>CM053789.1:7732500-8195000 GCA_028749045.1 Cupressus sempervirens
CCACATTTTGCGACTTATGATGTGGTAAGATCAAAGGTAGACATGGAGTTGAAGATTTCCTCCATAGTGAAGAAAAAGGACAAACTAGTAAATAATTTAAAGGAAAAATTTGGTGAAGGCATTGTTGAAGAAGAAGAAGTTGAAGAGGTTGAAGATGATGAAGATGAAAAAGGTCAAGAACCATTAGCACTTACCTAAGGCATGGGTGAAGATGCAGAAGAAGAAGAAGGTGTCAAGCAAGAAGTACCCAAGGCTAAACCTAAGAAGAGAAAAGAATAGAAACAACCTAAAGAGAAAAGAATAGAAACAACCTGCTACACAACCCAAAGGGAAGAAGAAAGTAGCTAAGTCGAGCCTAGCCAAGCCTACTACAAGAGTAGACACAAGAGCAACAACAAAAGTGGCTAAGGAATAGGGGAAGTAAAAAGCTACATAGCAAGGAGGTCCAGTAGAAAATAAAAGAAGAAAATATGTTACACCCCTAAAGTCAGATGAAGAAAGGATAGAATCTAACAATCATCAATTCAGAGTGGTAAGTCATACCACCAAATTTGACCTTGAAAATGTTTGTGATAACATAAGGGATAATATAGATTTAACTGGATTGAAAACCATTGATTTTAATAAATTTTCAAGGGAAGAGTAGAACATAGTGGAAGAGTCTATCTACACTATGATGGCCAAGTTCAAGACTACTCCACTTGAACTTGACAATTCTATGCCTAACGAGCTAAGCTCCATTGTTGAAAATAAATGGAATTATTGCCTAAATATGGAAAATGAAATAAGGGAGTCAACATTGGCTCATGTAATGCTAGACCTTACAAAAGGTCAAATAAGTAAGGCTAGTAAGAAACATGGGAGAAAATTTGCAACCAAATATATAGCCTTCAATATTTTATAGAATAAAATTGAGGATGTTGTAAAGAAATCTACACAAATATGGAAATTGATTTATGGATTGACTACCATCAAGGAAGGGCAAGAAGATCCCTTTAATGAAAGAAGTAATGGTGAAGAATAAGAGGAAAATGAAAAGCAGGAAGAAGGAGAGAAAGAGAAAGAGAAAGAAGAGGTTACAATGGAGGAAAAGACACAACAAGGTGATGAGGTAGTAGCTGAGGAGTGACACCAAGAAAAGAGTGTCCAAGAAACACAATTGCCACCACCCAGTACTCCACATGCACCACCTACATCTGCAAAGAAAGTAATTGTGAAGGATGTTCTTGACACTTTAGGTTAGAACATCAATCCACTGACTATGGAGGATCTCAAAAAGATCCTTCACCAAACAATTTTACAATCATAGTTGTGCTAAAATCCTATTTTGGTGAGTGTAGAGGGGTTACAAAAGGCTATAGCCAAAATTACCAAGGAGAAGGTGAGAACACAAGAACCATAGTCACAACCTGCTACAACTACAAGTGATCAACCAAAAGAGCAAGTAGCACTAGACACAACTGCTAAGGTTGATTCCATAGTGACAATAACTTCAACTACCAAGGAGTTAGCAAAGGAGAAAACAAGACAAAAGAAGCATGAAGCACAAAGTAAAGGTGCACCTCCTCAAATCATTGTAATTGATTAAGGTAGAAGTGAAGAAGATAAGGAAAAGGAGAAAACCCCCAAGGAAAGAGAGCAAGAGGCAATACAAACATTGGTTAACTTGCCTACTATAGGGACTCCTACCAAGCAACTGAGTACTAAAGCAGTACCCTTGCAAATTTTAGCACCAAGCTTGAGCTCCACCAAGGTATCAAGGGTACTTCACTATGGAGACCTTGAACTTGATGAAGAGATTATCATACCAAGTTATAACTACAAGACAATAAACTTAGCATAGATCAACAAATTGCAAGAGGCACTAGAGAGAAAGAAGTAGGAGATACTTAGAAATGAGTATAGATAGAGGCAAGCATTTGAAGAAATAAAAGACATTTTCCTTGATGCATTTAGTTTGTTAGTACCTAATGAAACAAAGCCCATCATGGACCAACTGTCTAACATAGTGGATCAAGTAAAAAATGAAGACCTTGATAGTAATGTTAAATTACCAGAATGGTTTGAAAAGAAATTTCAAATGAAGGTTAATGAGAAGATATCTAGTGAGATAGCACTATCACAAGTGGAACTAGCTAAGAAAGTAGAAAAGGTGAAAATAATACTTGAGAACATATTCTCATTGTACTCCAAACTATGTGACCCTTTATATTTTACACAAGAAACTAGCTAGAGAATATTGATCTTAGAGAGGAACCTTAGAATATCAAGCACACAGCTACCCAAGAATCTAGCTCAAAGTGAGAAGCATTTTGCCACAATGCTTCACACATAGAAGGAGTTAGCTATATTAATAGCATAAGAGGCTAATATTAAGGCCAAATTAATATAGATTTAGTCCATAATAACCCCACATTTGGAAATATTGCATAAAGAAGTGGCCTATGCAGAGAACATTTTAAGGAAAGATCCAAATCTTTTGACATTAGAAGGCCTAGTACATCTTGTAGCAAAGACAACCATCCAGCTCAAAGCATTGGAAATAGCATTGGAAAACTAGGATGCTTGTTTGAAGATAATAATGGAGGTAAATAATTTTTTTTTGGCTAAATATTCCATTCATTCTTAGGACCCTCTGACATTAGTGTCAAAAAGGGGGAGATATAATAAAGATTGGAGATAATAAGAATGGGGGAGATACTATATTATGTAGATAAATTAGGAGATATAATAATAATAAACGAGACCCAAATGAGGAGATATACCCAAAGGGGGAGACAATGAGAGATAAGGAAATAAAGCCAAAAGAATAGCAAAAACTATAAGAAGATATGTGAAAGGGGGAGCAAAAATAAAGGGGGAGTACAAATAGACTAGAAACAAAGTAGATAGAAACAGAGGCAAAGGAATGTTAAGGAAAAGAATGGGAGACAAATTCAGCTTAAGGAATTTTGGATACAAAATTGGCACATCAGCTTAGGGGGAGTTTCAAAATTTTAAGGTGTTTAGTCTTCTAAAAAATCTTGAACAATTTTTTGAAGTTTTGTACTTATGCTGAATAGGATGTGTATTATAATCATAGAGACTAGATTCATAATGCTTAGTTAAATGTTTTTGCCACTCGTTACAAAGGAGGAGATTGTTGGTCTTAGATTGGTTATAAAAATTGAGTGTTAACACACTTAACCAATTTCCAAGATGATGCTGAGTATAATATAGATGTCGAGCTATAGTATGTGTTGAGCTAGAGATTCAACAAGTGCCAAGTGAACTTTAGGTCCCGAGCAAGATTCAAGTGCTGAGTGATAAGTGATGTTGAGTCATTATAGGTGCCAAGTAGAATATTAATACCAAGCAAGATAGAGTTACTATAGATACCAAGTGAGACAAAATTCCTATATGTGCTGAGCATCAGCAATTAGTGAGTGTTGAGTAACATACAATCAACATATGAGTTTGTACCTTCACAAACTCAGATGTAAACCATTTTTGAGCTGACTCAAGATGAATCTTGAAGGATCTAAAAGCTAAGATGGAGTCTTTTATAGTCCCTATGTAATCAACATGTACCAAATAAGAAAAATGGAGAAAGCATGCAATCAATAGGAAAAGTGAAAGAATTGAGCAAGAAAAGAAGAATGAATATTGATCATAGATTCATACCTAACCCTAATTCTTCAAAAACCTTTAAAATGAGGATGAAACCCCATAATTCATATATGTGTGTGAGAGAGAGTATTCTATGGGAGAATGCTATCAAAGTTCAAAAGGGTGTAAGGACTTAGTGAAGAAAGAGCAACATTGCAAAATCTATAGTTGGTTAGAATAGAGCATTAGCATTTCGATTAGAGACATATTAGATTAGGAAGGATTAGATCAGATTGAGCAAAACAAGGATATGGAATTAGCAATTAAAGACTATAATTTATCAGGTCATCAAATTCTAATACTTTGTAGCCATTGCATTAGGAATGAAAATCCTATGATGATAGGTTGGTCTAATAGCCACGTTGTAAACCTTTCAACATGGTGCTAAATCCTTTAACAGGGTAACATTCCAAGTGAGTGTTTGTAAATCCTTTAACTAGGCTACTTTTAATAGGGTGTAAAGTCCTTAAGAGGACAAGCCTTTCACAGGGTAGACCATTGAAAGTGGTGAAACTTTGCAACCTTAAATAGTTACATATTGTTGTAGTCATAATTTGTCGATGTCATACCCACGCCAGATTTACCTTCTCATTTTGTTGGGTTTTTGGGTGACCAAAACCATGTCTTATCTATTTTCATGCATGTCTTTATTTTCATGTTAAGTAGAAATGTTAAATGCATGTGAATGATCTCAGCTAAATGTTTTAAAAGGTTAAAGTTATTTACTTTTGATTCACCCCCCTCTCAAAAGTAAACCTTCCCACTTGTAAATTCCAACATCTAGGTATAGTAGGAATTGGCTATATCATTAATGATAATATAGGAAAATGGATTGCTAAAAAAACTATTTCTATTCTACTTACCTCCAACAATCTGGTAGAATTAGAAGCCTTGGACAAAGATCTGCATTTATGTCATGAGTTAGGGTTGACAAGAGTCATCATAGAAGGTGACTCTTAGATCATCTTAAATGTGGTCAGGAAATGTGCTACCCCTAACTGGGTCCTCAATTCTAAGCTAGGTGAAGTTATTGATCTCCTAGACTAGTTTGTTGATAATCAAATTTGTCACATATTCCAAGAAGTTAATCAGAAGGTACATTATTTAGCGAACAAAGGAGCCGATGGTGTTAATTTATAGGTCTATAATGATACATAGTTTTTACATTTAATAGTTCTTACCATTCTCCTAGGTCTCATCATTAATCCTCCTCCTTTCTAAGCTTACTTAGTTATCTTATTTTTAGGGTTTTATTTCTGTCCTTTTAGCATATTGCTAATTTGATTATCCATCTCTTGTGGAGGTGTCTTTATTTATATTAATGTTTGCCAATCATGTTGGCATTATTATTATCATTTTTTTCTTATGACTTTATTGATTTCCCTTCTCTTCCACTTATCATTATGATTGGTGGTGTTATTTTCATTTTCATTTATCTTCGGCCGTTTCTTTGTTGTTTTTTAGTTTATGGCTTTTTCATTATGCCATTTATGTCCTATCCATGGTTCAGTTTGCTGGTTTCATCATTATATGAGGTCATGCCAGGCTATGCTTCCAGACTCTTCATTTGGTTTTTTTTAATTCGTTGATGTTATTTTCCTCACCAACTATTTGGCTTTCTATTCTTTGCAAAATGGACTCCAATATCTATGTCCTCCATACAAAGGAATCTCACACCATGGCATTCTGCAACAATGTCAAACTGGAGCATTGGAGCAACATTTTGAAATTGGTGGATGATATGACAAGGATTGCTATGAGCAAAGCTATTGGTGAGGGATTATTTGATTAAAAATTTACATGAAGGATGAATAGCGATATAATAGGCTCCTTTATTAGATGTATGGCAAGAGATAGGGTGGATCCTTGGCCCAATATCTAGCTCTATTGCAACATTTTTGACCCAACCTGGAGGAAGGGTCTCAAACAAGTTCTCCATAGCATTCATGATAAGTTGTACATTCATCTTCTAGAGAAATATATGGATCTCCTACTAGGGTCTAAAGATTTGGAAGTTTCCTATCACTGTCCTTTGTTGATCTTCAGGAGAACCTAGCCTTCTACAAGCAATGGCCCAAGTTGGAGGCCAACATCTAATTCCTTCTTTGATGGAGGGGTATCATAGAGGAGGAGAACAGAGTATGGTTATCCAACTACCTTAATGCTTTTAATGCATATATATAGCCTGGGGTAGTTTTTGACAATCTTGAAGCCCTAAATTTCTATACTCCAAACTCAGAGAAGACTAGTAGGGTTAAGTGTGATTTTGAATTTCCTCCTAATTTTCATGTAAAGAATCCAAATGACATCTTCGAAGTCATTATGGTATATTGGAAATAAGGTTTTCTTAGAAGCACAGCTAGATAATACATTCTATTTTTGTAATTAGTGAGGCCAATATGTAGTTAGGTTATGCTTTTCAGATTGGTAACCATGTAACCCTATAATGGGTTTTTATACTAGACTTTATACACATTAATATCGTGCTCTAGTTTTTTGAAATACTTTTATACAGTCATATGGAGAATTCAATAACTCCTTTATTTTTTATATAGTAATGGACCAGTTATGATGATAATAAGATATATTATTGCATTTTTGTTTGGTAGCTCTTGTTTTGGAGGTCCTCAAGGCCTATATCTTTTGCTTATTTAATCTATTTTGCAAGTTTGGTTTATCTATAGTTGAGATATATGGTTGGCATTAAGAAAGCCAATTTTATAGCTTGAATTTATGTTTACATTATTTTAAGGTTATTACATTTCTATTGATATCTTGATATTTCTTTGATAAGATTATCAAGTTTGCTTTCAGTTTTTCATACATAATATCTCAACAGGGTTTTCTAGTTGTATAAACTAATATGTTAGCAAGAAATACTAATCTATTGAAAGACCAAAGCATTAACTAAAAAAATTAATATAAACTTTAGATGAGACAAAGTGAGGTCCTCAAATGAGAATATGAGCCATGGATAGGCTCTCTCAATGAGGATGATCACTTGATTTGGAGATGTGTCTATTATGTGGATGTATGCTCACTTGCTTGCTCAATTGCTTCAAGATTGGATATGGATAATGGAAAATTGATAGCCTTGTGAGCCCTCAATTTGGCATTATGAGGGTATGGTTGATGGCTTTGTTTCTCAAAATGGCATTATGGCTTTGCATGAAGAATTGTGTTTCTCAAACTAGCATGATAACTTTACTAAATGGATTGTGTTTTCTCAAACTAGCATGATAACTTTACTAAATGGATTGTGTGTGAAAATGGCTCGGGAGGGGATCCCTTAAATAGGCAAAGGGCTTGAGAGATCGATGGCTAGGATAGAAGGAAAGGGGAAAGCTTATGGAGGGCTCAGATTGAATGAGAGGAGAGCACATGGATTGTGCTTCCTTATAGACAATTAGGGAGTGACACATGTCACAGGGTCATTGGTTGGAGAAAGAGGGGTTGAGGGGTCAACAAAGGAGGCTCAAAGCTCATAAAGACCCTCATAATGGCTTGTAAGAGCAATAAATGGGCTTGTAAGAGCATTTATGGCTTTGTGGGAGCACTTATGGCTTGGTGGTTGGAATATTTTGAGAGGAGACTTTAGCTTGGCTTAGGAAAGTCTTAATCTCATTTAGGATTGTGCAAATGATTAGGGGATGGGTTAGGCTTTGGTTAGGATTAGATTAGGGATGTTAGAGATGTGCAAGTGGATGGTATTGATGATGGTGGGTGAGTTAGTGGCTAAGCTTGGTTAGTACGGGTGGATGGGGTGGATTAAGCTAATGGGGGGATTTAGGATAGTTTTAGGATTATTAGGTTTTGAGGGCTTTATTTATTAAAGTGATTTTAATAAATTTGGGGTTATGGAATTAGATAGGAGAATAAGATTTAATTGATAAATAATAGGTTTTTTTGATTTATCAATTAGGACTGTAGATGATTTAATAAGATTAATTAGCTAGGGGATGGCAAAGGTTAATTTAAATAGGAATTTAATTAATGATGCCTTTAGAGATAGCTAAATAGGATTACCAAAGCCGTGTAATCAAGTTTAGGTGTCTACATTTTGTCCCTCTTTGACATAGTGTTGAGACAACACTTTTTCAAAGAAGTTCGAACAGAGACGACATGAGGAAGATGTTTTAGCAACAAGGTTGCCCCAGTCTTGGATAAGAAGAGGAGAGACTAGACTATGAGATGCCCCCTCAAGAAGGCAGCGGAGAGAGAAGACGAGGCTCAATGAATTCTTGAAAAGAATAAGAATTCAAGATGAACAGAGACAAATTGGCAAAGAGAAGGGGCTGAATTAGCTCAAACTCTCACTATGGGAGAATGATAAAGGGAGGTCAGATTCACAAAAGGAAGCAAGCTTAAGACGTTCTAGGATTGGGGGGAGAATGAAGGAATGGAGTGCTATAAAAGGAAACCAGAAGGAGGCGAAGGATGATGGGAAGATAAAGCTGATGCAATAGGAGTTTAAAAGAACCGATTTGATGGAAGATGGGTTTTGGTGATCCCTAGGACTAGGATTGTGGATCACGAAAGGGGAGGCTTGGTGGATTGATTTGATGGGTGGATCCCTAAGTCTAAGATTGATGATTGATTCTGAGAGATAACTAATGCACAAGCAAGGGTGGGAGAGATGGATGTTGGATATGGATGGGGGATAATGGAGATGAAGGGAATCCATTGAAGCATTTTGAATGTGGGGATACTTCAAAGAGAAGTACCACCATGTAGTTGAGCACTAGATTTAATATAAGAATGTTACTTAATTGCCAAGGTTACCAAGAACAGCAAGGCCTTTTCACCAAATTTCCAGAGGACTGACGAACTGACTCAAAACAAACATGCAAGGATTATCCCAGCATCAAAAATGAATCCCAGAAGACATAGCATGGAACTGACATTGGGTAACCCACAAGCAAAAAAGAAAAATAAACAAAAGACCTAATCAAGACCTTACGCTTAGATTACCCCATTCATAGTATACCATGATATGGAAGATCATGGCAACCTTGAGGAGGGAACAAAAAGATGGCTTGGAAAAGATACTTCAAGACCCAAAGGGAAATGCCAAATCAAAAGAAAGTGAAAAAGCCAAAAGAGAACCATTTTCTAATGGGATGGGTAGGATGAGGTTCTAACAGACCAAGATTAGATAGGAGGAAAGCTATATCCTACAAGGATCTGTTGGAAAGCACCTAAGTTGATGGATCTGGATGAGTGATGTGTTTGGCAAGTGGAACTAAGAAGGATAACACTTTGGTGAGAGGAGATCTGGCTAAAGGATGCATTGGAATAGGTAACCAAGAGTTGTACGATGTGTGCAAGATGCTAATTAAGGATGAACTGATAAGAAAGCTAGGATAGATACAATGAGACTAAGTGAAAGAAGATGTACAAGCTGACAGGCCAAGATATGTTACAAGTGTACAAAGTTGTTTTGTTTTGGTTTTGTGATATGAGAATGTTATTGAAGGGTGGGATGTTTGTAATAGTTGATAGGCATATAGTTAAATGGTTTGCAAAAAGCTTAAATGAAAATGGGATTCTTTGTGTGCATGTGATAGGATACAAGCAAGGATACAAGATGGTATATAATAAAAACTAGAATATGGTACAAGCATTGGAAAAAATGTGGATACAGGATATGCTACAAGGTATGAAACAAGCTTTGGTACAGAATTTACAAGTTGTAAAGGAGTTACTTACAAGCTTCATCAGAGTTTAGGATATTTGGTTGGAACACCAAGGGAACAAGCGGGGGGGTGAGTGATATAATATGGAGGGGTGCATGTAGATGATAGATAATGGAAGAGCTATAGTACACCTAGCACCTATTTGCTAGGTTTTCACCAGGGACCTATCCAAGGCAATTAAATTGCCAAGTTTTCACCATTGGATGTTTATTTCTCTTTACTTTTTTTGTTTAGTTTTCAAAAGCTGGGTATACCAAGGATGTTCAAGCATATAACCTTTTGAGATGAATGACATTAGTGGGATCATTCAAGAGTTCTCCTTCTGGTGTAAATAGCTGATAGGCACCTAAGCCAAAGGATGATGTGACAATATAAGGACCAAGCCATGTGGGCTCGAACTTAGCTTTCTTTTCTCGATCTACTTGGACTTTTATGTTTCTTTGAGGACCATGTCACCTGGCTGAAAGTTTTGTGGAAGCACCTTCTAGTTGAAATTACTTTTGAGACTAGTTTGGTAAACTATGAGATGGTCATAGGCTTGTTGTCTCTTTTCATCTAAGAGATCTAGCTGAGTGAGTGTGGCTACTCTGTATTCTTCATCTGATATTTGCCCTCACAAAGAGATGCAGAGTGAGGGAAGTTCAACCTCTATAGGTAGGACTGCTTTAGCACCATAGACCAAGGAGTATGGCATTGTGCTACTGGTGGTATGGAATGAAGTGTGGTATGCCCATAGGGCAGGATTAATTTACAAATTCTAATCATGGCTAGAGTCATTGACAACTTTCTTGAGGATTTTGAGCAAGGTTTTATTAGTTGCCTCTACTTGACTGTTACCTTATGGGAAATATGGGCTAGAAAAGTGGTGATGGATGTGAAGGGAAGTGCACAATTCCTCCATATTTAGGTTTTCAAAATTGCCTTCGTGGTCTGTGAAGATGGTAACAAGGGGAACTACTTCGACCCACTCAGTGAAATAATTACTAGTGGTGATTATCCATTTGTGCCCTTCTGAAGAAAGTCACGCAATAAAGCCAACAAGATTAAATCCCCAGCAAGCAAAAGGCCATGGTGGTGCAATGGGTTGCAAGTCTTGTGTTGGAGGTCAGATTAAATTAGCATGTTGTTGACAAGGTAAACATCATTTCACAAATTCACATGCATCATGTTCTAGAGTAGGCCAATAGTATCCAGCCTAAAGGATCTGCTTTGCTAGCACCATCCTACTTGTGTGAGCACTACAAGGTCCAGTGTGTACCTCTTTGATAGCTATCATAGTCTCATTTTGACGTAAAGATCAAGAGAGAGTATCATGATAACCACAATGATATAGGGTTTGGGTGATGATAGTGTAACAAGAAGCTTTGCGAATAAGGTTTTGGCATTGGGTTCGTGTGAGGTGAGGAGATATGATATCATTTAGTAGGTAAGCATGAATTTTGTGGTACCATGGAGATTGTGGACCAACCAAGATACAAACCTATGTTGATTCATCATTCTCATATGCGGGTTTGTGCAGCTACTTGACCAAGAATTCATATTGTGTAGCTTCACGTGGTATTTTCAAGAGAGAACCAATAGTAGCCATAGCATTAGTTGCCTTATTCTGGAGTCTTGGTACCTATATGAATTGGATCTGAGTAAAATGCTCCTGTAATTGATCAACCGGAGCTTTGTAAGGTAGTAACTTGTCATCCTTGGTTTGTTATTCATTCAAAGCTTGTTTGATGATAAGTTGAGAATGACCATAGACCTGAAGCTCTGTGATATTCCAGTCAATGGCAATTTTTAGTCCCGCAACAAGGGCCTCATACTCTGCAATGTTATTGGTACAGCAAAATTGTAGCTTGAAAGATTTAGGAATATAATCGCCTTGAGGTGTAACCAAGAGTATGCCTGCACTGGAGCCATGAGATGTATAGGAGCCATCAAAATATAGCTTCTAGAGTGATTGTTTTTCTATCAAATAGAGGTATTTGTCTAGAAATTCCATGATGAGTGGGTGATCTTCAACTAAGGGTTCATTAGCCAAATGATTTGCAATAGCTTGGCCTTTGATGGCCTTTCTATCAACATATTGAATGTCAAACTCACTGAGAAGCATGACCCATTTTTCCAGGCATCTGATGAGTACTATACAAGAGAGCATATATTTCAATGGATCAATCTTTGATATCATTTGTATAGTATGACTCAACATGTAGTGACATAGCTTCTAGGTGGAAAACACCACTGCTAAGCATGCCTTCTCCAATGGCATGTAGTTGAGCTCATAGCCCACTAATGTTTGACTAATGTAATAAATAGCTCATTCCTTTCTTACATCATCAAGTTGTGCTAGCAGAGCACCTAGTTCTATGGGAGTAGCTATGATGTACAATATGAGGGGGTGCCCCACAACTGGAGGAACCAAAACAGGTGGATTAGCTAAGTATTGCTTGATGAGTTCAAAATTGCACTGGAAAGCTGAGTCCCATTTGAAATGCTGATCTTTCTTAAGCAGGTGAGTGAAAGGTTGACACTTATCAGCAAGCTAAGAAATGAACTACTAAACTGATTGGAGTTTTCCTTGCAACAAACAAAGGTTCTTGAGTGTCTTAGGAGGAGCCATATCCATGATGGCTTTGACCTTCTTAGGGTCAATCTCAATACTACACTATGACACAATGAAGCCTAGGAGCTTTCCTGAAATAACACGAAAGACACACTTCTTTGGATTTAGCATGAGACGATATTTTTCCAGTTGGTTGAACACTTCCTCGAGGTGAGATAAGTGATCTAAAGCATTGAGAGATTTGACTAGAATATCATCCACGTAATCCTCAAGTATCTTATGGATTAGATCATGGAAGATGACCATCATTACATGCTGATAGGTTGCCCCGGCATTCTTTAACCCAAATGGCATCATATTGTAGCAGAATGTGCCGCAAGGTGTAGTAAATGTTGTCTTATGCTGATCTTCTTTTGCTATATGAATTTGATTATATCTAGAGAAACCAGCCATTAGTGACAAGAGTTCATGACCTACTATGAGACCCACACTCATGTCGATATTTGGCAATGGAAAGTCATCCTTTGGACAAGCTTTATTAAGATCCCAAAAATTAGTGCAAATTCTGATATCACCAAAGGGCTTGCTAATAGGTACCATATTAGAAATCCATTCAGAATAATCTATTGGTCAAATGATTTTGGCCTCTAACAACTTCTCTAGCTCTACTTTGACTAATAAAGCCACCTTCGAGTGCATTTTTTGAAGTTTCTACTTGACATGCTTGTCCCCTAGATCCACTACTAGATGGTGTACAACTAGTTTGGGGTCCAAGCCCGGCATATCCTGATATGACCATATAAAGCAACCTATATTTTCATGGAGAACTTCAAGAAGAAGATCTGCTTGTTCAAGTGGTAGAGAGGTTGTGATGTATGTGATATATGGTATCTCTATGAGACTGATATTTATAGGCCGTTTTTCTTCTGTCAAACTAAAGATATAGGAGGTCAATGCTCTTGTGGGGGGAGGATGAAATCTCCATCCTCAGGTGCCTCTAAGAGGTTTTCACCGTTGGATACGTCCTTTATTTTTGTTTCATTTTTTGAGTCACCCAATGGTGCTCCAAAGGAGTTTTCACCATGGGATGTTTTTCTTTTATCTTTTCACTTTTTTGTTTCTTTTAGAACTTCATTTTTGTGACTAGAGATTTCCTCCTCCTCAAAGTAACCTAGAGGATCTAGCTTGTAGACATATGCCAATAGTGGAGGTAGCCGTTTATGTGGTGTTTCTACCCACATGAATTTAAGGAGCATGTGCTTGGTAGAGAACTCATAAACATGAAGGACACTTGGTTGGTCCCAATCTATGACTTCGGGGTGAGCCAGGGGGAGTTCTATGAGATTCAAGGATAACTGGCAGAGCACAAAGGCTCCAAGGATTATTTTGTCAAGGAAAATATTGTCGTAAGCTTTCTTTTCAACTTCCTTAGGGATGTCTTCAACCTCAATGAGAGTGTTTTGGATGTTCATAAAGTTGTGGCCTTCCATTGTAGTGCCCCTAGTTGTGGGGAGTCCATAGCCCAAGCCTTTGGTTTTTTGCCCTTGATGTGCTTCTATAGGCTGTCTCATACCTAATTCTTGGCAGCTTAAACCACATCCTTGATAATCCCATTGTTCCATGGCCAAGCGATGTGACCATGGATATTTCTATTTAAAGTGATCAAGAAGTGCTTCACTTTTAGGAGGTGGCTCTTTGTATAGCCATGTGTTAATGTCTAGTGTGTTTTTTGCTCCATCAAGAATACCTTTGGTGACAAATGTGGTAGGGCCCCACTAGTGTAGGTGAGAAGTGGTTTCTGGTGTAGGCCTGTGACGTGTTGGGCATCCTTGAGTATGTGGATCAAGTGATAGAGCACCAATAGAAAAAGCATCTATGAGACTATAATCACCACAACCTTGGTAGTTGATCTTAACTATGGAATGAGTAGAGGCTAAAATGGTGTCTGGATCATGGTAGGTGCTAGAGGAACTAGCCATGGTGGTGCCAATTTTGATCCCAAGATAGTGATTGGTGTATGAAGTTTCAACCGCATTGCAATAAGAAAAGGGTTCAGGATTTGCATGGATGGTTATCTCAGTGCCATTATGTGGAAATTTGACGCACTGATGATATGTGGATGGAACAACCTTCATGGCATGAATCCATGGATGACTAAGGAGGATGTTACATGGAAGATTAAGATCAACTACATGACAAAGTGTTTCTTGAGTGGCTGGGCTGACTCTTATAGGGAGAAAGATGGTTCCTTTAGTAGTACACTCCAAATTATCATATGCCTTGATGGTGATCACCTCATTGATGATATCTACTTTAGTATATCCTACCTTCTTGATGAACTTTAGAGTGCATAGGTTTAGAGTAGATCCATTATCTATCATGACATGTTTAACTACAAAGTTAGAAACCATAACAGTGATACAAAGTGGGAGGATGTGATCGGGTTCAACTGCTAGGATATCAGTATTTTTGAAGGATAAGGCACATGAGGCTAAAAGATGGCCAACCAAGTTGTGAAACTCAGTGGTGTTTATGTCAGAGGGGATGTGTGACTCACGTAGAGTGCTGTCAAGGATCTCTTGATAAAGTGAGCTTGTTCGTAAGAGATCCAAGATGGAGATCTAGGCCAGCGTGTTTCCAAGGTGTTCCAAGATGTTATATTGTGGCCCTAGTGAAGGTGATTCTAATGGAGATGCTCGAGATGGAAGGGGTTGTACTGATGGTAGTCTGATTTGTGTGGTTATAGGTGGACCAACTATATTGAGTCGCGTCCGATGAGTAGTAACTACACACTGAGTGTCTAGGCCTTTGATATTGATGATGTTGACAGATGGTTCAACTTGGGATATGCAACCAATTAAGCTACCATAGTCTAAGTATGCTGAGGTATAATTCTAAGACGTGTCTTGGTTTTCACCTTGTTTACCCAGAGCATTGTTAGGTTGGTTGACAGGAGGGTTTGCAGGTGCCTTTCCTGGGTTCATGTTATGAGGAGGGAAAGCATTTTGATACATCATTAATCCTGCGTTAGGTGAGGGTTGTGCCCCCACTGTGATCTCTTTCCAGTCAATGAGGCCCTATACATAATCCTTAAGTTGCATGCATCTAAGGGTAGTGTGCCCTTTGATATAATGGAATTTTCAATATTCATTATCTTTGTACCAGGATGCTCTAGACTGATTGGGTTCCAAGGGTTGTGTTTGTGGATACCGAACAAGGTTATATTTAGCCAATTTTTTGAAGATTGTATCAAGAGGTTCCCCCAATGGGGTGTATGTTCATGATTGCCTCTAAACAAGGGGTTTACTACCTGCCGACAATGTGATAGCATTAGTTTGATTATGAGGAAAAGGTATTTGGTGATGAGTTTGCACGGGTGGCTGGTGATACATAGGGGGTTGCTGTTGATAAGTTTGTTGTTGGAAAAATGTGGTGGGAACATTGGTAGCTACCCCAACAATATCGACCTGTCGAGTGTCAGTGGTACCATCTGTCACTATATTCTTGTTTTTGTTCCAATATCGAGTTTTTTCATTGCTTGAACCGCAGTCCTGAGTGTTTTCTTTGTACAATCTAATGACACCATCCTTAATGAGGCCTTTCTCGAGGCCCATTCCTTTTTCTTTGATGTCCTTATATGTTTGCAAATAGTTCATAACCATGTGATGAGCAAGGCTAGGGTGTGCATTGTTTATGAACATCTTGACAAGATGACGCTCAGGGATGGTACAAGAGATCCTTGTTGTGAGGATTTTCCAGCATTGCAAGTACTTTGTAAGGCTTTCCCCTCCCTTTTTTTTAGTGTGGACGAGATCTACTATAGATAATTTAGTTTCAACAAGATGGCTATACTGAGCAACAAAGGCCTCAGAGTGTTTTGAAAAAGTTTTGATAGTACCTTGAGGGATACGAAAAAACCATTCCAAGGCTAGTCCTGCTAGGCTCTTGGGAAAGAGCCGCGTGAGGAACACATCATTATAAGCTACCTCCTGATAATGCATATAGAATTCCTTAACATGTGTGACTAGATCACTCTTCCCCCTAAATTTTTCAAAGTTGGGGATCTCAAAATGTTTAGGAAATGGAGTCAATGTGATAGTCTTGTCAAAAGGGTTTTGGCAATCATTTTAAGATTTGAAAGTTTTGGTGTCCGTCCCATCCTTGAGGGCTTTGAGGGCATTCTTCATCTCTTCCCATTCAAAATTTACAAGTTGAGGAGCAGGTGCCCTTGATCTAGGTGCCCCCAGTGGAGTGGATGCTATGGTTTGCTGGAATGTAGGTTGCACATATTGTTGCATCTACTGAGGTGGGTGTGATAGATAACTATGAGGTTGCTTCCCTGTGAGATAGTTTTGTGTGGGTTCTTGGGCATACTGTTGATGTGAAGACTATGGCTGAAATGGTGGTAATGCAGAAAATGCTTGTGCTATACTCTGGGAATATATACCATGCCCAATATATGTGGGTTGTTTGCTAGCTTGAGAGTAGGATTGATTTGGAGTAGGCGCAAGGTAGTTAATTTTTGAAAAAGTGTTTACTATAGGGAAATATAGTGGTGGTGGATTTGGGCTATTACCTAGAGGTGGCATGGAGAAATAGTTGGTGAGGGGTGGGAGTGAATAGCTATGTGAAGCAGAGGATGATAGTGTCGGAGGTGCAGACGTGACTACAGTGCTAGGGGGAAGACTAGTGATAGGTGCCTATGTCATAGTAATATTCCAAGGTCCCAAAGGAAATGTGGCTAAAGAGCTTTGGCTAGTTACAAAGGGGTTGATAGTGATGTTTGGTGGGATGGACGATGAGGTATTGGACCCTAACGGTGGTATTTGAGTAGCAAATGGACTAGATGTGATATGGGGTAGAAGCGAAAAGGTAGTGCTACTAGATGCAAATGGAGGATTTGGTGGAGTGAAAAAATGAGTGGTGGAAATAGATGCAAATGGTATACTTGAGGTTGGTTGAGTGAGAGTGGGATGAGTGTTTTGTGGAATGAGAACTGGCACCTGGGTCGAGGGTATATTCGAGTCTGCTAGTTCTATCTAAGGTGGTTGCCATCCAAACAATGGGTGAGTAGGATCTGTTATGTTGATAGGTGGGGGTCTCCCAAACTCAAAGACACCAACATTATCTCATAAGAAATTTTCCATGATGGTTTCCTTGTTGCGATCTATGATGGAATTTACGATGGTAGCATGACCAGGTTGGTTCATGAAAGCCTCAATATCAGTACGTGATGGTATAGCTTTCTCTGGGCTGAAGGATGGTTGAGTGCTCAAGGGGAGAAATGTTTTTTGATCCACAGGATAGGGCTCCATTATTTCCTTCTTCTTCTTGGCTAAACGAGTGACAGGTGGTATGAAAATGCTTCCTAAAGATGAGATGCAATAATGCTGATAGATGCAAAAGGGTGAAGGCCTCTCTACTCTTCTAAGGATGTGGGATTTGCAAAAGCTTTCCTAAAGGGGAGTCAAAGCTATACGACTATCCTAAGGAGGATTGACTAGGGAGTTCTAACTTGGCTAAGGATGCAAGAATTTTAAGGATGCGTTGGTCAAAAGTGAGAGTTCTACTTTCTTATGTGCAAGCTTGGTGGTGATTGTGTCAACTTAAGGATAGACTAATGATCCTTTAGGAAGAACACAATATTGACCACTTGTGGATCCCAACCTTTAGCTCAAGGTGATGAGGGATAACAAGTGACAAAGCTAGATTACCCTAGATAAAGCTCTTTCAAAGGGATAACCTTGGTTAGATTGGTGGATTTGGAAGATGTTAGGAATGGAAAACTTTTGGCAAGGTGACAATAATTCTGAAGGCTTGGGTGTGAGATTTAGGCTTTTGGGGTGCTAGCTAGGTTTGAGGGGATTGGTTTGGTTCTAAGGAAAAGATATAAATGAGATGGATGAGCTATAATGCTTAAGGGGATGACCAAGGATGGCTGGCTTGCCTAAAAAGATGATTATAATGCAAAAGTTTATGCAAGAAGGTATGGTGAAACAAGAGAGTTGAATCAATATGCTTGAAATGGCTTCAACCTAGCTTTGAGAAAGTTTTTCATTGGTTTGAGTTGCTTTGATGTGATCTCTGAGTTTGCTTGGCTTTTGAGAGGTTTGGATTGCTTGCTTTCAACTTCTTCAATTTATGAAACAAGAAGTGACTACGCTAAGTGTTCCCTAAGCTAGGATTGACCAAGTTTGGCATACATTTCAACAAGTAAAATATAAAGCAATAGATAGGAACAACCAAATAGAAGTTTTGATTCCTAGAATATGATACTTACACCAAGGAGTGTGTATGTTTTTACAAATGTTTCGAACAATCACTTCAAGCACATAAACATCCTAGATGGTTGGCTACAAAGCTGACAGTTGGTTTATCTGGGGATTCCTTGATATATGCAAGGTATGTGAGGCCCAAATCCATAGATGAAACCAAAAAGATGTCACACAACAGAGAGGAGCGGTAACCCACTTCTCCTCTTTTACTTCTCAAGGGTATAAATTTCCTTGAGGCTTAGCCTGAGTGACAAAATCTTGATCCCAAGAGAGGTGTCATTGGATACACCTCCCGATCTTTGTACTCTACTAGAACACTGGAGTTGAGGTCGTCCCTCAAGGTGATGAAACCCTTGAGCAAGGCTGCTAAGATTTTGGATTCTAATCTTATGCACCCAAGATGGCTTACAAAGGCCAAAAGGGGAGATAAGACTCGAATGATCTTGGGCTAAAAGATAGATGTTCTTTTGCACTGACACTTAAGTTGTCTAGTCTAGACCTTGCAAACACACATTTTTAGGATGCAAATGTTCAATTCAAACTTGATATATGTGAACAAAAGAAAATGCAATCAAAGAATGAATACACAAAGGAGAGTTAGGGTCAACAAGAAAGTAAACCTGCGCACTCAGAGGCCCTCCACGTTAAGTATCGATTGATTTCCTTTAAGGCATTCAAGAGTTGGGGTTTGTTCGTTTTAAGGCCAAAACAAAGATGTGTGTAAAGCTTAATTTCAAACGTGCGCTCGAAGGCCCTCCACATCAAGATTTGTTCAATTTTTAATGCCCAAATGAAGTATTAGCAAGAATAATGTGTATTCAAGAAATTTTCTATCTTAGAAAAACCAATAAAAACTCAAGTGAGTGGATTTTTATTTTTGTGGAGCACTTAACACCTTGTTAGGTAGACCCATCCCCATATATGGCACTGATATTGCAACCAATGGTTAGAATGATGGTGATCAAAGAGAGTGAGACCAATAGCAAACTCACTCAAAGTGTCTTTATTTGTTTTTATAACTTAGAAAGTTTCCAAAATGTGGATTCTTTTTATGCCCCAAAAGATGAAGTGTGTTTGCAAGATTGTTTTCAATGTGCACCTAGAGGCCCTTCACGACAAGATGGTGCTCATTTTAGCTTTGCATTCAAGAGTGAATTCGAGTGAACATACATTCCAATAAATAAATGAAAAAAATTGTTCATTTTAAGCCCGAATTGAGATGTGTGTTTTGTTTATGATTATGCATACATGTTCATTTCCTAAGATTTAACCATGCAAGATAAACACAAAGACAATGTCAATGACTAGACTCCACAAAAAAAATAGCGTTCCCACAGAGAAAATGCGAGAAGCAGCATTCCCATGAGGGTAGCATTCTCGCAAGCGGGTTCACGATCTCGCCAGAGTTTTCTTTTGCGAGGATGTGTTCTCACAAGTTTACCTAAGCACAGGAATGCCAGGAAAAACTTAATAAAAAGACAAAATAAAAAAAATCAGGGAGCTCATTTTGAACAGAGCGATCCCGCTGGTTTAGGATTTTTACAACTTTCTCGCACATGGGAATGACAGTCCCGCGAAAAGATAATTTATTACAATTTAAATAGTAGTTACAAAAACAAAGTGTGTTCTCGCAAGCAAGAATGACGATCCCACTTCTCTAAGGCACGTTCCTGCTGGAGGATTTATCGGCGGGGATGCAGAGAAAATTTTAGGATACGTGGCAGAAGCTGTTTGGTGATGAACTAAAAACTCGTTGTCACGAGTTCGCATTCTTGTCGGCGAATGGCTACATTCTGGTGGTCGCGAGATCACAAAACAAGCTGGTTTTGAAGTCTTCAAAAATAAAAAATGATGAGATGGCAGGGAGCATGATTTCCTAAAGGTGACCTATGTACCTGCAACAAGATCAACAAACCTATCACAAAAACCCACAAGCAAACAAGGTTAATTTGGTTAGTTAACCCAAAAAAAAAAACCTAAGAATTGATTAGATTGACCCAAATGCAAGGTCCCATCGAGCGTGCCAAAATGTATACACTAATATGTTAGCAAGAAATACTAATCTATTGAAATACCAAAGCATTAACTAACAAAATTAATATAAACTTTAGATGAGACAAAGTGAGGTCCTCAAATGAGAATATGAGCCATTGATCTAGGTGGATCTAAAAGGCCAAAAAATTCAATAGTCTCATATTCTCTCAAATTTAGTATCACTACAAAGATCTCAGAGAATAGAACCTGATGCAACTTAAACGGGTGAAAAAGGAGCTCGTATGCAAAAGTTACGCTTGGTCAAAGTTTAGGTCAACAGGCAAACTAGAGGGCTAGATAAAGGGTGAATTCAGACCATCTCAAAAAGTGGTCAAAAATGGATTTCAAAATGAAGAGCTTTCCAACGGCGTTCATTTCATCAAAAATGAAGATCAAATGTGAAAATTATAACAATTTGAAGTTTAGATAAAAGTGTGGATTTTGATGATGTCAGCATAACATCATAAAATCTTAAAGAGAGGGAAAAAGTTCAAATTCAAATTTAAATAGGTATTTAATTCAAATTTAAGAAAAGGGATAATGGGATTTGAAGTCCCAACCATTACCCTCCTAAAATTAAGGTGAACCAATAGGTTATTTATGGCATATGTAATATTAGAGGAAAAGTTGTTATCTATCCATAACAAATCCGCCCAACCTTATTTAAATAAGGTTATTTGTTAAAAAAAAACCCTATTAATGGAGTAAACTCACAACCATAACATGGTAAAAGGGTAGATTCAAATTTATGTAACCAAAATAGGGGATTATGTTGGTTAATTATTTTAGCCCATTTTTGGCTAAATTTCATGTATAAAAGGAGGGTAATTTAGAAGAGATGGACAATTAGCTTGGAAGGAAAATTTGCTCTTGGGGAAAATTTTGTAATTCTTGAGAGAGTTTGTGGGTGAGAGATTATTGTAAGCATGAAGTTATTATCTTCAAGTGCAAAAGAGAGAGAGACTATAAAGTTTAAAACTTGGATGTTGTAAGAAGGCATGTTTTGCTTGGCAACATTAATAAAGTGGTCCTCGAATTGAGAAGCAGACCCAGAGATGTAGTCCTACCCGGACGAACTCCATATCAAATTGTTTGCGTCTCTTCCATCTCTTTCTTACTCATCTCATTTCATTTTTAGTTATGTTCTTTATTTTATGTTATTTAACACATTGTTAATTTTAAGTGTTTAATGCATAAGTATCCTTGTAATTTCAATGGTTTAAGATATATAACCACGCATTTATTGCCTAGATCGGGAATCAAATCTAAAATTTGGATTAAGCTAAAAAATTATAAATCCTAGTTTACAGATCAAGTTTGGTATCGAAGCCTATTCTTGCAGAGAAATTGTAAGTGGTGAATGTTAACTAGGTTGAAGTTGAAGCAAGGAGAAGCTGAACTTGAAGAGTTCAATCCAGAAATTGGAAAAAGAAGGATTTTTCCTCGATCAGAGATGAAATCTGAATAACATATTCTTGAGTTTGATCCAGAAGCATTCCAAAGATCTTTCATGGAATTAAAGGCTTTGGTCAACATTCTTCTCCAAGAGAGACATGAACGACAGTTGAGAAAGGCAGACAAGGCTAGGAAGAAGAAAGAAGCTAAATCTTCATCAAAAGGTGACAAAGATAAAGGAGTAGGAGGTGGTAGTGACCCTCCTAAACCTTCATCTCCATCCTCTTCATCTTCTTCATCGTCTTCTTCTTCTCTATCTAATTCTTCTAAAAAGAAACATTTTGTGAAGACACCCTTGTTAAAGCTTGATGTAAAGTTTGATTTTCCTATATATAATGGTGAATTGGATGCAAAAAAATTGGATAATTGGCTTAAGTAGATTGAAGTGTATTGCAGGGTTCAAAATACTTTGGATGATTCTTCCAAAATTCAGCTAGCTATTCTCAGAATGGGAGGCACTGCATTAGTCTGGTGGGAGACAAAGATCCAGGATGATCTTGTTACACATGGTAAAATCATTTCATCTTGGTATGAATTTACTTCTGCTTTGAAGAAACAATTTTATCCATTGGGTTATATGCAACAAGCCATTATGGATTGGCAAAATCTCAGGCAAGGTAAAGGGCAGTCTATGCAAGAGTATACACAGGTGTTTAGAAAGAAGGCATTAACTCTTGGAATTCCTCTTTATACCCAAGATGCTTTATTAAAGTATATAGGTGAAATGCATTCATATTTGAAGCATACAATATTGATGTTTAGTCCTTCTAACTTTGATGAAGTATGTGCTCAAGTGACTCATATTGAAGCAAGTGGAGGAAATGTAAGTTTTAGTTCAAAGAAGGAATTTTCTCCCCCTAACAACATCAAGAAAGGAAAGAAGGTAGCCACAGTAAAGAAAGAGGAAGGTAACAAACCTACATGTTCCCATTGTCAGAAGAAAGGACATGTAGAAGAGAAGTGTTGGAAATTGCATCCAGAATTGAAACCAAACTGGTTTAAGGATCATAAGGGTAAGAAAAAGTCTACGGTTGTTGTTCAGGATCTTGGATCAGATTCTGGTGATGAAGCAACAATATCAGCTATGGGTTTGAAAGGTAAAACTTTTGTTGATTCTAACATTGATGTTTCTTATGCTTCCACTTCAAAAAGTCATGTTGTTCCTGAAGATAGTAAAAGGTGTGAACTTTTTCATATAAGGGTGATTTCAAAGAACACTAAAATTGACACATTGATAGATAGTGGGTCCCAAGTTAATCAGATTTCAGAAGAAATTGTTAAACAATTGGGATTGGAAACTAAGCCACATAGGAGACCTTATCCATTAGGCTGGGTGTGCAATGATAATAGATTGCGAGTTACTAAGCAATGTAAGTTAAAATTTGCAATAACATCTAAGTTCATAGATGAAGTTGAATTTGATGTGGTTCCACTTGATATCTATGGGATTGTGTTGGGTAGTCCATACTTATATGATAGGAAAGCTATCTTCTATAGGGAACATAACAAGTATCATTTGTTTAAAAATGGGATTGAATACATTATAAGAGCTCATCGCATGAAGAATGGAGGATCAATTGTAAATGCAAGCAGTAAACTGACTCTCATGTCTACAGCAGCAAGTGAGGATTAGGTGCAAGTAGAAATGTGTCTTTAGCCAGTAATGGTAAAAGAGTATTTGAAAGGCTCATTTTCTAACAATGTTTCTGTATGAGAGGTTCAAAATGTTGATACTATTTCCATTTCATTAGTTATTTCAGTTTTGTTACTTCTAATTCTACTAGTTGGTGCTATGTGGGTGATGGATGTAATAGTGGAAACTGGTGGATTTATGGTTAATTTTGTCAACAGTGCTATCACATATGTCTTTATATTTGTGGTGGGTCAAATGTTTAGAATTCCAGAAGGACATACAAATGATACTGGGCAAGTGGGGCAACATTGCCCTTATTCAAAATGTACATAAAAGTAGACTTTTGGAGGTCCAAAAGCTTCTCAGTGGGAAGGCATGATCCAGGTGGATCTAAAAGGCCAAAAAATTCAATAGTCTCATAATCTCTCAAATTTAGTATCACTACAAAGAGCTCAGAGAATAGAACCTGATGCAACTTGAACGGGTGAAAAAGGAGCTCATATGCAAAAGCTACGCTTAGTCAAAGTTCAGGTCAACAGGAAAACTAGAGGGCTAGATAAAGGGTGCAATCAGACCATCTCAAAAAGTGGTCAACAATGGATTTCAAAATGAAGAGCCTGATGAGAGCTTTCTAACGGCGTTCATTTCATCAAAAATGAAGATCAAATGTGAAAATTATAACAATTTGAAGTTTAGATAAAAGTGTGGATTTTGATGATGTCAGCATAACATCATAAAATCTTAAAGAGAGGGAAAAAGTTTAAATTCAAATTTAAATAGGTATTTAATTCAAATTTAATAAAAGGGATAATGGGATTTGAAGTCCCAACCATTACCCTCCTAAAATTAAGGTGAACCAATAGGTTATTTATGGCATATGTAATATTAGAGGAAGAGTTATCATCTATCCATAACAAATCCACCCAACCTTATTTAAATAAGGTTATTTGTTAAAACAAACCCCTATTAATGGAGTAAACTCACAACCATAAAATGGTAAAAGGGTAGATTTGAATTTATGTAACCAAAATAGGGGATTATGTTGGTTAATTGTTTTAGCCCATTTTTGGCTAAATTTCATGTATAAAAGGAGGGGAATTTAGAAGAGATGGACAATTAGCTTGGAAGGACAATTTGCTCTTGGGGAAAATTTTGTAATTCTTGAGAGATTTTGTGGGTGAGAGATTATTGTAAGCACGAAGTTATTATCTTCAAGTGCAAAAGAGAGAGAGACTATAAAGGTTAAAACTTGGATGTTGTAAGAAGGTGTGTTTTTCTTGGCAACATTAATAAAGTGGTCCTCGAATTGAGAAGTGGATCCGGAGATGTAGTCCTACCTGGATGAACTCTGTATCAAATTGTTTGTGTCTCTTCCATCTCTTTCTTACTCCTCTCATTTCATTTTTAGTTATGTTCTTTATTTTATGTTATTTAACACATTGTTAATTTTAAGTGTTTAATGCATAAGTCTCCTTGTAATTTCAATGGTTTAAGATATATAACCATGCATTTACTGCCTGGATCAGGAATCAAATCTGAAATTTGGATTAAGCTAAAAAATTGTAAATCCTAGTTTACAGATCAGCCATGGATAGGCTCTCTCAATGAGGATGATCACTTGATTTGGAGATGTGTCTATTATGTGGATGTATGCTTACTTGCTTGCTCAATTGCTTCAAGGTTGGAGATGGATAATGGAAAATTGATAGCCTTGTGAGCCCTCAATTTGGCATTATGAGGGTATGGTTGATGGCTTTGTATCTCAAAATGGCATTATGGCTTTGCACGAAGGATTGTGTTTCTCAAACTAGCATGATAACTTTACTAAATGGATTGTGTTTTCTCAAACTAGCATGATAACTTGACTAAATGGATTGTGTGTGAAAATAGCTTGGGAGGGAATTCCTTAAATAGGAAAAGGGCTTGAGATATCAATGGCTAGGATAGAAGGAAATGAGAAAGCTTATGGAGTGCTCAGATTGAATGAGAGGAGAGCACATGGATTGTGCTTCCTTATAGACAATTAGGGAGTGACACATGTCACAGGGTCATTGGTTAGAGAAAGAGGGGTTGAGGGGTCAACAAAGGAGGCTCAAAGCTCATAAAGACCCTCATAATGGCTTGTAAGATCAATAAATGGGCTTGTAAAAGAATTTATGGATTTGTGGGAGCACTTATGGCTTGGTGGTTGGGATATTTTGAGAGGAGACTTTAGCTTGGCTTAGGAAAGTCTTCATCTCATTTAGGATTGTGCAAATGATTAGGGGATAGGTTAGGCTTGGGTTAGGATTGGATTAGGGAAGTTAGAGATGTGCAAGTGGATGGTATTGATGAGGGTGGGTGGGTTAGTGGATAAGATTGGTTAGTATGGGTGGATGGGGTGGATTAAGCTAATGGGGGGATTTATGATAGTTTTAGGATTATTAGGTTTTGAGGGATTTATTTATTAAAGTGATTTTATGATGGGGACACGAACCAAGAACAGAATGGAAACAACAGAAAGGGAAAATTATATTAACTAAGAAAATAAGCTAGTACAAATAGTGCAGAGAAAATCAACTTGAAAACATGCCCTAAGGGCTTACAATAGCATAAATCTGGAGATAATTTCTCCTTTTAGTACCTCCTCTCAAACTCCACTCCAAACTGCCTTTTACAATGCCAGAAATCTCCTTAAATAGACCCCAGAGGGTTAAGGACTAGGAGTACATTCTAGAAAGTGCTAGTAGGCATCCACCGACCAAATAGAAGGTTCCGAAAGTTGCATTAGAAGTCGGTGCAATTCTAGAAGAATCTAGAAACGGTAATCGAACTTTCGGGAGGCATAACTTTTGAACCGTAGCTCCGATTGACAAATCGTAGCCCCCATTTTTCGGCCCTTTTTGAGGTCATTTAATGCCCCTAACCTAACTTTGAAGTATTCTTAGGGGGTCTCCAAGACCTGAAAAAACTGCAATAACTTTCAAACCGTGGGGCCTTTTGACCTGATTCTGTTTTTGGAATGCTCTAAATCACAATTACATTCATCTGGTCAATTCACACCTTCTAGGTCACCAAAATGATGGCCAAATTGCATTCTCCTATTTTTTTGGGATTTTCAAATGCACTAATAGTGGAACTGTGAGAGTTGGAACCTTTATTTGACCCAAATGGGTATCCAAAAATGAAAAGACATGAAACAGAAACTAAGTCTAGGTACATTTTTTGGGTGACACAGGATTGCCCTTATACCTTTGGATTCTCCTGCATCATTTTAATAAATTTGGGATTTTGAAATTAGATAGGAGAATAGGATTTAATTGATAAATAATAAGTTTTTTTTTATTTATCAATTGGGACTATAGATGATTTAATAAG
The DNA here is from genome assembly GCA_028749045.1 of Cupressus sempervirens. Lineage (NCBI taxonomy): Eukaryota > Viridiplantae > Streptophyta > Pinopsida > Cupressales > Cupressaceae > Cupressus > Cupressus sempervirens. The sequence goes on from CM053789.1 coordinate 7,759,153, forward strand.
ATTAATCAGCTAGGGATGGCAAAGGTTAATTTAAATAGGAATTTAATTAATGATTCCTTTAAAGATAGCTATATAGGATTACCAAACCAGTGTAATCAAATTTAGGTGCCTACAATAGTGAGAAAATTATGGATATCTAGATCTAATGTTTGAATAACATCTAGTTTAAGGTTTTATGTTTTCATAAGGATTGGGCACCCAGTTCCTCTAGTGTTAATGGGGCCCTGTATGCAATCTCAGATTATGTTTGGAGGTTTTTTCTTTGTTTTTGGTTTGTTTTGAAGGTACCATTCTGTGTTGTTTGATATTATTTCTAGTTGGTCTGAATTCTAGGGTTATCAGGGATGGTAGCCGCGAATCTCTCCCTCTCTATTTTGTGGCATTCCTCTCATTTGGTAGTTGGCTTTAATTTGTGGGATAGATATGTTTTAGTCTTCATTTATAATATTCATCTCTAGTTTATTTTGATTTATATGATGCTCAATCAGTCAGTTATATACTATTCTATCTTTACTGACAAATCCTTCATATACACTTAGCATACAAAGAAGTTTATTGTATTTGGTAAGGCATCTCTTTGTGATGGATAGCTCAAGATAGGCAATTAGTTTTTTTGAGATGGTTTGAGAATGGATAGCTAAACATGGTGATGGATATGTGTCCTCCTTTTTGAATTTTGATACTCCTTTTGTTTGGGAAGACTATTAAGTTTTTTAGATTGATCAAATTTTGTTTAGAGTTTCAACTGAACTCGATGGAATTTTTTAATTGAGTTGTATTTATGTATTTAGCTCTTGTTTCTTTTCTAAATTCTATGTGAGGCAATCAAGTATATTTTCATATTCTTCTTTAATCTGTTTCTTAATATAGGCCTAATTTTATTAATACTTTGATAAGCTTAGGAAAGTGTATATACATCTCCTAGATTATTGTATAGTTATTTTAATTATAATGGTTCTAACAATATTAGTGTGGTGTTAGATAGTCCTTTTCTTAAGAGTTTTGTAATATTAATTAATAACCAATTTATTTGTAAGATAGCTAGACAGGGATGATTGTATTTGGCTTCCATGCATGAATGATAAGAAAAGTATTGGAATCCTCACCAAGAGGCCTTTGGTAGCTTCAAAGAGCTATGTACTTAAATATTTTCGTTCAAATCATACTTTTTCATAATAATGTTAGAAATAAGAATATTCTGGTTAGGGTATGCCCCTTTTATGCTGTAATAATAAAGGATCATGGTCTTGGGCTAGACTGGAGGTTTTCTTTCCCATTCTTTCCTACTAGTGCATGTTGTATTTAATTTTATTAGTATTAATCAATTATCATGGCCTCGGCCATTTACCAATCTATATATATATATATATATATATATATATATATATATATATATATATATATATATATATATATATATATATATATATATATATATCTCTGTGTGTGTGTGTGTGTGTGTGTGTGTGTACATATGTATGTATGTATGTATTGAATTTGAGAAAATTATATTTTATTAGATTGTACCTTTTTTTAAATCTAATTATTTTAAAACTAATCATACTAATTTTTTTTATATTACTATCTTTTATATTTGATAAACTCTCTATCATAGTGATTATAGATCATATAATGTCTCTAAAGAATTCTATTTTTTTTACAATCAATATAAATGGGAGATAAATAATAATAACTATTACAAAAGTTAAACCAAAGAAATTAGTGGTAACATTCCACCTCAAGATTTTTAGTGAATTAAAAGGAAAACAATGCTTACAGATCTTAGATCAATGAAATGCATGTAATGCTTTAGGACAATAAAACTCATTCATTAGTATAGCAAAAAGTTGTGAATCTATACAAATAAGAGGATAAATTTTATCCAATGGTTTTTTTATGCTAATGTTATTCTACCTACATATATCTCTCTTGGGTATGTCTCTTAAAAAATCAACCTCTTCTCAAGTCAATTATAATGACATAAGATTATGTAATAGTTACTCATTTTTAAATTCTAAATTTTTTGATATATAATTTATACAATCTACCTACAATTGTATATTTATTTTCATGCAAATGGAGTAAAAGCCTCAATGGATGCCTATGTCTTATGAGGGAGTGTAGTGGTTCATATCAACACATAATCAATTCTACTTCAAAGCCTCCTCCATAGGCTATTCTAGCAAAGACTATCCTAGGAACCAACCCTGCTTCAAGGTAAATTATACAACAAAAAATTGCTAAAAGCAATTTTTGTAGCATTCCGCAATATCTTCATGAAGAATAAATTCCAAGTGAAACCATAAATTAAGATTTTTTATAACTACTAATAACAAAAAAATTAGACAAGCCTCAAACAAGTCTGCAAAATCTAGTGATTTTCTTGGTGAAAGTGCGATTTAGGTTCTCTTGATTTCATTATTCCTGCCCTTACCTTACTATTTGTGCCCACAAAAAACAAAAAGACAGGAATGATGAAAAAAAAATCTAATAGTGCATGGGGTTTCAATTGTCTTGCATGCTCAACCCCTTGTTCATTGTGGACTATTTATTTCCATATGTCATATTGTTCTCTTCCATATAGGTATGTCTTTGGCATAAATAATAGTAAAAGAATTTATTTTTGATGAATAATCCCTTCCTATTAAATAAAATATTAAAGTTACATATTTAATATAAAAAGGTGAGGGAATACGAAGATCACCCTACAAAAGTTCACTCTACCCAAGGCTAGAAAGAGTAAAAAGTATTTATAAAAATAAAAATAAAAATAAAGATAAACATCCCTCAAGCAACCAAAGCAATGTCAGCTAAGGGAGGAGGATCATGAAAATCATCAAAAACCCATACATCAATGGGGTTAATGGGTGGCTTAGAAAGACTCCATCTGTTATCTATAGTACTAATATTACCTTTATCTTTCTCTCCCTCCAACCTAGGGAGTGAGATCGCTAAGTCTATGTGGGGGAATGACCATATTTGGTCCCTATTGGAGGAGAGCTAACCAAAATCAACATGAGCAATAGGAGGAGCAACCAAGAACTAGCTAGAAGCCTTTTGTGGAGAGAGAGAAAGAAGAGACAACAACCGACAAACCCATTGCTAGGAGAGCAGTGAGTAGAGGTACTGTGAACCCCATTTATGATCATGGGGAAGAGTGAAGTTTGTAGAGTTAGAATCTAATGGTACTCTAGAAACCATCCATGGTGCATTACCCTAATGGTTTAGTAATTCCTGAAGGTGAGTCACCTCTAGTGCAACCTTGCTAGTTTGCACTTGAATTTGAAACATGACATTATTACATATACAAGCCTAAGTGTATATTGAGATATTAATATCCAGAAAAATATGAGTGAAAAAAACATCATTTCAATCCTTCCACACAATAAATAAGATCTCTAGTTTGAAAGCATGCCAAATTTGAGAAAACTTGAAGGTAATTTTGGGAGAATCTCCTAGTAGGATCATATGCCAAGAAAAGGGCTCTGGCCAGAAAGGTTTGAAAAACTAATGAATCTAGAGCTAAGTCATTCTAAAAAAGAAGAAGATGTGTGGTACAATAATATAATAATTTTGTTTGAAATGCACATTGTCAATATTTACAAATTTCTACTTAGAAACTTCTATGATTTAATTTTAAAGATGATAGCATGGAAAAGAAAAAGAATACCATTTGTCATGTGCGAGAACCTAGGGAAGACAAGGAGTCTAGGGTATTGTTTCATTCAATGGCTAAATAGAAGAGACTACAATTGGCATGCAAAAAAAGAAGGCTTAAGAGTATGAATGCTTGAAGGGTGAACATGCTATCAGTGTTAAAGTGTGTGAAAGCCAAGTAAAATGGAGGATTGAAGCATAGATCAGTAATCTACAAGTGACTTGTAATTTGTTATCAGATCAAGCCTGACTATTACTTTCTAATCATTGTATCAGTTTAGGGTAAATTATTTGGATTAAGATTGACCTAACAGTTATTTGTAAATCCTTTAATCATGTGACATTCCAAGTGAATGATCTAAAGTCCTCTAACAAGGCTTGCTCCTAATAGGGTGATTGAAATCCTCTCACTAGGTCACATTTAATAGTGTGTATTGTAACCTTTAACATAGTTAGCCTTTCAAAGGGCATCACTTTAGAAGAGTGAGAATTAGTGGTAGGGTATGTGGAGGATCATGGTGTGCCAAAAAGTGGTGATGTGATAAAAATAGAGTTTGAAAACATCTAAAAGCATTTCAAAATCCACACTGACTTTTTTCCACCCATCCTTATATCAAAGCTAAAAAATTAGGACCAAGCCTTATCAGGCATCCAATTTCATATCAAATATTTGATATAAAATTGGATACCCGATACTTGTGACTTTGATTTAAAAAAAAACCTGAGCACTATTTCACATTGTGTTTTTTTGGCTTGAAGCTCCGGTATTCGATCGTTAAATGGGTATACAATATTTATAAGTGTTTTTTTGTTTTTTTAATGTTTTCAATGAATTTTAGTATAAATATGTTAAATTTTTAAAAAAAAGTTTTAATTGAATTTGTTAAAAATTAGGTCTATTTAATAAAAATTGTTGAAATTTAGGTTGCCATTAATGGAGATTATATTTTACAAATTAATAGGTATGGCTAACTGAAATTATGATACTGAGGCAAGAAATACTATTCCTTGTAACCCCCCACCAAATGATCCCCTACCCCCTAAAAAATCTCCATGAATCAAAGATTTGATATTGGCAAATCTCACTGAATTGAGGGCTTTACAAACCACATATAATACTATATGTGCATTTTCTCCTATGTTATCCATGTTAAACACCATAGTGGATAATATTGAAACACTTACCAATGAAAAAAATGCCGCTCTTCATTAGCGTGACGAAATGCATGCCATGTTTGATGATGGTTTGGACCATGATGAGGTTGTGGCCCTCAATATAAGTAAAGATAATTTGGTTACCCTTTTTACCAACCCAAAAACTAATTTACAAGTCAATGAGAAAAAGCCCAAACTATCAATTAAATGATGTGCAAATGATGCTATACATGCAAACTTTTGGGATTGTTGGTGGATGGTTTTTGACATCCTTCCACAGAGAAATTTAGAGGTGCCAATTTATTTTCTTAGAAAATTATATGCAAAATTTGTGTTGGGCCTCAAGGTGAACTATTGGAGCATGAAGCCCAACATGGGTGTTGGAGGATGAGCTCCTCAAGATAAACCCTTTGACCAGTAGAAGAAAGTTGGCACTTTTGTCACCCCTACTAATGTCTCCCCACCTCCTCGAGTGTAGCATTCTAATATCATTATAGAGGCTAGCTCTTAGACTATTAAAGCCATCCATAGATTGAGTGGTGTATTGATATCTCAGGCTAGGTCAGTGTTGCCTCCCCATGTTGATGATGTTGGCATTAGTTCATCATCTGCAAGCTCATCACATGTTTGGGTGCCCCATACTTGCATAACGTGAAAGAATATTTGTCTAGGTCCCATAGGTGATCTTTTTGAGTATCAATTTGTATTTGACAAGGATACACTAGATGCACGTATTGAGGCTATAGACCCTGATGTGAGAGAGGAGGGGCATGTAGAGGCATGGTCTCCTTCTATGTTGATACATGTATACATTTTTTTGTTACGACATATGTGATTTAAAGTTAATCCTTGTAATAGAGTAATTTTAATTTTTAAGCCATACTAATTTATACATGTAAGTGATCTTCATTCATGTTTAGTTGATGATTGAGGAGGAGTTTAGACAAGTTGATGATGCCACATTCTCGGCTATTTCATTTGGCCTTAAGACATCTATGGTACATTATGTTGTGTTCTTGAATTGTTTTTTCTATTTGATATTGTAGCATATATGGTTTCTAATCTTTCTTTTTTCTTGTAGGTGTCACCTATCCCTAGGGTGCAAAGTGCAGGGATGAGGCAGGACCCATTGATAGGGAAAGATAACTAGGTGCTTTATATTTGACTGAATATCAATGCATTCTTCTAAAATGTTTGTGGTAAAAATTTAATTACATTCTTTATTGTATAGGGTGTGGCTATTGGCAATGAGCCCATCTAGATTCTATGTCATAAATGCTCTGCCATTTCCATTCACACTGAGAGCCCCATTGTATGCATACGTATCATTTGTTTTTTATTTTCATTATTTTCATAAATAAATTCAAAACTGATTTTTATGATATTAACAAAGTTAGTATTTTGTATCTCATAGGAAACACCTAGTGCACACAAGGTTGGATGGTAGAGTTTTTTATCTTTGCTGACACAACCATTATATCCTGAGGATGATTTGACATAGGTAAGTTGTAGTTCAAATTCTTGATTATATGTTATAAATTGAGCATCCTATGAATTATAATGTTATAGTTTAATTTGTATATTCATCTAACAAAAATATTTAAACATACACAGGCCACAATCAATGAGGTATAAGCATTGTCAAAGACATATGAGAGGAGTCCTGACTAGTGTAGGAGGTGGAGTCCTGACTAGTGTAGGAGGTCAACGAGAGAGGCATTTATGATGAAATTTTAATACTATAAATCTTTATTAAAAAAAAGATCATTATGCATTTGAGTAATTCAATGTTAGATACAAAGAATCATATAAATTTAGTAGTCTAAATTTGAGTTTTCCTTTCTTGTTTATGTAAGAGGCATCTGATCTACCTAGTGCAATGAAGAGGCTACATTTTGATCATCCACCAGCAACCCAGGATAGTATAGTTTTCATAGGATGTGTCATGAGGCATTTTGAGATGGAATATGCCACATTGTTTATAGAAACATTGATATTATACACATTCTAATAGCATGATCAGTGACATTTTGTATATGGATCTGTGTATTTTGATATCAATTTGTGTAATTTATCTATGAATACATGAAATTTGATATATATTTGTGTAATTTGTCTATGGCTACATGTATTTTGATATATATATTTTTTCATTTATTTGCACAATGATATACATATTAATTTAGCATAGTATTGTTCAATTTATCATGGATCATGTGTATTGTTCATGTTTATGGAATATCATTCATTTTGATCATGTTTGTTATATTCAATTCAAATGCAATAATTTGTGAATAACATTTTAACAACCTTTATTATCAAATTTTGATCCAATGTTTAATTTGAAATGCTATCATATATGTTTAATTTGAAATAATCTTTGCAATCCACCTCCTTCACACTGGTACATCAACTTTACAAAGAAAAATAAGAAAAAGTGCTAATATGAGACTTTACTACATATTTGGCTTACTAAGTGCACATGACATTTTAGCAATGAAAGAAAGATTCAAGGCTCCCATCAGCATCATGACATTGATATATATGAGTTTGGATCAACCAATAGCTCTAAAATAACTAAAAATCAATATCTCAAACAAATTTCAACTAGATGTTGTTGTTAGCACATTAAAATCATAGTCATAGCAAGGTCATTTCACACCTTATATAGGTTTTTCCAACCTTGTATGGTCATGCTCAAACCCCTAACTAACTCTTTGCACTCATTTTCACTTTGCAAGAAAAAATTTGTCTATAACTTAAAATTTTTAATTAGATGAGTTCACCAAACTTGGTAAGGGGTTATTTTAGGCCTCAACATGGCTATCCTATAGTATTTGACATTTCATCAATAGCCCTCACGAGCTCCGAGTTATGACCCTCAGAAGATCAACCTCAATATGCACTTAGAGCACCTTGGAGACTCTTCGATATGGAATGGTCATGGATGATAGATGCTCTTTGTAGCTAGAACAAGGGTGTCAATAGGGTTCACTACCCATCTAGAGCTAATGGAACTGATAATTTGATGCCATGATCATTGGTTTCAAAGTTATGTTGTGATGCACCTATGAACTGAGGCACACTGTGAGTTTTAGCATCAAGCAAGATCGATGTGCCAAATCTAAATAGAATATGATCTCTCAAAAATGAGATAGGTTATTTTAGGCCTTGGCATAACCATCCTATATCATTCAAAATTTCATCAATAGCCCTCATGAGCTCTAAGTTACGACCCTTAAAAGATTGACCTCGATATGCACTTAGAGCACCTTGGAGACTCTTTGGTAAGGGGTGGCCATGGACAATGAAGGCTCTTCATAGCTAGAAGAAGGATGTCACTAGGGTTCACCTACCCATTTTGAGGTAATGGTGCTAACCATTCAATGCCAAGATCAATAGTTTCAAAGTTATGTTGTGATGCACCTATGAACTAAGGCACACTCAGAGTTTTGGCATCAAGCGAGATTGCTGTGCCAAATCTAAACTAAATGTGTTCTCTCAAAAATGAGATGGTTTATTTTAGGCCTTAGCATGAATTTCCTATAGCATTTGACATTTCATCGATAGCCCTCACAAGCTCCAAGTTATGACCCTCAGAAGATTGACCTTGATACACACTTAGAGCACCTTGGAGGCTCTTTGATACGGGGTGGCCGTGGATGATGGAGGCTCTCTATGGCTAGAACAAGGGTGTCACTAGTGTTCACCTACCCATCCAAAGCTAATGGCACTAACAATTTGATGTCAAGATCAACACTGTCAAAGTTACACTTTGATGCACCTATGAACTAAGACATACTGCGAGTTTTGGCATCGAGCGAGATCATTATGCCGAATCCAAATGGAATGTGATATCTCAAAAATGAGATAGAATATTTTAGGCCTTGGCATGGCCATCCTATAGCATTAGACATTTTATCGATAGCCCCCATGAGCTCTAAGTTACGACCCTTAGAAGATCGACCTCAATACACACTTAGAGCACCTTGGAGACTCTTCAATATAGAGTGGTCGAGGATGATGGAGGCTCTTAGAAGCCAAAACAAGGGTGTCACTAGGGTTCACTCACCTATCCAGAAGTAGTGGCACTAATGATTTGATGCCAAGATCAGTGGTTTCAAAGTTACGCTGTTGTGCACCTATGAACTAAGGCACACTATGAGTTTTGGCATTGAGCAAGATCGTTGTGTTGAATCCAAATAGAATGTGATCTCTCAAAATGAGATAGGTTATTTTAGTCCTCACCATGACCATCCTCTAGCATTAAAAATTTCATTGATAGCCCTCATGAGGTCTAAGTTATGACCCTCAGAAGATTGACCTCGACACACACTTAGACCACCTTGGAGACTCTTTGGTATAGGGTGGCCGTAGATGATGGAGGCTCTTCACGGCTAGAAAAAGGGTTTCACTAGGGTTCACCTACCTATCTAGCACTAATGGTGTTGATGATTCAATGCCAAGATCAGTGGTTTCAAAGTTAGGCTGTGATGCACTGATGAACTAAGGCACACTAAGAGTTTTGGCATCAAGTGAGATCACTATGCCAAATCCAAATGAAATGTGATCTCTTTAAAATGAGATAGGCTATTTTAGGCCTCACCATGACCATCTTGTAGCATTCAACATTTCATCAATAGCCCTCACGAGCTCCAAGTTGAGACCCAAGTGGAAGATTGACCTCGATAAGCACTTAAAGCACCTTGGAGACTCTTTGGTATGAGGTGATTGTGTATTATGGAGGCTCTTTGTAGCCATAAAAAGGGTGTCACTATGGTTCACTAGTGCATCTAGAGCTAATGGTGTTGTGATTCAATGCCAAGATTAGTAGTTTCAAAGTTACGCTATGGTGCACCTTTGAACTAAGGCACATTGCAAGTTTTGGCATCGAGCAAGATCATTGTGTCGAATCCAAATGGAATGTGATCTCTTGAAAATGAGATAAGTTATTTTATGCATTTCCATGACCATCTTTTAGCATTCAACATTTCATCGATATCAATCATGAGCTCCAAGTTATGACCCTCGAAAGATTGACCTTGACATGCACTTGGAGCACCTTGGAGACTCTTTGGTATAGGGTGGCCATGAATGATGGAGGCTCTCCATAGCCAGAAAAAGGGTGTCACTAGGGTTCACCCATTCATCTAAAGATAATGACACTAACAATTCAATGCCAAAATCAATGGTTTCAAAGTTACACTATGATGCACCTATAAACTGAGGCACACTACAAGTTTTGGCATTGAGGGAGATTGTTGTGTCAAATCCAAATAAAATGTGATCTCTCAAAAATGAGGTAGTTTATTTTAGGCCTTTATGTGATCGTCTTATACCATTCAAAATTTCATTAATAGCCCTCATGCGCTCCAAGTTAAGACCCTCAAAAGATCAACCTCAACAAGCACACAGAGCACCTTGGAGACTCTTTGGTATGGGGTGGCTGCAGATGATGGATGCTCTCCATGGTTATAAAAAGGGTGTCACTATGGTTCACCCACCCATTCAAAGGCAATGGCACTAACAATTCAATGCCAAGATTAGCAGTTTCAAAGTTACACTATGCTGTAACTATGAACTAAGGCACACTATGAGTTTTGGCATTGAGCAAGATTGATATGCTAAATCCAAAAAAAATGTGATCTCTCAAAAATGAGATAGGTTATTTTAGGCCTCACCATGACCATCCTATAGCATTTTATGTTTCATCAATAGCCCTCATGAACTCTGAGTTAAGATCCTCAAAATATCAACTTAGAGTACCTTGGAGACTCTTCGGTACAGGGTGGTTGTGAACGATGGAGGCTCTGCATGGCTGGAACAAGGGTGTCACTAGGGTTCACCCATCAATATAGATCTAATAGTGCTAATGATTTGATGCCAAGTTTAGCGGTTTCAAAGTGATGGTGTGGTGCACCTATGAACTGAGGCACACTATGAGTTTTGGCATCGAGTGAGATCACTGTGCTAAATTTAAACGGAATGTGATCTCTCAAAAATAAGATAGGCTATTTTCAGCCTCATCATAACCATCTTATATCATTCAACATTTTGTCAATAGCCCTCATGAACTCTAAGTTAAGACCCTTAGAAGATTGACCTCAAAAAGCACTTAGAGCACCTTGGAGACTCTTCAGTACAGGGAGGCTGTAGATGATGGAGGCTCTCCACGGTTGGAATAAGGGTGTCACTAGGGTTGGTATTAAGCAAAAAAATATTTTTTACCTCTCTCTAGTTTTTGGCATTGGGCACAATGCCATTTTGGTGTTAGTCTGTATTAAAATAAACATAGTTTGACTTACCTCCAAATAATGTTTAGGATGTGGCGTGCAGTCTCTAATGCCAATTCTCAACTTTAACATATCTTTAGCATTAAGTGATACTCTTGAGCTAGAGTGCCAAAATTGTGTAATTTCCTCCTTCACATCATTGAATAGCTTCTTATAAAGATGTGGAAGTCTCCCATCAAAAGCCCATGTTTCATTTTGAAGAGGATCATCAATCCTCTCTAGTATACTAAGAGCTCTTCTCAAAGTAGTAGGATTTAGGTTCAAGTCAATACAATTTTGTCTCATATATCTACCCTTTCTCAAAGGATGACTTACCAAAGAGGTTGTAATAACTCTTTGAGTAGCTCTCTTATCCTTCTCCTTGCTATTTTTCCCAATGCTATTGAAAGGACTAAAAAGATTCTTCACAATAATGGTATTTCTTTACAATTTTTTATTGACATAAATCTTCAATTTGGAAAGAATAGGTCTCATCTTTTGCATCTTTAATAAATGCATAAAGCATTTCCATTGCTTCACCACTATCTTCTTGTAAAAAAACATCTTATATAGTCTTGAAGCTCATAACCGAATGGTTCTTTCTAATTTTTTCTCTTTCACATTGGTAATAATCATTTCATCAATTTCAATTATCCATTTTTGTGTTCTAGTACCTTCATGTCAATTATAATTAGGAGATATGTAAGGTTCCTGTGCATTATCATTTTTGACATGGTCAATCATGCAATCTACATCATGGCCTAGTAGCATTTCATTCTTCAAATTTTCATTCTCTAAATATTCAATCCTAACATTATCATTATCAACTAGTAAATTTTCATTCCCCAACTACACATATTCATTATTAGACTCTATGATTTTACCTTCGACCAATACATCATCAACTTGACTCACATTTAACATACCTTATCTATTCCTTCGGTGATTTAGCTTGTCCCTTTTCCTATATGCTACAATGTCTTCATTTGATACCTCTCTTTTGAATTTAGCCTTTTGATGACTAGTACGCCCCATTCAAATCACAATATTAGACACCTAATCATATATTATCAAACCTTTTTCGATCATATGGGCCTCAAAAAGTCAGTTTTCTCCAAATTTGAGAAAATGGCCAGCAAAAAGTGATATTATTAGGTCTGTAGTGATAGGAAATATGTTCAAAAAATCATGCTAGTATTATGAGGTATTTGATCTCATATCAGGTACCCAATATCAAATCAGATATTTGATATCAAATTAGGTACCCAAAATTGATTCCCAAATTTTGGAGGGAATTATGGGCAATGTAAACAAATTTCTCTTTAAATTAATTTTCATCCAAATATCACAATAACAACCAATTATTAGTTTTTATTAAAACTTCAACATCTAGATAAAAGAATGTTAATTAAACATAGATATTTTTCAAATTTACCAACATTAGGAGATGATCAAATGAAAGTTTTTAAAATTTACCATGATTATTCCCTAACATTCAATACCATTTTAATGAAAAACCATTGTATAGTAGGAAATCTAACTAGTTTAGGATTATGTCCTAGAATCACATTAGTGTGTCCAAACAATCTATTAAAATCAAGTATGAAAGAAAATAAGGCTTGGTCAAAATACAAAATTTTATACTGTGTGATTTAAAAAAAGAGAGATGGGATTTTCTAGGCTTGGTAAATAATTTTAGAACTAAACATTTTTATTTTGCAGTAGACAAATAGATACATCAACCATAAAATGTTGAAATGGACATCAGAGTTTCACATGGAATTTGAAGCCTATGAAACACTAGAAACAGAAGCCTAGACTGCCAAAATTTGGCGTGAGATCTCATCACTCTGCTTAGCATAATAGAAGTAAATATTAAGTACTAAGAATTTAAAATGATAGGCTGAATTAAATTTGATTACAAACTAGAAATATCTATATTCAAAAACATGTCTAAATAAGTGGCAGCATAATAATCTTCAGCAAAGTTCATTATGCAACCAACCAGACTAGTGAACTAACATGTCATCACACAAAAAATAAAAATAAAAATAGTAGATCCATGAATAATGTTGACCTAGACATTGAACATAGAACCACGAGTATATCATGAAAAGATAAAGTGATGAAATAATATCAAGTAAAAATAGATACATGCTATTAGACCTATGTTCATCTACATGAAGTGCTATCTCAAAGCCATTAGATCGTTGTTCATCTACTATCATAAAATAGGAGTGTGACTCAAGTGCTTTACTACCCAATCACAAAATGGTTAGCTCCTTGAGGTTCTTCCTCATAAGAAGAACACCCCAACCCTACATGAGAATCTTAGCAACTCAAGATGATTGGATTTGGTGTAGTCAAAATACACATGGGTCTGGCAGGGAGAAAAGGAAAATAACTAACCAAGCATTTCAAACACATGTTTTTATTTTATCTTCTTAGCCAAGCATATAACTAGTCAAACAAGTAGCGAACTCAAAGGTAGAAAAGAAAGAACTACACTTCCCTCTTAAGTCAACATTCAACACTCTTCCAATAATACAAAATTTCCCTCAAGAATGTATTTAGCCAAAGTGAAAAATCAATAACACAAAACATGATAATACAAGAGGTGTCATATCCAATACAATCCCAACCACTTAAGGAGGTGTCTCATTGTCAACTTCATTATACTACTCATAGGCTTACAACTTCAGCATTTGAACATTTCATATATATATATATATATATATATATATATATATCAAAATGCATTTGAATCATGGTATATGGGAGAATTCAACCTTTTTGCATGCACACCAAACATGGGACATTTTTTTAAAAATAGTATGGGTAGTGGTTTGTCATCTAAAAATGGAAATAACATGGACTCAAAAAAATAAATCTGTTTATTTTAAGCATTGGTCAAATTTCAAAGTAAAATTTTCATAGTTGGTGGACTCATTTGGGTGATTCAATTTTTGCTCAATAAGTATTTTGTTTTCAGCATAATACTAAAAAATAATTGAGGATCTAATTAGGAATTTCCAAATGAACATATTTTGTGCTTGCAATGTTTAAATCTATTAAACATTAAATTTGGAAACGTCATAGAAGAATTCTTTTTTTCAATTAGAGCTATAGGCTTACACTTTGTATGAGTTTGATGGTAATGAAAAAAAACTAGTAGTTGTTTTTATCAGTATTTCTTCTTTTCTATATTGACTATCGAAAGACCCTCCCAATATTGATATAAGTTTCAAGTCAAACATAAGTGGTTTCAATTTTTAAAATTAGTACAAAACTAAACCAAAAAAAGTTAAATCTTCAAGACAAATAGCATGATAATTGTGAAAAACTGGTTCTTAAGAAAATGATTTGCCCAATATGGGACTTTAGTTTTTCTGAATACTAAAGCATTCCCATCATCATTAACATTAGAATTTTTTTTTTTAAAGAGGCTGAAAAGAAATCAAATTCTTCCACTCACATCTAGTCATCTATACAATCTCCATCGAAAACATTTAAAGAAAACTTCTTGCATATAAAAAAAAATAGTAGTAGTTCAAGAATTTGGAACTAGGATTTGAAAAATGTTTCAAATGGAGATAGATGGTGTTACTATCAGCTACTTCTTGATTCTCCTCAAATCTTTCCCAAAGCTCACATGTCCTCCTTCACTCAACCAATTTCTTCCCTTTCTAGAATAGAGACTCCGAATAATAAAATTGCCAATCTCTCCACCCCACTATCAATTCAATTACCAAACATTTAAAATGATGACATTTTGTATGCCATTTTTAGGTAAGGGCATCTATGCTTTTAAATGTAACTGTTAGGGTCCAATTAGTTTGTGGAATAAATGAATTTTGGTTTTGAAATTCTTTGGTTTTTTTAATGTTAGGAAAGTTACTTGCAGAAAATGCCTTCCAAATTTTAATTTATAGGGGAAATATAAAAGATTGTAAATCTACTTTGTAACATAGAGATGAATAGGAAAGATGAGAACATTGAAAAACAATATTCACACACGATAGACACAAACTAGATCTAACATGGGAAACCCTTTCAGGAAAAACCCACCACCCAAAAAACTCCAAGAAACTTTGTATTATAGTAAACAATTTACATACCACAAACTCTAGTTTTTGGACCTCACAAGCTCAAATTGTCTTTAAAATCAAATTGGCTTTCACACCTATAGCCTCAGCCTATTTAGCCCAATGAATCCCATAGACATTTATACACTTTTCAATTCATTATGGAATCTGATGCATTTACTATCAAGAACAAAATGATTATAGTCCCAATAGTTCCTCATTCTTTTGATGGTCACTCTTCCAATTGGTAGTCCTTTTAGCATCCAGTCACTCTCCTCAACCTCTAAAACTCCCTTCGCATTGGGAGCATTTCCTTTGGCCTCTGAAAGTCCCTTCAGCATAAGGGCCTTAGACACTCCCTTCAACCTCACTCTACCAACTTTACTGTACTACTTCACCATACAATTGTATGGACCACACATGACTGCACCATATGACATGTTGTACTACTTCACCATACCACTGTATGGTTGTATAGACCACACATAACTCCACCATATGAATTGTCAAAATAATATTGTGTCACTATATGGTGATTCACCTCCACTGTTGGTGGAGTTACTGTATGGTGAGGTTCTTTGGACCGTATGGTGCACACTTTATCATCTTAACAATCTCCCACTTGATGAAGTGTAGAGAACCAACATATCCAAGTCTCAAACCAAGACTCAACTAAGAACACTCCTTAGTCCATATCAAATGAATGCCTCTCAGACTTCATGCACCAACCATTCCAACAAACACATATCTAATCACAAGAGGTAACACCATCAACTACTTCTCTAAGTTTCCATGAGCACCTACAACCAATCAATCCATGCCAACTCTAAATGAAACCTTACAATATTGTGAAGTACCCAAAAAATGATCAATGCATTCAAAACAAAGAAATTAAACCAAGATCAACAAGTCAAAGTTTCAACCATAGTCTTAGGAACATAAACATGACAACATGATCTAAATATTCTCAACCAGAAAGATTACATGCTCCATTTAAACATATCATAACATGTTAAATGAAAACATAAATCATACCCTTATCAAAGACACTGTTGATCCTTCAAGATGTCAAGTTCTTCACTCACATGAAGATTAACATCTCTAGACAATATTTTAGCAAATCTAAAAAGATCTTTCTGCAACATCTACAATACCAATGAAGATCAATTACTTCATCATTCCCAATAACTCCCACTAAACCATGGTGTCAAATTACGCATCATATCTACATCATTTCCAATAACTCCTACTGTATGGTCGTATTGAGTCACACATGGCATCATGAAAAACATCTTCCACACAAGGATTGAATTACTCTAACTAGTCATCATCAAATGACTAATTAGCCAAAGCAACATTGCTTGCATCTTCATCATAACTTTGAGAAGACTCAAAATCAAAAGAACTCTCCATTTTATTCTTCTTCTTCTCTTTGCAATCCTTTTAGATGTGACCAACCTACTTGCAGTTCCAACACTTTTCTTTGGACTTCTTCTCAGAAGATTCAAGCTCCATGTCCTTCTTGATTTTTTCTTTTACTCTACCTTGAACAATGAGAGTGTCCTTAGCCATCTCAGAATATTTCCTCCACATCTCCTCTAAAAGAAGTGCAACAACCACTTCATCCATTTTTAATTGGGTGGTGGTACTTCCAATGGCCATAACAAGATGATCTCATGAATCAAGCAATGAGCATAGTAGTAGCATGCAACACTCTTATTTACTAATAGATATACCAATAGATTTTAGTTGTGAAATCACCATATTGAACACATTTAAATGATCTACCACAACCATTCCTCCATCCATCTTCAAAGAGTACAACTTATTTCTTAGGAAGAGCCTGTTTATCGAGGATTTTCTCTGATAAATATCTCATAACTTCTTCCACAAAGAACACACAATTTTCTTCTCATGAACATTCAAGAAAATAAAATCTGCAAGACATAGCCTTATCAATCCTTTTCCCTTTTTATCTACAAGATCCCAATCTTCTTGATTCATGCCTAAAGGCTTAATACTAGACATAAAAACCCATATATCATGACCATCCAATATATCTTCAACTTTAAGTTTCACAACTCAAAGTTTGTGCCATTGAAATTTTCAATCTCTACTCTCCCTATACCTACCATCTCAATTACTAGATAAACACTTTCTAAACTCCCATTAGAACCAAATTAACATAGAAAACAACCCTACTTGACAATGATAACCCATGCTTTGATAAAAATTGTTAGGAAAGCTACTTGCAAAAAACACCTTCTAAATGCCAATTTACATGGGAAATATAAAAGATTGTAAATCTACTTTTGAACATAGAGATGCACATGAAAAATGAGAAAAAAATAAAAAAATATATCACACATGATAAACACAAGCCAAATTTAATGTGGAAAACCCTTTCAAGAAAATCCCATCACCCAAAAACCCTAAATAATCTTTGTATTCTAGTAAACAATTTATATACAACAAACTCAACTTTCTAGATAAGCTCATAGGTTCAAATTGCTTTTACAATCAACTTGACTTTCACAGCCATAGCGTCAACCCATTTAGCCCAATGAATCTTGCAAAAATTTATACACTTTGCAATTTGTTATGGAATCTAATGCATTAACTATAAATAAAAAATGGTTATAGTCACAATGGTTAGTCATCCATCTACTAGTCACTTTTCTAGTTGGTAGTCCTTTTAGCATCAGGTCACTCCCTTTAGCCTCTGAAACTCCCTTTGCATTGGGATCACTCCCTTTAGCCTCTAAAACTCCCTTCAACATCAAGGCCTTAGACACTCCATTGGACCCTAAGTCACTCTACCAAATTTTTCATATTGCTTCACCATACTACCATGAGGCTTCACCATATGGTTGTATGGACCAAATATGACTCCATTGTATGACATGTCATACTACTTCACCATACCACCATATGACTGTACAAACCACACATAACTCAATCATACTAATTGTTAAAACAACATTCTATCATCATACATTGATCCACCTCCAATGTACAATATGATGGACTCACCATACAGTGAGGTTTTTTGCACCATACGGTGCACACTTCCTCAGCTTAACATTTAAGATCCCTTGAAGATGAGTGCAAATATACATATTCTATGTTTGGTTCCTCAAATTAGAATTGGAATTAGATTTTTTCTTATTTCTTCATCATATTATATGCTTATGCAATGCCCCAAGGCCAATGAACAAATGACATTCATAGTCACCTTCAAAAATCTAGTCTTTCACCAATTTTAACATAATATTATTTTTGTATTTGGGTTTGTGCACCAAGTTGTGGTGCCAAAAACATGACACCCCCATCTTTTTAGTTTTTAAAAGTTCATACACTCTATAGTACGTATGCACTATGGCTTGGGCTGCCCAAGCCATAGAGTGTGCACACTATAGTGCATACCACTATATTGCATACACACTTTTTAAATGTAAATTTTTTTATAAATGGGTTGCAAACCCATAACCCATTTCATTTTGTAGGGATTACCTCCTCAAAACATATATGCAATTTGAAGGAATTGAAGACTTTCACCATCCACCTCCTCAAAATGCCTCTTCTTCACTAAATTTTGAGATTGAGATCACATTGTACATTTTTTACTCTTGTTTATGCATTATTTTATATGTTTTTGCATTGTTTTGTAGGTTTTTTAAAATTTTGCTTTAAATTTGTTTATTTATTTAGATTGCAATTGGTTTCTTATTAGGAAATGTAGATAATGAACCACCAAATCCCCAACAAGATCAAAACCAAAGCCCTCCACAACATCCAAATGAAAACCCTCAAAAAGATAAGAATCAAAACCCTCCACAACAAGAGAAAGAAATTTTGCAACCTACACCAATTGAAAGATCTCCTCCCAACGCACAAGACAGCATAATAAATGAAATAAAAAGAGGAAAAAATGAAATTAAAAACACTCATTGGTAAGTTGAAAGCTTGTGGACAAACAAATCCAATGAGAGCACAATTGTCATCCTCCCTCGAGTCCATTATGACCCATGTAGCTTCTGTTAGTGGTCAGTTGGATATTTGGCATGTTAAGAGGGATGAACAAAGAAGATATTATGTAAACAAATTATCATATCAAGATGTAAAAAAAATAAAAATAGCAAAAGGTATCATTTGTGCATTGTTTAAAAATCCTAGAGAAAAAAATACTATTAGAGAGACAACTAAAAGGTTCCCCATCCATTGGTGCATACATGATGGTATTAGAAATAATTTTTGGGATAGATGGTGGATGGTCTTTGATGCCCTTTCCTACAATAATCACAAGGTTCCAAAGTATTTCTTAAAGAAATTATATTGTGAATTTTTCCTTCGGGAGATCCCTAATTATTTTGATATATTAGAATCTTAGGGTAGAGGCGGGGGGGTCATCATTTGAGAGGCCGAGGGCACGTTGTGACCTTAATGTGGTTAGGGATATGTCAAGCCACAAGGTGAGCATTTAATTATTATTTCAGTTGCGAAGGAACATGTAGAGGCCAGGACTCTAGGGACTATTAATGCTTTGACGTAGACACTCATTCATTGCACGAGTCCATTAGTAGAGGAGAAGCCTTCTATGCATCATGATCACATGTGCACATTGTGTGGATCCTTATGCACATTTGGCAGTCATGTTGGAGATGGTATGGATGATGGGCTAGTCACTAATCAATTCTTGAATGAGACATTTGGCATTGACACATAGGTAAATTACAATTATAATAAACTAATTTGATCACATTTCGTATGTATAGTGAATGACTAATTAATTAGCATGTATTGACATTGTTCAAAATTCAAGGTTAGAGTGTTGGTAGCCCTACTAGAGATCCCTCAACCCCATTTTTTGTCCTATCAACAAGTCTAGAGGTATGTATTGATTTAATCATCTAAATTAATACATATATTTATTAAGTAATCATATGAAGGATTGACAAAAAAAATTAATACATGTGCATCAATTCTCTACTAGACCATCGACATTCACTAGGGACTCTGAGACTAGGTGTGATACAAGCTTCATAGAGGTACATTTTTTTCATGTTAATTTAATTCATTTGATTATATTTGTTTCATGTTTCATGTTACATGTAACTTGTATTGTATGACATGCAACCCTTGACATCTGAGACTCCTCTCATCTTCAGTAGTCCATCGATTGTGGAGTTGCTGCATCAATGGTTAGTTTAGAGCCATTTACTGAGGTATGAAAGAGTTTTCTTGATTTTATTTGTTGTTTATAATAGTTAGTATCAAAATTTCTATTTTTATTTATAAGTGATTATATTGATTAAATTGTTGTAGGGCCTTGTTACACCCAATCATCCACAAGCCTTTGATTCATGTCTACTTTGTTTGTATTAGCTTGAGTTAGAGAAGAACCTAAACAAGAGGATGAGTGAGCATATGAGGAAGATTCCATCATCCCCATCATCTCCCTCTATATGACAATCAAAGACCTCTAGGGATTCGTTTCCTTCCCCTCGTGGGAAGGAGAAGATATAGTTGATAGAGACACATGTATATGCATCAATGGACATATATGTTGGATTTTATGTCAGTGGACATATTAAATATACATTTGATGTATATATGACATTTTATATTTGATGTATGACATATATTTAATGCATGACATTATTAAACTTATGGCATTATTGGTTAATATATGATATGTTTGTTCATGTATGAAATTATTGGTTATCATAATATATTAAGTGTTTATTAATGTATGATATTATTGGTTATCATTTTATATTATATGTTTGTTCATGTATGACATTGTTGGTTATCATAATATATTATCAAGGTTGCTTGGGTACTTGTACCCACATCCTTGGTACTTGCACCCACGTACCCAAGTAATTGGTACATGTATCCCAAGTACCAAGCACTCAGTGGAGAGCATCATAACTAAGGGCCTTGATTCAGATTTTTGATTATATTTTTTAGTTTTTTGTTTGTGTATCAGTTTTTTGTTTATCAAGCTTAATTCAATACCTAATTAGTTTGAAACTTTGATAGAATATTGATTAACAATAAAGTTTATCACTGTTCAAGAATAAGTATATCATTTCCAATATGTCATCTTCATATGATTTATGATCTTGTTCATGTTTAAAGTTTTCCTTCTCTGTTATTTGTTTACCATGCTTAATTCAATACCTAATTAATTTGAAACTTTGATACAATATTGATCAACAATAAACTTTATCACTGTTAAAGCCAGAAATATATCATTTGCAATGTGTCATTGTCATATGATTTATGATCTTCTTGTTCATGTTTAAAATCTTCCTTCTATGTTATGCATCTAAAAATTTATCAGAAATTATT
The DNA here is from genome assembly GCA_028749045.1 of Cupressus sempervirens. Taxonomy (NCBI): domain Eukaryota; kingdom Viridiplantae; phylum Streptophyta; class Pinopsida; order Cupressales; family Cupressaceae; genus Cupressus; species Cupressus sempervirens. The sequence goes on from CM053789.1 coordinate 7,780,679, forward strand.
ATTACAAACATATAACAAATCTAAAATTGAAAACAATACATTACATTTGCAAAATTTATCACTATTCTTGATTTGAAAAATCATTGTCATGACTCATAAATTCAAGTTTTCTATAAATATAAAAGTATAATTAAAAATAAAGTTTTACATACCCAAGTATCCCCATCCCCTATTATAAAAAATAGCTATATTCATACCCATATTGATACCCTAAGTACCCCAAGTACCCCCATCCCCATGCAACCTTGTATATTATATGTTTGTTCATGTATGACATTATTGGTTATCATAATATATATCTTGTTTTTATTTTTTATGTTTTAAGTACATTTCACGTATTTCATTTTCATGTAAATTGCATCCAAAATGATGCAGAGTGCTCACACCAAAAGCTAGTGGATTCTCAGCAAGAATGCTTTTAAGGCAAACTACTTATGACATTTAGTGACTCTTACGGCTGATTTGGTTTGGCATGTCTGAGAATATTCAATCATTGAATAGGATAGGAGGAGCTTGGGGCTAGTGTTTACCTAGCCACCCAGAGCTAATAGAATACATAGTTCGATCCTACGATGAAAGGTGAGAGAGATTTAGCAGTTAGCAACATTGTACTGGCCAACACTACAAGTTTTAGCACCACCCAAGATGGCATTGCAAAATCAAAGTGGAGTAAGATCACCAAAAATAAAGAGAGGTTATTACAGATCTCCACAACATGGTCCTATAGCACATAGAATTGCATACATATCTCGCATGAGCTCCAAGATATGTCCCGTCAAAGTTCATTTCCCTATGGCACTTAGTGACTCTTAGGGATGATTTGGTTTGGCATGCCTGAGAACATTAGATCACTCAACAAGATGGGAGGATCTTGGGACTAGTGTTTACCCAGCTAGTCAGAGCTAATGAAAGAGACAGTTTGATCCCACGATGAATAGGGAGGGAGATTTGGCACTTAGCAACTTTGTACTGGCCAACACTACAAGTTTCAGCATCACTTGAGATGGAATTGAAAAACTAAAATAGATTAAGATCTCCAAAATGTGAGAGATGATATTGTAGGTCTCCACAACATGATCCTATGGCACCTAAAATCACAAATATAGCTTGCACTCGAAGATATGCCCTATCAAAGATCACTGCCCTATAACTTTTAGTGACTCTTAGGGACTTTTCAGTTTGGCATGCCAAAGAAAATTTGAGCACTCAATGAGACAAGATGAGCTTGGGGCAAGGGTTTACCAAGCCACACAAAGCTAACATAATAGATAGTTTAATCCCACAACAAACAATGAGGTAGATTTGGTAGTTGGAAACTTTGTACTAGCCAACGCTATAGTTTCAACATCACCTAAGATGGCATCACAAAATCAAAATAGAGTAAGATCTCAAAAAAATAAGAGATTTTATTATAGATCTCTACAGCATGGTCCTATAGCACCTAGATTCACATCCATACCTTGCATGAGCTCTGTGATATGCCCTGTCAAAGATTGTTTCCCTATGGCATTTAGTAACTCTTAGGGACATTTCAGTTTGGTGTGCTCGAGAATGTTTGAGCACTCAATGAGATGAGAGGAGCTTGGGGCTAGGTTTTATTCACCACCCAAAGCTAACAAAATAGATAGTTCAATCTCACAATGAATAGTAAGGGAGATATGGCAATTGGCAACATTGTACTAGCCAACACTATAAGTTTCAGCATTACCTGAGATGGCATCACAAAATCAAAATAGAGTAAGATCTCCAAAAAGTAAGAGAGGTTATTGTATATATCTACAACATGGTCCTATATAACTTAGAATTACATCCATATCTCACATAAGCTCCAAGATATGCCCCATCAAACATTGTTGCGCTATGGCATTTAGTGACTCTCAGGGACATTTTAGTTTGGCATACCCAATAATGTTTGAGCACTCAATGAGATGGGAAGAGCTTGGGGATAGGGTTTACCCAGCCACCTAGAGCTAATGAAATAGATATTTTGATCACATAACAAATGGTGAGGGGGATTTGGCAGTTGGCAACATTGTACTAGCCAACACTACGAGTTTTAGCATCACCCAAGATGGCATTGCAAAATAAAAATATCTAGTAAGATCTCCAAAATGTAAGAGAGGTTGTTGTAGGTCTCCACAACATGGTTCTATAGCACCTAGAGTCACATCCATACCTTTCACAAGCTCCAAGATATGTCCCATCAAAGATTGCTACCCTATGGCATTTAGTGACTCTTAGGAACATTTTGGTTTAGGGTGCGTGAGAACATTCAAGCACTTAATAAGATAGGATGAGCTTGGGGCTAGGGTTTACCCAAGAACTTGGAGCTAATGGTATAGAGAGTTCCATCACCATTAAAATAGAGAGTTCAATCCCACAATGAATGGTGATGGAGATTTGGTAGTTGGAAACTTTGTACTATTCAACACTATGAGTTTTAGTATCACCTGAGATGGCATCACAAAATTAAAATAGTGTAAGATCTCCAAAAATTGAGAGAGGTTAATTTAGGTCTCCACAACATGGTCTTATATCACCTAGAGTCATGTCCATACCTTGCACGAGCTTTGAGATATGCCATGTAAAAGATCACCACCCTATGGCATTTAGTGACTCTTAGGGATGTTTCGGTTCGGTGTGCCCAATAATGTTCAAGCACTCAACAAGATGGGATGAGCTTGGGTCTAGTGTTTACCAGCCACCTAGAGCTAACATAATAGATAGTTCAATCCCATGACAAATGGTGAGGGAGATTTGGCAGTTCACAACTTTGTACTGGCCAACACTATGAGTTTTAACATCACCCGAGATGATGTTGCAAAATAAAAATAGAGTAATATCTCCAAAAAGTGAGAGAGGTTATTGTAGGTCTCTAAAACACAATCCTATAGCACCCAAAATTGTATCCACACCTCGCATGAACTCTAAGATATGCCCTATCAAAGATCATTTCCCTATGGCATTTAGTGACTCTTAGGGACATTTTGGTTTGGCATGCTTGAGAACATTCAAGTGCTCAACAAGGTGGGAGGAGCTTGGGGCTAGGGTTTACCTAGCCACTTAAAGCTAATAGAATAGATAGTTTTATCCCACAATGAATGGTAAGGGAGATTTGGCAGTTGGCAACTTTTTACTAGCCAACACTATGAGTTTTAGCATCACCTAAGATGGTGTTGCAAAATTAAAATAGAGTAAGATCCCCAAAAAGAAAGAGAGGTTATTATAGGTCTCTAGAACATGGTCTTATAGCACCCAAAATTGCATCCATACCTCACACAAGCTCAAAGATATACCTTATCAAAGATTTTTGCCCTATGGCATTTAGTGACTCTTAGGGATGTTTTGGTTTGGCGTGCCCGAGAATGCTTGAGTGCTTAATAGGAAAAGAGAAGCTTGAGGTTAGGGATTACTTGGCCACCCAGAGCTAATAGAATAGATAGTTCAATTCCAAAACAAATAGTGAGGGAGATCTAGCAATTGGCAACTTTGTACTATACTATGAGTTTCTACATCACCCGAGATGGCATCGTAAAATCAAAATAAAGTAAGATCTCCAAAAAGAGAAAGAGGTTATTGTAGGTCTTTGCAACATGGTCCTATAGCACCCATAGTCGCATCCATACCTCACACGAGCTCTGAGATATACCCCATCAAAGATGGCTTCCATATGGCATTTAATGACTCTTAGGGATGTTTTGGTTTGATATGCCTGAAAATGTTTGATTGCTCAACAAGATGGGACAAGCTTTGTGCGAGGGTTTACCTAGCCACTTGGAGCTAAAAAAATAGACAATTTGATCCCATGATGAATTGTGAGGGAGATATGAGCAAGATATGTATGCCTAGGCCACTTTGTGCAAGATATGAATATAAGTTGCTAATTAGGCCAAATTGGGTCTTTTTGAGTTTTTGACCAAGATAACCTAGGATTAGGTATTTTTAGTTATTTTTTAATAGTTTGGAACCTTTTCCAAGTCGTAGAAGTCAAATCTACTGAACTTTTCTTTAGTTGCACTTTTTGTGCAAAATTGAAAAAGTTTTAAAAGTTGCTTAAAAATGCAAATCTAACTGGAAACCTTCTAACCTTTCAAAAAATGTTTCCCATTCTCATATACTCAAGCATGGATAGTTAGAACTTCCCAAACTTCCATTTGCAACATTTTTGCAAAAATTGCAAAAGTTGCTTTAGCAATTTTTTGAGCAACATTGCAACTTTTGAGCAATTTTTTATCTTTACATATTTAGGTCAAATGGGTCCATCTAGGACTATTCTAGGACCGTAGTTAATATTCCTAGGACCTATTAGGTAACCAAATACCTTAGTTTCTTGTGAATATTGAAAGATAATGAATAAGAAATTGGATACCAACTACATTTATTAAATATACAAAGGAAGATATAGAAAACCTGCTTAATAGAGAGATTAACCTAAGAGAAAAGGACATTTTCAAAAGAAAATGGTTATCTTAGTGCCATCTAGGGTATGACAATTACTTAGGATGAAGAGAAAAAATTGATAGCTATTGGGAAAGCTTGCACATATAAACAGACACAAAAATTTTAGATAGAGAAGTAAAAAGTGCTAAAGAATTGTCCATGGAGCAATGCAAAGTGAAGCCTCAAGTTGGCTCATTAGTAGGCAAATAATCTTGTCATGCACTTCATTCCAACACCAAAAATGTTTCAATTAGAAATGCCTATTCATCAATAGCCTTACATTTATAGGACTTAGGAAGCCAGGATACTCAAGCTGGGATGATTCCTCAAAGTTCTCATTGAAATATATTAATGATCTTAATAGAAGAATAGAAAGCTCATTGCCACCTTTAAATGGAGACTTCAGTTTAAATGGAGATTTTTAGTTCGCAAACATGACCCAGTCAAGTAGATGACCAGTTTACAAAGTAACCAGTAGGAAATGAGGTCATGGAAATGAACTCAATGAACTAAGCAAAAAAATTTGTAATCATTCACCCAATGGTCACAACCTTTCAAATTTGATCGGAACAGTTGGGGAAGACCTTCTAATGTAGAGATCACAGCCTTCCTCTACTAATTACCTCCTAGGTGTCTAATAGCACCTGACCCACTGCAAGATGGTAATTTGGTTTACCAACCTTTTCCAAATTCTGACCTATCTCTCTCCAAGTGTACTCCACTTTCCTAAGGTCTTTCCCCCTTTCTAGGGCTCTTGGAAAACTTGGATCCAATCTAGGCTTTAGGGAAACTAGCCCTCAACTAGGCCAAATAAGGCAAAATATGCAACTAGGTTTCAAAACTTCAAACTTAGGCTAGGATCAGCATCACTAGGCTTATACCACTATGATTCATGCACTTTTAGGGTCCTAACACCCCCAAGGGGTCAATTTCCAAAAATTAGGCCTAGGAATCCTAATAGGTCAAATTTCAATTTTCCTTATCAGACTTCCAAACTTTCTAAAGGACAAGGACAACTTACCACCTTTTCAAATACCCTTTACCTAGTTCTTGAAGACTCCAAAGGATCAAGGTTTGACTCTATTCTAGCATGTCCAAACTCCACTTTGGTCTGCATACCTAATAGGCCTAATTAGGCTAGGTTTCCAAAGCACGTGCTTGAAAATAGGTTCATAGAATCAACTCAACCCCATGTACCTCTTCCTCTTCTTCCTAAAACTCTATTTCACTTTTCACTTGGGTTCAAGCAATTAGTTTGGAAGTCTAAATGCCACTTCTTCTTTACTTCTAAGCTAAACACATGGAGATGTTTAGCCTAGGGCCTGCTGGTAAAAATAGCAACCCAACTCCTCCATGTCTGAAACTTTTCCATATCAAAGTACACTTCCATAACTTGCATCCCCCCAAGTGGCATCAAATTCCAATTGTGGGATTGCAGGTTAGAGGCACATATTTTCCAAAACCCATGGATTCATGCCCAAACAAGCAACTTGTACAAGAGATGAAATAACTTGAGAAAATGAAAAGATTAACCTTAGAAACAAGATAAAATGAAGCCCATTTCATTAGGTTATCCAACCATGTCAATTGATCACCTTTCCCGATCCGTACAAATCTGTACAACTCAGGAAAATAGAGAAAATGGCAAAAAAACAGAGTTTTATTAATACAAATCTTCACCAATCCATACCACTATGATGTTTTCTTCATGAACCTCCTTTTATAACACGTATTCCTTTCTTCCAATGGTCATAACTATCATGTAAATTGTTAGGCCAACATTCAACCATTTTAAATTTATTTTGCATAAAATGTTATAATCAACTTTGTATTTTTGCATGACAACATTGACATTTTTGTGCTAGTGACCTCCTAGACATCTAAATTCTTACCTAATGATCCTAATAACACCTAAATCCATCTAAGGACTTCCAAACTCCCTATTGCACACAAAACAACTCAATTTTCATAATGTGACCTTTGGTTCAATGTGGTATCCTAGTTTATAATGACACCAAGGATCCAATTGACCTTACAATTGGTCTTGTTACAAAAACCTTATTGGATTGACCTATGGACCTATTAAACCTATTTTCCTTGGTGCCCTACACCACCTTCATATAGCCCTTTTAGGTGGGTGGAAGGTACAATGTAATGTTTTGCCATTGACATCAATAAAAGCAACCCTATTTTCTATAATTTTAGTGAGTTCTCTGGATGGTATAGAGGTGTATGGATGCCTAGGGATCTATCCCTAGTATCATTGGATATATGCTTGAATCATCTTTCTAATGCAACTAGTTTGAGGTTTTGAAACTTTGTAAAACACAAGTTATTCCTATTTTGTGCTAACAGCCCAGATTTTGAGGGTTTGTAGGGTTTTGAAGAAAATTGGGTTATAAATCTAGATTCCACCATAGTAAAATTATGGCCTTTGGAGGAATCCTTTTACTTCTAATGCACTTTAAGATTCTTTTGGTTTTAGGTTTTTATATGTAGGGACAAAGGATAAATATGATGCCCTAGATGCATATATCTTGTATGCATCAATACACACTACTGTTGTATCAGCATTTTAAGATCCAAAAACTTCATACTTTGATCTATAACCTAGAAAAAAACATATTTGGGACATTCCTCAACTAACCTAATTGGTCTCATGCTTTTGGCACGTGTATATGTTGTACCTCCTTTGTAAATGTGGCCTAATTAGCCCTTTTTGTCTAGTTGCTATCCCATGAGTTAAGACAATCTTCTTGATTATAGGATCCCTACACTTTGAGATCTAATAATACATCAGAAATAGAAACTAATCTTTTTGTTTTGCATCTTTCTTCCATTGAAAATATACAAGTAGTAGACCAAAACCTCATTTCTTGGGCTACTAGGAATCCTAGAGGTTAATGAAGGAACTATGTCTTCTCTTTGTTTTAGGGTCTCCAAATCTAGCCAGTATACCCATGATGATGTAAGAAAAACATCCCTAGTGTCTAGTTTCATGATACCATGTCTGGTGTAGGTTTCACGTACTAAGTCATTCTAGTGATTAAGGAGCAAGTGTGGGGTCTTGAGCCTTGTTTGGGCTTTCAAACCTTGTTAAGATGTTCTCATGGGTTGTACTCTCCCAACCTACCTTGTTAGTACCCTACCACTTGCATCATTTGGAAACACTAAAATAAATTATTTTTGAATGTTTAGTCCTTCACCAATTCCCAAACTCCTACCATTCACAAATCAACACACTACAAAATGTCAAATCCTTCATGGTACTTGACCTAGGGCTTGATTAGAAAAATCACAAAACAAATCCTCTAGTCTTGAAACCCTATAATCTTAAAAAGGAACATACTAACTACCATTTCTTAACTGGTCATGAAATTTCAACCAAGGAAATTGCAGTTAGAGGCCCATTTTTGCTATGTGCACCAAAATGTTGTCCTAAAAATCTAGTTTCACTACAAATGCAATAACTTGAGTTAGAAAACATGTAGCATGATGAGACTAGAAGAAAAAGAAAGCTGATTCAAAGATCCATCTCAAAAATCCATCACATCTAGTTTGAAAGTCTGTACATTTCATGTAGCATGCAAACAACAGTAAAAATGACTCCAAAATTGAATTTATTTCTCTGCAACTTCTTCCAATCCATACATTAATGCCCCCTAGACCTCAAAAATGAGGTGTATATATCTCCTATGTCTATTTTAATGGTTACAACTAATATTTTAATAGTTATAACCCTTTTTTAACTAAGTTTCAAATTTGAGCAACTTTTACAACTTTCAACAATGCAACTTTGCACAAAAAGTGCAATTTTTACATTTTTCACTTGATTCCACTTGTAGGACTTGGAATTAAAAAAATTAATCCTAGGATTTATTGACAAAAACATTAAAAATTATGAGTTTTCCTAAAAAGTAACTTTTGCTTATAAATTGCATAAAGTGCCTTAAGCATACAAAATGGTGTCTTTCTTTGACAACCACGGACTTCTCATCAAAGGGTTATTTATTCTAGCCTAAGTAGGTAAAAAATAAAACATGAAAATCAAAATATAAATGAAGTGTCATGGTACTTTTCACTAGGAACATACCCTTTTGTGTGGTCCATTAGTAATATTGGGTGTTTTATGGGCCTATTGCTCAATGAGGTCACAAGGGCACAATTTTTGTATTTTCAATGCATATGCTTGTCATCTAAGGTATAATATTTGTATTGAGTCAATTAGGAAACATTTACATAGTTAAAATTCCTTTTAGGCACAAAAATGCAAAAATACAATAAAAGTTGCAAAATTGCTATGCAACTTTGCAACTTTTTGCATAACTAAGCAAAATTGTTTGTAATCATTCCCCAAATAGTCACAACCTTTCAAATTTGGTTTTATTAATTGGGGAATAATTTAATATGTCCCTTTTAGGTAGGTTGATGGTATAATCTAAGATTTTTCTTTGAAATCAATAAAATATTTAACCTATTTTGTTGTATTCTGGGTTGTTTTTCTACATGGTATAGACTTGTACTAATGAATAGGTGTCAAAGCTTGGTATAGTTGATGAATATTTGAGTTACCTTTGTAATGCAACTAGTTTGAGGTCTTGAAACATTGTAGAACTCAAGTTATTCCTATTTTAGTGTTGATAGCTTGAAATTTAAGGGTTTTAAGGGTTTTGGTGGAAATCAAGTTATATCTTGCGATTCCACCACAGGAATTTTATGGCCTTTGGTGGAGTCCTTGTATTCTTAATTTTCTTTGAGATTTTTGTGGTTTTAGTTGCAAAAATGTAGGTACGATGGAGAAAGATGATGCCCTAGGTGCATGTAGCATATATGCACCAACTCACTATTTTGCTACAATCAACACTTGAGACCTTCAAACTCATTTCCAAAGCCTCAAATTTGGGATTTAGGCTACTTGGAACATTTCTCAACATGTCCAATTGGTTTGGTGGTTATATCATGTGTCTAAATAGTACTTCCTTTGCAATAGTGGCCTAATCAACCCTTTAGCCTAAATTATTGTCCCCAGAGGTTAATGCAACATTTTTTTTTGTATGCATTGTCAGCACTTTGGAATCTGATAGTTTATGAGGAGTAAGAGGTGTCTTGGTGGTGGTGGTTAGTTTTTGCTTCCATTCAACATTTACTAAGTTGCGAGCCATAACCTTGATTCTTGGGCTACTAGGAATCCAAGAGGTTAATAAATGAACTATGACTTTTTCTTAGTTTGAGGCCTTCAAATTCAGTCCATATGCCCCTATCGATGTAAAAACAACATGCCTTAAGTTTGTGTTCATGGTTCCATGCCTAGAGTAGGTTTCATATGTTAAGCCTTTATTATTGTCAAGGTGCAAGTGCAGGGTTTTGGGCCTTGTTTGGGCTTTCAAATTTTGTTTAGGTGTCCTTGTGGGTTGTACTCTCCCAACCTTCATTATTACTACCCTGCCACTTGCATCAATGATTTAAGGTGACCCTCTCTCTCTCTCTCTCTCTCTCTCTCTCTCTCTCTCTCTCTCTCCCATTCAATCTAATGAACCAAATGGATCTGCTCTACACTTTAAAGTCTCAAGTATTGCCTCATGGTTTGACTTGAAAACTTTTCAAAGAGTCTTATTATGTGGTTTTCCACCATATTTTATCAAGTGAAAATTTGATGCGATAACAAGTTTCAAATAATGAAGAATCTTCCTCTCTATTTGCCAATCTTGGAATAACCACAAATTAGGGTTCTTCATAGAATATCATGTAAGCTATGTGCTAGTTAAAACCACCACACCGATATGGTACTCTAAACCTTCACCATCTATAACTAACTAATCCAACTTTTTGTCTTTAGGTGCAATAACAACAAAAACATGTCCTACAGTGATAAATATACAAAATGTGGTCATTAATTCAAAAAATACTTAGGTAAAAGTTATAAAGTTACATATTGAAATTACAAACATATATAAATATATATTACCAGGTTGCACTAGATCAGATAAGCAGTCAAACTTAATAGACAAATCCATATCTACCATTTCTAGTGTTTGTGGGGGATGATAGGTGTTAATTGGGTCCAAAACCTATATATCCCATTTGTCCACCTATTCAATCAACTCACAATCATGCCAATTTTTCTCTGAACATGATAGACAATAGCATGCCATTTTTTGTGTGTGAATACTCCATGAACCTGCATTAGAGCTTCTAAAAGAGTGCAACTCACTTGATCCTATTAGTGTACAATAATACTCATCTCGTGCAATACCAATATTATCTATCAACCAAAAAAATCTATAAACTGACTCACCTTCCTTACCTAGATCCATTGTAGCATGACATGACTAGACGATGGATTTTACATCTGTCAATATTGCTCCATCTTTGTACTTTAGTTCTTCATAGCTAAGGTTCTTTTGATACATGCGCCTACACCATTGTGCTCTCCCCTTCCATGAATAGCCTCTATGAAATTCCACATATATTTAATTCTACATAACCTTTGCATCCTGCTCAACCACTAGAACATCCATGCATTCTTGAATTGAGATGTGCAATTGTCTAACCAAATAATGTGCAGATGATATGGTATGCTCCTATTAGCCAAATATCCATAAAATAGTTGAAAATAACCATGTAAAAACTCTATAGAATGCGATCAATCATCATTAATTTAAAAATGGTACTCCCTAAAAATATTTATGTCATCATCCATACTTGTAGGTGAATGCATGAATATTATGAGAACAAATATGGAAACCTGTTGAGAAGTATAATACTTTGCTTGCAACTCATTTTGTGGTTGTAGTGTGTAGTTCTCTATGAACTCTACAACCAAAACAATGGTATCCAATGAAAATATATCCTTGCACAACTTGAATTACAAATCTAGCCATTGAGTTCTATGTGTATGCTTTGCACACTCATAAATAATCTTTTTGCAAAAAAATTTCATGAACTCATATACTAGAATATTTTCAATGACTAAATCACATCTTTTACCCTGTTTCCCATCTTTTAGAGCATATGTCACTATCTTATATTTTCTATAATCTTCTATTTCATTTCTAATTGCATGTGTACTATCCATATGTTCAAAAGTTGATAAAAGTTACAAAGAACCACAAAATAAGCATGTATCATCCAAGCATGATATCTTTTAAAATTGTTGGCCATTCCCTATTTCACATAAAATTTTGGATATGAATTCCCTTGAAGATCTTGGTGGCTCATTCATGTCACAATCCTACAAAACAAATTTAGAATGCAAAAACACACATATATGCGTAAAAACATCAAAATGGTTAGAAAATTCAATATGTATCCTGTACCAACAAGTTGTGTGTATGTGATTTATGCTCACATAAAAAGGTTTACCCATCTCAAAAAATATTTAACTTATTTGAATTTAAGCATAGATACTAATAAATTTTGCAAAAAATTGTGTCTGAGTTGAGTCCAAAAAAAATTCCCATGTGGTTTACAATTTTGGCTACCAATCCTCCTTACAACATCTCTTAGATGAGGGGAAACACATGTGTTGTTTTTCCAAAAATCTTCAATCAATGATTTCAAAGCTTCACTAATTTCTTTCACCTTTTGTGGTAGTCTACTGCTAAATGTCTATAACTTATTTTTTATTGGATCTTCCAATATCTCACACCTTAGCATGGCTCTCCTTAGAGTACCTCTATCAATTTTCAATTTTTCTCTTGTCTTTCTCATGAGTGAAGCTTTCTTTATTTGGGTACTTACTATCACCAATGTAAGTACTTGTCTTCTGTAATTAATATGTTTGGTGAATGATTTAGAACCCACTTTGTAATAAGCACTCATTATATTATTTACAATGTTTTTTTCATTTGAATTGTCCATTGTTCTTGTTCAGAGAATCTTCATGATAGGCCTAAATTTAAAATTCCTCATCATTTCAAAACATAATTGGCATTAACCTATAATATTTAATTCTTGAAAGAATAATCTCCACCTATGATTAACTTTTCTTTGACAAGTATGCTTGCTAATCCTATCAGGCATTGATTTCAAAATGTTAGTATCAATATCAATCAAATATTTTGGTCTTTTAAAACAAATTATAGAAGGTGTTATAATCTCTTCCATTCCATCAACATTTTGAACATCAACATAAGGTTGAGTGTTTTTCGTACCTTGAATCAAAGATGATGTGCCTTGGCAATAAGATGCAAAAGATGGAATATCACCTACTTGATATGTTGATGTTGTGCCTTCAACATGACATAATGGAGTGTGTTCATTGTCAGATCTACAAATTAGCATTTCTTCAACATGAGAGGATGATATGAATCTAACATTGGAAGATGGTGTAGCTTCACAATTCAATTGTCTTCTTGAGCGTAACAGTCTCATTCATTCTCCTTGTCTTTTTTATTCTTCCTCTTTGTTTCTTTGTATTGGCGGTTCTTGTTCCTCTTCGTTAGTTGATTCTTCATTATTGCTTTGCAATTTTTTTTGTTCACATAGTAATTTCATTTTATCTCTTTTAATTGCCAAATCTCTCTCCCTCTCTTCATTTGTTTGAGTTTTTGGTTTCTTCCTTGGCATGATGATGCTTTCTATATGTCAAATTATTCAAACATATGAATTATTTACAATCTGTAAATTATAAATCATTCAAATACATATAAAAATTACAATTATTTCAATGAATACACAATATATATTGAACAACTTACCAAATATCTAACCATGTCCAAATAACAATCCATTCAAATATACAAATTTCAATGAATTTACTATATATTAAAGAACATGTAAAATTATAATCAAATTTGTCTCCGTATAACAGTAAAGAATACTTAAAAAGGACTGCACTAACCTTTTCTATAGAAAAAATATTCAAAAATCCTTCAAATAGCATATCTGATGATTGAGTTTGGTGTTTGCTAGCTTCAAATAGAATGGAAGAATGTTCAAAAAGCTTTCAAATAGTGTTTGCTAACTTCCAACAACTTGAAACCCGTGTTTTCTATCAAAACAATAGAATACACAATAGAAAAAATGTAGAATATGGGTCAACATGGACCCAAACTTGCTTTATGACCATTTTCTAGTGTTTTCACATAGTATGCATGCACTAAAGCAGGTACACACTATAAAATGTGTATGCACTATGTGAAAAATAATCTCTACCTATCCCACCATCCCTCATCCCCTACTCTCTCTCCCTACTCTATCTCCTCTTCCATCCCCTACTCTCTCTCTCACTCTCTCACACTCTCTCTCCTATCCCATCCCCTACTCTCTCTCACTCTCTCTCTCCTACTCCCTCTCCCATCACCTACTCTCTCTCACTCTCTCTCCCATCCCCTACTCTGTCTCACTCTCTCTCCTCTCTCATCTCCTGCTCTCTCACTCTCTCCTCCCCCATTCCCTACTCTCTCTTGTTCTCTCTCTCCTCTTCCATCCCCTACGCTCTCTCTTTCTCTCCCTCTCCTACTGCCTCTTCCACCACCTACTCTCTCTCCCATCCCCTACTCTCTCTCACCCTCCCTCCTCTTGCATCTCCTACCCTCTCTTACACACTCCCATGCCCCCTCTCTCTCCCTCTCCTACTACCTACTCTCTCTCCCATCCCCTACTCTCTCTTACCCTCTCTCCTCTCCCATCCCCTACTCTCTCTCTCTCTCTCTCATACACTCCCATCCCCCCTTCTCTCTCCCTCTTCCACTACCTACTCTCTCTCCCATCCCCTACTCTCTCTCCCTACTCTCTCTTACTCTTCCTCTCCTACTCCCTCTCCCACCACCTATTCTATCTCACTTTCTCTCCCATCCCCTACTCTCTCTCACTCTCTCTCCTCTCGGATCCCCTACTCTCTCTCACTCTCTCCTCTCCCATCCCTTCTTCTCTCTCCCACCACCTACTTTCTCTCCTATCCCCTACACTCTCTCATCCTCTCTCCTCTCTAATCCCCTACTTTCTCTCTTACACACACTCCCATCCCCCCATCTCTCTCTCTCTCCCACTACCTTCTCTCCCCCATCCCCTACTCTCTCTCTCTCAAGCTACTCTCTCTCTCCCCTCTCCCATCCCCTACTCTCTCTCTCTCACTCACTCACACACTCACATCCTCCTCTCTCTCTTGCTCTCCCTCTCCCACTACCTAGTCTCTCTCTAATCCATTACTCTCACTCTCTCTCCCATCCCATTCTCTCTTTGCTACCCCCTACTATCTCTCTCTCACACACTTTCACACTATCTCCCATCCCCTACTCTCTCTCTTACACACACTCCCATCCCCCCTTTCTCTCCCTCTCCCACTCCCTCTTCCACCACCTACTTTCTCTCTCACTCTCTCTCCCATCTACTAATCTCTCTCTATCTTGGGATACTCTCTCTCCCCTCTCTCATCCCCTACTCTCTCTCTTTAACACACACTCTCCTATCCGCCCTCTCTCCTCTCTCCTATCCCTTACTCTCTAGATCTCTCACACACACTCCCATCCCCCCTCTCTCTCCCTCTCCCACTCCCTCTCCCACCACCTACTATCTCTCACTCACTCTTTCTCTCCCTCTCTACTGCAGTGGCAGAGAAGAGAAACGCTATAGGAGGCAACATTGTTGAAAATGTAATAGGAAATTTAATGTTATGTTTTAAATGCTTTTAGTTTTTGAAGTTTGTAATAACATCCTACATGTGGTGGCATACCTAGAGTAGCAGTTCGATAAGCTCTCTAGATATAGCCACCTAGGACCAGGTGTGTGGATCTTAAATTAGAATAGTTTTTTTTTTTAGTTCGTAGGTGGAGTGTTTAATGATTTTTAGAATCCAGTAATAGGTAGTAGACAATTTTTGGAATATTCTTGACTTAGAAAATGACTGTCTAATATTGGTAGAAAAAAACGTTTTAGATTCTTATCCTTTTTTTGGATCGAAGACATTCTTCTTTTCTAAAATAAGAAGAAAATGTTTCACATCCTTTAATAGGAAAAAGAAAGTCAGTTTTAAAGGGTGAGCCAGTCGGCTATGTAAGACACGAATCGAATTTGGAGAGATATGGAATGTTTTTTTATTTTGTCTTTGTGCAAGTTTTCGATGATCTGAGTTTGAATGGCTTTTTCTTATCTTCTCACTGGAAACAAGTTGATAGTTTGCAGAAGATTAAAATGTTTTAGTTTTGGGTCGAATTCGATATGTTTGCAGAAAATTAGTCTCAGTGCATGGGTAATATCTCCCACATGCATCGTTGGATATTCATGAGCTTTGGATATGTTATTATAGGCCTAATTACGCCCATTTTCACTAGAGTGATTGAAGAGGTTTGATCTGGTTCAAAAGTTATTTATGTCTGAGTGCAGGTCTATTTAGAGATAGCAAGAAGCGATGTTTTGCAAAAAAATTTACTCTGATGCGTGGTCAATATTTCAAGTTTGAATCGTTGGATTTCTCTCAAATTTTTATAGGTTGTTTGAAACCTAGTTATGCCAAATATCAACGGTTGGATTGAGAAAATATTGTTTGGTTCAAAAGTTATACATGTTTGTTCATGGGTCTATCCAAAGGCAGCAAGAAGATATTTTGGGAGATTTTATTTTCAAAGTTTTGTTTATTGAATCTGATTTTAGTGTGTGATCCCGAAGGTAAATTGCAGAAAGAAGATAAATTCTAGCAAGTAAATGTTGATGAGAAGAATAAAGAGGAAATTCCTATGGGATTTGAGTGTGAAAAATTTGTGGTTGGAACAGTAACATGTCCTTTGAAAATAGAGAAGAGTACAATGTTGGAAGGTACTCCTATGGAAAAGATTTTGGAGGCAACTGATGAAGCCTTAAATATGCATAATGAAGAAAAATTTCAAGACGAATGGCATGAAGATGAAGCTAAGGAATGTGTAACAACAAGTTCTGAAGAAGAATCTGATTTATGGAAAAAATTTGTAGCCATCGTGGGAGAATGGAAAAGGCATGGCGGTAGTATGGAAACTCAGCTTGAAGAAGAAAGGAAAGAGTGCAATACTATTATTGTTCTTGAGAAAAGTTGTAATAAGAAAGAGATATTTGAAAGTGAGATTACCACAGAAGATCAAGATGATGATAAATGTTTAATAAAAGAAGAATAGATAAATACGATTCTTAAGATTCAAGATGTGAAACTGGTTGATAGTCAAGAAGAAAATAAGTTTATGGTTACTATTGATGAAGATAGATATGATGCACATTACATGGTGTATAAGGAAGCTCATATTCAAAAAGAGAACTCAAATAATCTTAATGCTGATGATATGTTTTCTTCTAATAATGTTTATGTAGGGATGCAGATTTCATGTATAGTGAATCATGCTGGAGAATTTTCTGTGACATTTACGACATTAAAGAATCAAAGCTACAAGGTGGATAAGTTGGATATTATTTTTGTTTTTCTTGTAGATATGCTCATCCTCATTCAAAGAAATTGGAAAGTTCGAAAGAAGAATGAGATTCATTTCTACAACACATCATCTCAAGAGGACTTGAGATTCATTCTACAGGGGAGTATGCTGTAGTGGCAGAGAAGAGAAATGCTATAGGAGGCAACATTGTTGAAAATGTAATAGGAAATTTAATGTTATGTTTTAAATTTTTTTAGTTTTTGAAGTTTGTAATAACGTCCTACATGTGGTGGCATACCTAGAGTAGCAATTCGATAAGCTCTCCAGATATAGCCACCTAGGACCAGGTGTGTGGATCTTAAATTAGAATTTTTTTTTTTTTAGTTCGTAGGTGGAGTGTTTAATGATTTTTAGAATCCAATAATAGGTAGTAGACAGTTTTTGGAATATTCCTGACTTAGAAAATGACTGTCTAATATTGGTAGAAAAAATGTTTCAGATTCTTATCCTTTTTTTGGATAGAAGACATTCTTCTTTTCTAAAATAAGAAGAAAATGTTTCACATCCTTTAATAGGAAAAATAAAGTCAGTTTTAAAGGGTGAGCCAGTCGGCTATGTAAGACACGAATCGAAGTTGGAGAGATATGGAATGTTTTTTTATTTTGTCTTTGTGCAAGTTTTCGATGATCTGAGTTTGAACGGCTTTTTCTTATCTTCTCACTAGAAACAAGTTGATAGTTTGCAGAAGATTAAAATGTTTTAGTTTTGGGTCAAATTCGGTATGTTTGCAGAAAATTAGTCTCAGTGCATGGGTAATATCTCTCAAATGCACCGTTGGATTTTCATGAGCTTTGGATATGTTATTATAGGCCTAATTACGCCCATCTTCACCAGAGCGATTGAAGAGTTTTGATCTGGTTCAAAAGTTATTCATGTTTGAGTGCAGGTCTATTTAGAGACAGCAAGAAGCAATGTTTTGCAGAAAAATATACTCCGATGCGTGGTCAATATTTCAAGTTTGAACCATTGGATTTCTCTCAAATTTTTATAGGTTGTTTGAAACCTAGTTATGCCAAATATCAATGGTTGGATTGAGAAAATATTGTTTGGTTCAAAAGTTATACATGTCTGTTCATGGGTCTATTCGAAGGCAGCAAGAAGATATTTTGGGGGATTTTATTTTTAAAGTTTTGTTTATTGAATATGATTTTAGTGTGTGATCTTGAAGGTTGTAGATGCCCCTTGAAGCAACTTAGTTGAGTGATTGATTCCTCCTGAGTTTTCCAAGGTGTGGCTCTGCATCACTCTCTACTCTCTCTCTCTCCCATCCCCTGCTCTCACTCTATCTCTCCCATCCCCTACTCTCACTCTCTCTCTCCCATCCCCAACTCTCTTTGTCATCCCCTACTCTCACTCTCTCACTCTCCCACTCCCACTCCCTCTCCCACTGCCTACTATCTCTCTCTCTCTCTCTCTCTCTCTCTCTCTCTCTCTCTCTCTCTCTCTCTCTCGTCCCCTACTATCACTCTCTCACTCTCCCTCTCCCACTACCTACTATCTCTCTCTCTCCCTCTCTCCCTCTCTACTCTCTCTCTCTCCCATCCCCTACTCTTACTCTCTCTCTCACATCCCCTACTCTCTCTGTCCGCCACCCCTACTCTCTCTCAGACTCTCACACTCTCTCCTATCCCCTACTCTCTCTCTTACACTCCCATCCCCCCTCTTTCTCCCTCTCCCTCTCCCTCTCCCACTGTCTACTCTCTCTTCCATCCCCTAATATCTCTCTTTCATACACACATACCCATCCCCCTATCTTTCTCTCTCTCTCCTCTCCTTTCCCATCCCCTGCTCCCTCTCTCACTCACTCTCCTTCTCCCTCTCCCTCTCCCTCTCCCACCACCTACTCTCTCTCTCACTCTCTCACTCTCTCCCTCTCTACTCTATCTTTGCCACCCCCTACTCTCTTTCACACTCTCACACTCTCTCCCATCCCCTACTCTTTCTCTCTTACAAATATTCCTATCCCCCTCTCTCTTTCCCTCTCCCACTCCCTCTCCCACTACTTACTCTCTCTCCCATCCCCTACTCTCTCTTTCCCCCTCTTCCATCCCCTACTCTCTCTCTTTCACATGCACACACTCCCATCCCCTCTCTCTCTCTCACACATCCCCTACTCTCACTCTCTCTCTTTCCCATATCCTACTCTCTCTCTACCATTCCTACTCTCTCACACACTCTCTCCTATCCCCTACTCTCTCTCTCTTACACACACTCCCATCCCTCCTCTCTCTCCCTCTCCCACTCCCTCTCCTACCACCTACTCTCTCTCCCAGCCCCTACTCTCTCTCTTTCACACACACACACACACCCATTCCCCCTCTCTTTCTCTCTCTTTCCTCTCCTCTACCATCTCCTACTCTCTCTCACTTGCTCTCCCTCTCCTACTCCCTCTCGCACCACCTAATCTCTCTCACTCTCTCCCTCTTACACTCTTTTTTCCACCCCCTACTCTCTCTTACACTCTCACACTCTCTCCCATCCCCTACTCTCTCTCTCTCTCTCTCTCTCTCTCTCTCTCTCTCTCTCTTACACACATTCCCATCCCCCCTCTCTCTCTCTCCATCTCCCACACCCTCTCCCACTACTTAATCTCTCTCCCATCCCCTACTCTCTCTCTTGGGCTACTCTCTCTTCCCCTCTCCCATCCCCCTCTCTCTCCTCTCATATCCCCTACTCTCTATCCTCTCCCATCCCATACTCTTTCTCACTATTACACTCTCATCCTCCTCTCGCTCTCTCACTCATTTGTTCTCCCTCTCCTACTCTCTCTCTCCCACTGCCTACTCTCTCTCTCTCTCCCCCATCCCCTATACTCACTTATCTTTCCCATCCCATACTTCCTCTCTCTGCCACCCACTACTTTCTCTCTCACTCTCACACTCTCTCCCATCCCCTACTCTCACTCTCTCTCCCATCCCCTACTCTCTATCACCCCCTAATCTCTCTCTCCCTTCCCCTAATCTCTCCATTACACACACTTTCATCCCCCCTCTTTCTCTCTCACTCTCTCTCTCTCTCTCATCCCCTACTCCCTTTCTCCCCTCTCCTATCCCCTACTCTCCCTATCACACACACATACACACTCCCATGTCCTCTCTCTCTCTCTCTCTCTCTCTCCTCTCCCATTCCCTACTCTCTAGATCTCACACATACACTCTTATCCCCACGCTCTCCCTCTCCCACTCCCTCTCCCACCACCTTCTCTCTCTCTCTCTCTCTCTCCTCTCTCTCTCTCCCATCCCCTACTCTCACTCTCTCTCCCATCCCCTACTCTCTCTGCCACACCTACTCTCTCTCACACTATCTCTCATTCCCTACTCTCTCTCTTACACACACTCTCATCCCCCCTCTCTCTCTCCCTCTCCCACTCCCTCTCCTATAGCCTACTCTCTCTCTCTCTCTCTCTCTCTCTCAGGCTACTCTCTCTTTCTCTCTAGCTAATCTATCTCTCCCCTCTCCCATCCACTACTCTCCCTCTTTCACACACACACACACACACACACACACACACACTCCCATCCCCCCACTCTCTCTCTCTCCTCTCCCATCCCCTACTCTCTCTCACACACACTCCCATCCTCCTCTCTCTCTCTCTTTCTCTCTCTCTCTCTCTCTCTCTCTCACTCTCCCTCTCCCAATCCCTCTCCCATTGCCTACTCTCTCTCCCCCTATCTCCTACTCTCAATCTCTCTCTCCCATCTTGTACTCTCTCTTCCACCCCTACTCTCTCTCACACTTCCTCTCTCTCCCCTCGCCCATCCCCTACTCTCTCTCTCTCTCTCTCTCTCTCACACACACACACACACACACACACACACACACACACACACCCATCCCCCCTCTCCTCTCTCTCTCTCCTTCCCTCTCTATGCACTATTTAGGTCTTATTAGTGCATGCACACTAAAGTGTGTATGCACTAAAGTGTGCATGTGCTACTAAGACTCAAATTTAAAAAAGCTTTAAATAACATATGTGTGCTATAGTGCACACATGCTATAGGCCACACACATTATTTAAAGCTTTGCATTCTACCAAGCCTAAGGCTTGGTTTTGCCTTGGGTATCCAACCCAAAGGTTTAGAGTCTATAAACTAGTTAGAGACATGTTTTGCTGCAAACATACAAAAATGATTGATTTCTCTTGCGTGCTCTACTTCAAGTTTCCTCATGGTTGAGCATCAATTAAATTAGGTTACATGACATTGTAGGTCTCTGTGTTACCTATATAACTATATAATTTGTTTTTTATTTGAACTATTTCAAGTCTTTCAATTATAATTTCCTTTGAATCTATGTCTATTTTTTGTCAAAAATCAACATGTACTAATTGGGCTATAGATTTTAGCTCATTTATCAAATTTTGCAACAACTTAGTTTTTTTAGAAACTAGACTACATTCTACACACTTTGAAAAAAAAGAAGTTTTGATTTTAGACTAGTTTTCAATCATTTCTAGGGGGAGTACACAGACATTTCATGTTTTTGACATGTGTCTAAATAAAAAAATATTAGAAAAAAATACACATTATAATTTAACTACCTGAAAAAATCTGGGATAAACTACATAGTGTTAGGTAACTTTTGACTAGAGCAATTAAAGAATTTCAGAAAAAAGTTGAAATTTTAGGGGGGCCACAATTTGTATTGTGTTATGTTTTTTTGCAATAAGCAATACCATTTTGTGTGGCCCCCTTTTTTGAGGACCTAAAACTAAACCATTTTGAAAAGAAATTAGTAGTTTAGAAACTAGATTCAAAGGAATACTACTATTATTTTTGTCATATCTTAAAATTTTGAGTGTAACTATCTTAAAATTCTTTTTGAAGTTTAGAAATTGCTAATTTCAGAAAAAAAAAGGTGTCCACTTATACCCCACTTTTGGCACCACAACTTGGTGCACTTACCCATTTTTTGAATTAGTATTTCTCAAAACTTATAATTATATAAGTTTTTATGTACCATCAATTTAATTTAAAAAAAAGAAAATAATCTTCTATTCTAATTTATCTTTGGATGATATTAAGTCACTTAATACTATTTACACTATGATTTCCAATATGGGTAAGTTTTACATATGGTTTAGTTCTTTTCAAAACTATTGGATGTGCTTCTCCAATCTCTAAAGATTTCAAGGCTATTCTACTAGATATAGCTCCTAGATCTCCTCCCTTGCCATTCACAAGTAGGGCAAAATATTGTCTAGCCGAGATATCTCTAGCAAGCTCTTCTGAAGCTCCAAATGCATAGATGAGAAGGTGGTAAAAACATATAGAGGTTCAGAATGGTAAAAAAATAAGGTTCTTATCTAACTTCAAAAATGTCGGACTTCAAAATTAATAGTTTATTATTTTTTCTCAATCCTCAAAAAGTAAAACTAGAAGTTAATTCCCATTTCCACCTATTGAGATGGAACACTAGTAATTTGATTTTGGGGAAAAATTAGAATTCCAAAATTCTAATTCCATTTTATCATTTTGTATACAAATGATGAATTTGACAAAATCGGGTTACCACTATCTCATTTCTGATCCAATTCTGTAAAAGAAATGGGCCCTTAATTTTAAATCCTTGTATATCAAATTTTCCATATTTAGTAAGAAAACAATGAACAACTATTGTCTCGTGCACCTTTAAAGCCACACTTTCACTTTTTGTTCCATCATAAAAGAAACATTTCTATAAATGAAGTTTGACTTTTTTTTTCATAATTTAGCATTCAATTATTGAATGCTAACAGTTACTTAGCATTAAATTATTGAATAAGAATTTATTTATAATATCTATATTATATTAAATTTGCTAAAACAATTTTCAAAGGAATAATTCTTTTTGTACAAATAAAAAGAAAGAAAATAATTAATCATTCATCATACTAAATTTATAGCACATAGTAAATGTTAAAATTATGATTAGAAAATCATAACTTTTTAACTCCACAATGCATATTTCTAAGTATGTTTGTGCATCACCAAAATAATCACAACCAACCCTACCAAGGAGCTAGCCTCGTCTACCTCAACCACACTCTCATCTTCATAAATGAAGAACTTAGAGACTTGCCAACACACCACAAGTTGGTACCCACCAGAAAACTCAAACAATTACATTACACATAAACATTAAATATTTTAAATTAATCTATTATTCATATTTAATGATACCATTGATATCATCTTAATTCCAATTGATTAACATGTCAATTATCTACACATGAGTCTAAACTAACATGCCATAACATGATATATATATATAATCAAATAATCCAAATATCTAGAAACATAAGGTGGTCTAAAGTTGAGTTGTGATGTCGCTCCCCAGTAGGAAGAGACATCGACTTGATGTCACATAACATTAAAAAAATACCATAACATAAAATAAATAGTATGTAATAGCCTATGCAAAAAGATTTGGGGAGGATCAATGCATATCATCAACATCCTCCCATGTAGCACTATGGATAGAGAACCAATCCCATTGGACATTATACTACAAGACTTCTTTGTCACATACCTTGATAGTGCACTTATCCAAAAGGTGGGTAGGTTGTACCTACACTACCAGTGGATCCTAGACCTCCCAATGACACAGATCAAGAATATGATATGCATTAGGATAATATAGCTTCAATAATGAAACATGAAAGACATCATGGATATAGGCTAGAGTTGGTGGTAGAGCGAGTCAATATGCCATAGGGTTGATGACCTTGAAGACATCAAATGGTCCCACATATCTTGGTGGAAGCTTAGAAGACTTGTTGAAGGAAATAGAACTCCTATGTGGATGCACACACAAAAATACATTGTCCCCCATCCAAAACTATCTTAAAGTATGATTCCTATCTGCATAAATCATTTTCCTATCATCTACTTCCTTCAAGTGAGCTATAATCATGACCATTTTCTCTACCATTTCTCTAAGTATATCGAGACCAATCAAAATTTGATCCTCTATTATGTTCCAATTAACAAAGGTATGACACTTGCACACATAAAGCACCTCAAAAGGTGTCAGTCCTAGAGTTGCTCAGTATGAGTTGTTAGATGCAAGCTCAACCAAAGGAAGATATTATTCCTATTTATATTGTTGATCCATGAAGTATATACAAAGTAAATCCTCTACTTGAATTGATTCACCCTCTCCATCTATCCACCTATCTGAGGATGGTAAGTAGTACTAAAATTCAATTGTGTCCCTAGTGAAGTATTTAAGGTCATCTAGAACCTTGATGTCATCTTCATGTCCCTCTCAAAAATGATAGTCTCATGTACACCATGCAATCTGACAACCTCTTATACAAACTTCTAGGACAAAGCCAAGGATCCATCTTGCAAACTTCCAGGTATGAAATGTGAAACCTTGGTTAACTTATCAACCACTACTAGAATAACATTGTGTCTTGATCTAGTCATGGGTAATCCCTAAATAAAGTTCATGGAGATGGCTTTTCATTTTCATTCATGTATATCATGAGGTTAAAGTAATGCTATTGAATGAACATGCTCAACCTTGACTTGTTGGCATTCTAAATAGTGGGCTACAAAGGATGACACGTCATGTTTCAACCCTAGCCAAAAGTAAAGCAACCTCATATCAACAACCATCTTGGTCACTCTAGAATGACCTGAATAAGGAGTGCAATGCATGTCCTCTATCACTACTTTCCTCAACCCTACACAATCAGGAATGTGCATTATTAACAATTTTAATAATAAAATTGACAATAGTGAATATAAAAACAAAGTTTTGAATACTAAATCCAACAAAAGATCATATAAATAATTAAATAAAAATTATTCTTTTATTCAAAGTTACTTATATGAACTACTTACTATCTTAATAAGAGACTCTTCACTTTCAATTTTCAACAATAAAATGACTATTTGCATGTCAAAGGTTACTACAATAATAAATGGGTTTGTATTTAAAATCTTGTAATGTCTTTGGAAGAAATAGCCACAGAAGCCAATAGTTATTTTTGTTCTTCTTTCTTTGAAATACATCTATTATGCACTTTTTAATAAAAATTATATAATAGATCTATTATATACTATGTTATATTTTTTTGGAATAAACGGTACCAATTTCTATGGCCACCTCTTTTGTGGAGCTAAAACTAAATAATTTTAAAAAGAAATTAGTAGTTTAGAAACTAGATTCAAAGGATTACTATTTTCTCTTCTGTCATATCTTAAAATTTTGAGCGTAACTATCTTCAAATTCTTGTTGAAGTTCATAAATTGCTGATTTCAAAAGAAAGGTGTCCACATATACCACACTTTTGGCACCACAACTTGGTTCACTTACCCATTTTCTCAATTAGTATTTCTTAAAACTTATAATTATATAAGTTTTTAAGTTATGTACATTCAGTTTAATTTAAAAAGAAAATAATCTTCTATTCTAATTTGTCTTTGGATGATATTAAGTCAATTAATACTATTTACAATATAATTTCTATATGAGTAAGTTTTACATATGGTTTAGTTATTTTCAAAACTATTGGATGTGCTTCTCTAGTCTTTAAAGATTTCAAGGATATTCAAAATCTTAATTGTCAAGGCCAAAATATTGTCTAGCTCAGATATCTCTAGGAAGCTCTTCTAAAGCTCCAAATGTAGAGATGGGAAGGTGGTAAAAACATAGAGAGGTTCAAAATGGTAAAAAAATAAGGTTCTTATCTAAATTCAAAAATGTCAAACTTCAAAATTAATAGTTTATTATTTTTGTCTCAATCCTCAAAAAGTAAAAATGGAAGTCAATTCCCATTTCCACCTATCGAGATGGAACACTGGTAACTTAATTTTGGGGCAAAATTAGAATTCCTAAATTCTGATTCCGTTTTATCATTGTGGATACAAATGATGAATTTGACAAAATCAGGTTACCATTATCTCATTTCTGATCCAATTCTGTGAAAAAAATGGGCCCTTATTTTTAACCCCCCATATATCAAATTTTCCATATTTAGTAAGAAAACAATGAACAATTATTGTCTCGCACTCCTTTAAAGTCACACTTTCACTTTTTGTTCCACCATAAAAGAAAAATTTCTATAAATGAAGCTTGACTTATTTTTTCATAATTTAGCATTCAATTATTGAATGCCAATGGTTACTTAACATTCAATTATTCAAAAAGAATTTATTTATAATATCTACATTGTATTAAATTTGGTAAAATGATTTTTAAAGGAATAATTCTTTTTCTACAAATAAAAAGAATGAAAATAATTAATCACTCATCATATTAAATTTATAGCACATAGTAAATCATAAAATTATGACTAGAAAAACATAACTTTTTAACTCCATAATGCATATTTCTAAGTGTGTTTGTGCATCACCAAAATAATCACAACCAACCCTACTAAGGAGCTAGCCTCCTCTACCTCAACCATACTCTCATCTTCATAAATGAAGAACTTAGAGACCTACCAACACACCATGAGTTGGTACCCACCAGATTACTCAAAGAATTACATTACACATGTACATTAAATATTTTAAATTAATCTAATATTCATAGTTAATGATAACATTGATATCATCTTAATTCCAACTCACCATATCATTAAAATATATGCATTAATTATACATCAAAATCATATGATTAACATGTAAATTATCTACTCATGAGTCTAAACTAATATGTCATAATGTGAAATCATATATATATACACACACTCATACATATATATTAAATCAACTATTAATCTAACATAAAAAACCATACATTTTGACACAAGTCAAGTCAGACATATAATCAGATAATCCAAATATCCAAAAACATAAAGAGGTCTAAAGTCGAGTCGTGACATCCCTCCCCAGAAGGATGAGACATCAACCAAAAATAAAATAAATAGTATGTAATATCCTATGCAAAAAGATTTGGGAAGGATCGATGCATATCATCAACATCCTCCCATTTAGCACTATCGACAGAGACTAATCCCATTGGACATTATACTGCAAGACTTCTTTGTCACATACCTTGATAGTGCACTCATCCAAAACATGGGTAGGGTGTACTTGCACTAACCTTGGATCATAAACCTACAAATCACATTGATCAAGAATATGATAGACATCAGGATGATATAGCTTCAACAATGAAATATGAAAGACACCATGGATATAGGCTAGAGCTAGTGGTAGAGCTAGTCAATATGCCATATGGTTGATGATCTCCATGACATCAAATGGTCCCACATATGTTGGTGGAATCTTAAAAGACTTGCTAAAGGAAATAGAACTCTTATGTGGATGCACACATAAAAATATATTTTCCCCCACTTGAAACTATCTAAAAGTATGGTTCCTATCTACATAAATATTTTTCCTATCATCTGCCTCCTTCAAGCAAGCTCTAATCATGACCATTTTCTCATCCATTTCTCTGAGCATCTTGAGACCAATCACAATTTGATCCTCTATTATGTTCCAATTGACAAAGGTATGACACTTGCACACATAAAACACCTCAAAAGGTGTCATTCCTAGAGTTTCTTGGTATGAGTTGTTAAATGCAAGCTCAACCAAAGGAAGATATTATTCCTATTTGTATTGTTGACCCATGAAGTACATACAAAGTAAATCCTCTACTTGAATTGATTCACCCTCTCCCTCTATCCACCTATCTGAGGATGGTAAGCAATACTAAAATTCAATCATCTCCCTAGTGAAGAATTCAAGGTCATCTAGAACCTTGATGTCATCTTCATGTCCTTGTCAAAAATGATAGTCTCATGTACACCATGCAATTTGAAAACCTCTTATAGAAACTTCTAGGACAAAGCCAATGATCCATCTTGCAAACTTCTAGGTATGAAATCTGCAACCATGGTTGACTTATCAACCACTACTAGAATAATATTGTGTCTAAATCTAGTCCTAGGTAATCTCTAAATAATTTTGATGGAGATGACTTGTCTTCACATTCTAGTATATCATGAGGATAAAGTAATCCCACCGAATGAACATGCTCAGCCTTGACTCATTGGATTTCTGAACACTGAGCTACAAAGGATGACACATCATGCTTCAACCCTGGCCAAAAGTAAAGCAAACTAATATCAACAACCATCTTAGTCACTCCAGAATACCCAAATAAGGAGTGCGATGCATCTCCTCTATCACTACTTTCCTCAACCATGCATGGTCATAAATGTATATTATTAACAATTTTAATAATAAAAATTACAAAAGTGGATATAACAATAAACTTTTGAATACTAAATCCAACAAAAGATCATATTATAAATAATTAAATAAAAATTAATTCTTTTGTTCTAAATTACTTATATGAACTACTTACTATCTTAATAAGAGACTCTTCACTTTCAATTTTCAACAAGAAAATGACTATTTGCATGTCAAAGGTTTCTACAACAATAAATGGGTTTGTATTTAAAATCTTGTAATATCTTTGGAAGAAATAGCCATAGAAGCCAATAGTTTTTTGTTCTTCTTTCCTTGGACTACATCTATTACGCATTTTTTATAAAATTTATATACTACATTTATAATGTATACATTGATTATTCTTATGAGGGAATGTGGAATGACTGTAATGATTAATCATCCATGTCTACATTAAATGGTTGTCAATATTCATTTCAAAATCATACTACATTACTATAGTTCCAAAATTATAAAGTGTTGTGGTGTGTTGATCTAACTTTGTCACTTTGATATTAATCTCAACTTTTTGTACACTTAAACTAAAGAATTTCATATTATCTATGTTTATTTTATAATAGTTGTCGGTATTTAATTTTGTTGTAAACATAGGAACCTAAGTTTCAAACTATGGTGGTATGGGGATTTGTAGTTAATCATAGGAATGTTCAATGTTATATTATTCTTATGTGTTTTTGTTTTAGTATTTTCTTCTACTTTCATCCCTCTTTGAGTGATGCCTTTCAATGTGTATAACTCCATTTACTTAATAAGACACTATCCTTTAATATGATCCATATATAAATTAAATTAGAAATATAAAAATGTTTGATGCCTCATGTTGATGTTCATTGGATGACTTATTAAGCACTACTAGGAGCTTAGTCATGATGTATTGCAATAAAGAATGAACAAGGCTATGAAACCTATGGTACATGTGTTTCAACTAAGGTAGGATTTTAATGCCTTATCATTGGTTGTCTTAACCTAATTTATTATCCAATGGTTATAGTCAGGATATCTTAGTGTGGAACAAATTAGACTAAAGTTCAAGGTTGCATGTTCACAATTTCTTCGGCAACAACTAGGAAGGCATAGATAGAATAGATGTTTTCATAGACATTAACAAATGGCTACTCTTCTCTTCATTTATCCTAAGACTTCGACTTACATCTTTTTAGTTAGAATGAATCTATAATACATATCTCTATGTAGCTACATGTGAAACACAGAACATACCTAGAGATATAGCCATTAATGTTGAACTAATATTTTGTGTGCATTTATTAATTTTCTTAATTTCTAAATTTTGGTATTTATTAATGGAGTATTGATTAGCCCAAAGAGATGGATAGTAAAGTGTACAAATATTAATAGTTGTTGTGAATACAATTTTTCACAAACTAGAAAAATACAAAAAATATTTGAGCTAATTCATCAACTCAATTTAAGCTAGTCTTTCTACACAATAAGAAGAACATCAAACTATATTTTAACCAATCTATGCATATAATAAGAAGATAGCTAGACTCTTAAGAAGATTTTTTTCAACTACTTATTTCTTAAAAACCTTTTGAACAAATTCTTTAGATTACCTATATGCATCCAATATATGATAGAAGTTCTATATTTGGAAAAATAATTTTAGGGAGGATTCAAAGAGTAGGATGATTAAGAAAAAATTAGTTCACATAGAGAAAGTTTACACATGGACAACTTGTATGTAAAGAGCTATTAATAATACTCCAACATGCCCACACTTAGTTGAAGACATTGAGTAATTGTCTGGCTCTCATAAATAATTTTGTCGAAGTTATAAACATGGTTAACCAGGTTATTAAAAATTATTTATACAATTATTTATAGTAATAAACTAAGGGGATATGAAATGACATGGAGAATAGACATGGAAATTGGGCATAATTTTCTGCATACCCACCTAGTTGTAATAACTACTACATTTGGGCCCAAATTGTGACAACATGCCATAGCAATTGAGATAGCCACCAGTCACCTAAGTGACACTAACAAAAATTAGCCCTGGTTGGATGAGCATCAGACTTTTATTGTTGCAAATTGTGAAGGAAAAGGCATCCATCTCAATTTTGATGGACAAAGCCATCACAACTTAGAAAAAAATAAAATTGTCACAACTATGACAACTTAGATTTTCAAACGACCATCACAACCGTGATAATGTTTGATGGAAATGCCATTGGAGTGATGACCATCTGTCAGTAGTTGTCATTACAATTATGACAACATGTGATGACAATATCATCAAAGTGATGGCTACCTATTGGACAAGCCATCACAATTACAATGGATTGTTGCAATATCAGAAAATTAAAATTTAAGATGGTCCTATATGTTTGAATGGTCCTATCAAGAATGTTAAATTAAATTCAATAGACAAATAGGGTATCAATTTCAAGAATAAAGCCTTAATGTAGTGACTTATTTTTATAAACCCATCTTCCTAATTAGGTATATTTGAATTTAATAGTGGACACATAAATAAATCATTATGAATGCAAATTGGGCATAAATATTTGATACATACCCTCCAATATGATTGAAGCTCCTATATCTTCTCTTACTTGCAACAATCATTAAACTTGCCTACAAAATCAATTTCCCATTCTTTCTTTTTGGTAGTCTGGCTAGACGTCACTCCTCTAGAAATATTGGAAAAATAATGAAGCCTACTTATTGTGAAACAAAGTACTTCTTTAGGGCTCCTCCATTACTCAGCCCATAACACCCACACAAAGCTATTAAAACGAAGCAATTGAACTTTAAAATGACAACAATTCAACTTGTTAACCGTCAACATCGAAATTGTTATGCATAGAACTTGTAGGAAACAAATTACAGTTAACAATCATCAATGCCCATATGAAACTAATTAAAAATAGAAGAAGAAATGTCAGAACAATCCAATGAAAAAAAGGGCTAAGCTAGAGCCATTATAGCTATCTTTGTGTTTGCCAAATGTGTCACTGACTCCGACTTCTTGTACCATAAATGTGGCTTTAGTTTCTCCTTCTTGGGGAAGAAGTTATCAGTCCTTAATTCATACCAACCTATACAATTCATATAGATCACATCTAAACAGATTTAGATGCATTTACTACATCCATATTATTCTTAGGTTCTCCTCCTTCTATTCATAATTTGAGTTGTTCTCTCACTCACTTCTTTAGAGTTTCAGGGGGCACCTCTTTCTAATTTTCAGTGTGATGCATGGTTACAAAAGTTGGATTCAGCTCCAGATTATTTGGTTGATTATTTATTTGACTTGAAATCAAATTGAAAAAATTGAAAAGTAAAGAAACTATGAAATATAAGGATTTCAATTTTTTATTCTCTCCATTTGCACTACTTTCCAGATCATGTTTCTCATTATAGCATTAGTCTCAACTGTTTGAAGACTCTCAATTGTGCAAAAAGACCAAGGAGAGGCACACATTATCTACACTCAATTTTTTAAGGTTTCATTTTTTTCACTCTTTTGGTTTTTCGAATAATCATGTTTGACTAACTTGCACAACAAGGGCATTATTTCTAATCATGGACAAAAGTGCTAGCATTTTGTAGTTAAGATTTTAGAATTATTTTTTAAAGTTGCTTGTAACCAATCACTAAGGGAGTTACTAGTAGCTAAATATTCATTGATCTAAATAGGGCATCCACAAGCCTATGACTAGTTATTCTTCTGTAATTCTAGTTATTATTGGCATTGTCATTGCTACTACTGTTGTTGTTGTGTATGATGAACTTTCTAGATTGTTAATTGATTTTGAGGGCAATGAGGGCAAAGAAGATGTTTTTTGGGATGGAACTAGCCTAATAAATAGTGCCACAAAGTTTGAAATTTGTAATTGTAAATCTTTATTTTGAGGAATCTGAGAAACAAAGAACAAATGAAATGAAATTTGAAGACTTTTGGAAGATGGATTTAAGGAATGAAAAAAAAATAAAATTATTAACATTATTCATGAAAGTTTTTGAATTTGATTCAACTACAATATCTATCATTTTTTCAATCATTTTTTCTTACTTATGCTCTCTTACATTTTGATAACAAGTCTTATAATATGATAAGAAACATGTGTGATAAAATTCTACACATAAATTTGAAAACTCACATTCATAATAATTCATAACTTTTTAAAAATTCTATTCATTATTGATAACTAAAAATATCAAAAAATTATATCCATCATTAATTATCTAATGATGGAGTTCACTTGGGTTGATTTTCTTACTAGATTCATTATTCCCAACTTTATCATGCCATTTTTGCAAGGTATGACTATTTTTTTCTAATAAGAAATAAAATTTTAGCAAAAAACCCAATAAGATTTTAATGATCTATTAATCTGAGGTAATGTGATGAAACTGGGTTAACTATCCAACACACCTTAATCCATGCCACCTACATTTACCACCAGAATTGATCTTCATTAGAATTTGAACATTTTCTTAAATGAAAGCATTTGTATTAGATTTATGGAATGAGATTCAAGTGGTCTTACAATGTAATTTTTTTCTAGTTGGCATTGCAATACAAGTTCAACAATTTGTTTAAATTTAACCAAATAATCAGCTATGTATCCAATGCCAAAGCT
Organism: Cupressus sempervirens; assembly: GCA_028749045.1. Taxonomy (NCBI): domain Eukaryota; kingdom Viridiplantae; phylum Streptophyta; class Pinopsida; order Cupressales; family Cupressaceae; genus Cupressus; species Cupressus sempervirens. The sequence goes on from CM053789.1 coordinate 7,813,328, forward strand.
AGAACTGTATGAATACCAAACAAGTCACTAAACGAGTCACAATTTAAATCAATAAAATGAAAACCATGATTAAATTAGTGTAAAAAATAGGTTAATTAGCAAGGTGAGAGAAACTAGTTCTAGCTACATGTAAGCTGTATCGATCCTGAAGCAATTCAATCCATTCGATATATCCTAAACTAGAAGGGCCATATACAATGTAAACAAGAAAATTCTTTATTAGTAAAAAAATAATTTTGGAAATCTGACTGAAAAACTCATTGTTTTTGAAGACCAAAGAGGGATATTGTTGTAAAAGATTGTTTTCAATCATTTTTTTACCATTGATGTCAAACCTGCTATATGCAGGGATGATATTCGCTTAAAATATTCATGCACTATCACTTAATTGATTGATGAAGAGGATTTGATCAACAAGATGCAACAAGAGCACCTAAGGGATGGTTGAGTTATGATATTGTAATGAAGTGCAAGAATCAGTTAAGACGATGGTCAAGTAATGTATTGATGACAAACTCAAAGATATAAAGGTTGGTCACACTTAGATAAATTGGAGGAAGAAGTTGTAACAAGGTTGACTGCAAAGCTTTAACTTTGATCATTAGAAGGTGTTGAGCAAGTTAGTTGAAGCCGAGTAACAAAATTCTTAGTTAATGTCGAGTGATCTTCAAGTGCCAAGTAAAAGATTAGGTGCCAAGCATCAGGAAAATTTTCAATATGTGTCGAGTAATCTTCAGGTGTTGAGCATTAGGAAAAACATAGTTAATGATGAGTAACATAGTATGTGTTGAGCACCAGTACTTCAATAGTGTTGAGTTGCTGCATTTTTGCAAATAATGAAGATTTGCAAAATCTAAGCTGACATAATGGTTGCATTGAATTTTGTGAACAAGTTGGAAGATAAGGATGATGAGTTGTTGGCATAGAATCTTATGTGAACCATTTTTTGGTGAATTCTAAAGGATTATTCAAGAGGTTTCTAGAGGAAATAGAATATGGAATAGGTATAATGTATCCTACCTAATCCATGCGAAATGAAATTGAAAATTGGAAAAATTGCACGGGAAAAGGAACTCCCAGACTTCTATTTGAGAAGTCATAGACCAAGAAGCAAAGTGTTGTTGATCTTTCTGCTATAGAAGTGAAAAAAATCCATGAAGTGATTAAAAGGGTGTCAAGGAGGAGACATCTAGGAGAAGGAAGAGCACGGAGGCTCTGCTTATAAGAGTGGTCATGAAGAGATGATTGCACTAGTACATTGAGTATGGAGACTTAAAAAGACAAAGCTTGAAAGAAAAGGCAAGCAATTAAGAATTGCAGAGATAGAAGGCCAAGAAAGGATATGAGCTTACAGGTGATCTAAAATCAGCAAGATAAGTTGTATGTTGTAGTCAGGTCAAGTTTTTCTAAATCTCTCTAGAAATTTTATTAAATCTAAAAATCCTATGGACTTAGGTTGGCCTAACAGTCATTTGTAAATCCTTTAATAAGGTGACATTCCAAGTGAATGTTCTAAAGTCCTTTTACCAGGCCCACTTCTAACAGGGTGGTTAAATCCCCTAACGAGGTCACATTTAACAATGTGTGTTGTAAGCCTTTGATAGGGCAAGCCTTTCATAGAGCATCACTTCAGAAGGGTGAGAATTCAGTAGCATGTTACTGGTGGTTTTTCCCAAATTGGGTTTCCACGTAAATCACTATGTTATATGTTGATTTCTTATGTATCATGCTTGCACGTTAATTTACATTAATTTGCTAATTAGACAAGTTAAAGTTTGGAAGAGTGAATACTTGGATTAGTTTACTGTATTAAGAGAAAAGTTTGAATAGGACTGTTAGAATCTGATAAGATTAATAACCCAGAAAACTAGTGCAAAGAGTAAATATCTAAACTATGAATGCAAATGATACAAAATCAAAATAGCATCTAGAGTTAGTCTCCAAGAGAGTAATGCAAATACTGGAAGCAAAATAGCATTAAGAGGATGCAAAAATAAGAGATCCAAATACAAGCCAGGTAGCATGCTTATATGGGCTAGGAAGAGGGAGGAGGTGGCAACACCAACCAATGAGGAGCAACCATCTATCGGACTAAAGATAGCAAAGTATCTTCCCAAGATAGCTAATGGATGCTCACATGTAGGAAGGTGACACCTCACAACCATTCACCTAATAAGACATGCTTTATTAACCTAAGAAAGATTATTAAAAGTGTAGGAAAAACCTATCAAAATAGGAAAAATAAAAAACTACACTAACACCCCCCCATAAGCAAAGCTTAGGTGGATGTAGAAATGGGTCCCGACAAGTCAAGCCTGATGAGGTACCCATGTACATAAAATTCCCCCAAAAGAGAGAGAAAAGAGACTCCCCAAAGAAAATTAGGACTCCAAGTGAGAGGAAGAGGCCCCCCTAAAAGATGAAGCATCCCGCACCTCTAGCAAAGCTTGCAAATTTTGTCCGGTTGATCCACTTACATTGAACAAGTTTTCTTCCCTTAGGAAAAGGGACAAGATCCCAAGTGTGGTTCCTCATCAAGGAACTATACTCTTCCTGCATAGTTGTATCCCACTCAGAAATACCAGAAGCCTCATGAAAGGAATGTGGATTTGAGGTAATAGCAATGAAGATATGTAGAGCATCTTGGAATTGTAAACGAGTCTACTTGGTGTCTGATGGATCCCCAACACAATCGCCTACAAACTGCAAGGTCTATCTAGCCTAAAGTGGACCAAAAGATGGAGAATCTAGAGGAGAATCATCAACCTATGAATGATGACTAGGAGAGGAAGGAGGTGAGTCCTTTGAATCACTCTCTACATCAAAAGTGGAGGTAGAAGACTGCTCAAGTGAATCTGACCCATCAAAAGATCTATCATGTATTCCAAGTGACTCTAATGTCAAAGTAGAAGGCAACCATGTGACCATGCTCTGCTGGTTAAGCTGATGCAAGTAGTGAAAGTTAAGATGGCCAAACCACTCATGCCATAATATGCTAACATCATTAAAGTGAGTGAGCAAAATAGTCAAAGGAGGATCAGGAACAAAGTGAGAAAACATATAGAGTCATGACTGATGATCTGCTCTCCCAACTGTAACTGTAGAATCATTGTGCAACTCATGTATCTCTACTGAATCAGGAGTGAACTCAACCTGGTTGCCTAAACCTATGTGAGTGATCTGGTGTACCGATAGGAGATTAGTTGACAATGAGGGTACATAAGGAACATCATGGAATGTGCCATCCCCCACATCAACAAACCCTCTCCCACACACCTCAACAAGAGTGTTATCACCCATCAAAATAGAAGGCATAGTACACGGCTCCAAGGATGCAAGTTCTTCCTTAGATGAAGCCATGTGGTGTGAAGCACCCGAATCAAGAACCCAAGTGGATGGTGAGGAAGCAACTGCAAAAAGGGCCTTGCCCTTTCCTTTCCCCTTGCTATTTTCTTTTTCTTTGTTAGACCGTTCATTAGAACTTTGTTTGATAGACTCAAGAACACTAATATTATTCTTCTCAAGAATGTATGTTAAGTGATCAAGTTGTTTCTACAAACATTTATGTTCATCATGGCCATGTCTTTTACAATAGGCACATTTGACCTTTTCTTTCTTAGGCTTATCACCCTTGGAAGATGGTGTATCAATAGTTTCTTTTGAAGAAACCAGCATTTGATCCTTCTTCTCCTCACTATTATTTTGTTTCTTGTCCTTACTATTGTTGTTACTACTTTGTCTTTGTTGTTCTTTTGTGCCTTGGTTGGCAGCCAAGGCATGTGACTTAAAGGACTTAAGAATGCCCATCTGGATTAGCTTGTCCTATTCTTGAGTGAGATTGACAGAAAAATCATCTAAAGATGGCATGGTGAATTGAGTACCAAGTGCACCCTTAGTAGCATAGAAGGTAGAGAAAAATACAAAATATTCTAAACTTAGCTTAGAGAGAATACTAAGAATCAATTGTTCATATTTCTTTTCAATTCCACATTGTTTTAACTATAGCCTTAGTGATTTCAATTTTGTGAAGATATCTTGGATTGTGTTGAAATTTCTTGGACTCAAACTAATTAATTCATTTTCCAACATATGACCCCTCATTGAATCTTGTGTTCCAAATAGTGTTTCTAGCTTTGTCCATACTTCATTTGGTGTATCCAAAGACTCAATGTGAAATAGCAAGTCAGGAGAAACAGACAAACACAATGTTCCAAATGCCTCATCACATTTGTTAAACCACTTAAGCTTATCTTCATCTTTAGCAGGTTCATTTTCAAGTCCCATAGTTATCCTATTTAATCCAGCTTTCCTTAAGTGAATTTTCATGGGTGATTTCCACTCAAAGTAATTGTATGGAGTTAGGATGGGCATATTTGTTTGATCTATGATGAAGAAATGCAAAGAAGAAATGCTAGAAAGAAGAGAACCCAGCCACGACAATGCCCCCCACTCTTTACTCAATCAAAGAACCCCCCCCCCCCCCAAAATAAATATGTTTTGGCACTTTATTTTAGTGCATTTACAACTACCACTAGAAATAAATACTTAGTGGTCTTGATTTCAATGCATCACAAACCCTCAGGAAGAGCATATGCTAAAAGTGAAACTTGGGCACAATAATCATAGAAACAAATAGCACCACTGCGATCTACTCAAAAAATCATGCACTTTCAAAAAAAGAATCACCTCGATACGAGTTCGTATGGGAAAGTTATGATCCTCCGAAGTTCCCGAAACAAGAACTGTGCATAGTCACCACTAAGAATCTACAATTTTTGAAGAATTCATGCATGAAAATCAAAAAACAACTCCACTAGTGGATAGAGCACAAAAAAATAGCCAAGTTCATAATAAGAATCATCAAAATCGGAGTCCGTATGAGCAAGAATGAGACATTTGAAAACTGCGTTCAAATCTGCGACTGCCAATGGAGAGGGGTATGGCTGTAGCTTTGCATGCTCGATTCTACAAAATATATAGCTTGCATGCAAAATCTAAAAGATACCCAGATGGTTTTTTGGGGCTGCGAACAAAACTCAAAAAGTATTTATCTTGCTAATGTACAAAATATGTTGCTATGGTGTAAATCAGACACCTTTAACAGTAAAAAATGGCTCCAAAAATCAAAAAATGACCCCAGCAACCAGAATATGACATGCAAATGCTAGATCAGCTTCCTAAGTCTATCAATGGCATGTTGGAACCTGCAAAACTGATTGAAAACTCCAAATATGCAAGTTGGTTGTCAGATTTGAGATTGAAACCCCAGGAGAAAAACTATTTTTGTCAAAACTTTTTTGATTCTCAGGATCATCCAAAGATGCAAGAGAAGAGCATACTTTTTTTTTCCAAAAGACTACAATAAAATTTATTTGCCCCCCCCGAATCTCTCAAATAAGGAAACTAAAATCTACTCTTGCACATAGAAAAGCTCGGATACCATGTTAGAATCTGATAAGATTAATAACCTAGAAAACTAGTGCAAAGAGTAAATATCTAAACTGTGAATGCAAATGATACAAAATCAAAATAGCATCATAGAGTTAGTCTCCAAAAGAGTAATGCAAATGATGGAAGCAAAATAGCATTAAGAGGATGCAAAAATAAGACATGCAAATACAAGCCATGTAGCATGCTTATATAGGCTAGGAAGAGGGAGGAGGTGGCAACACCAACCAATGAGGATCAACCATCTATCAAACTAAAGATAGCAAAGTATCTTCCCAAGATAGCTAATGGATGCTCACATGTAGGAAGGTGACACCTCACAACCATTCACCTAATAAGACATGCTTTATTAACCTAAGCGAGATTATTTAAAGTGTAGGAAAAACCTATCAAAATAGGAAAAATAAAAAACTACACTAACAAGGACATCTGGACCTTGAATAACTAATTCACCCCCCCCCCCCCCTCTTAGTTATTCTAAAGCAATTCTAACAAATAAGACCATCTATATATGTTCATGTTAATAGTTCATAATTTTTGTTTGATAATTTTGAAATTTATATTGTTATTTCATCTCATGGAGTATGTCATATGATGTTTTACAAAGCTACTTCAAACAAGAGCATGACCCTTCTCAAAAAAAAGAAAATTGTGGATTACCTCATAAGGTTAAATCAAATTAGCACTGTAAGCATAACTTTTTTTATCTTGAGGCAACTGGCCACTTCACCAACCTTAAGTTGGAGAGCTCTCATCCATGAGAGCCCTCTATGTAGCTCAGTAACATGGTAGCTTCAACATTGTTGTAGGTTGTGTTCCCCTAAGTGATTCTAGCCCCTTTTTGTACTTTGATTTGTGCCCCCACATATGCATCTAAAAATATACATTTATAATCCCCACAAATCACATTCAAAATATTCAAAATCAGACCTTCACTCATCAATCATAATTTCGTCACAATCTATGATCAACACAAATTAGATTCAAAATTAGGCCTTGCACTCATGATAAACCATATTTTCATTAGTAGGTATAATCTCAACAATAGAATACCTTAGAGAGAAATAATTTGAGGCAATCCCATAAAAATCTATTCTTTCAAATACTTCATACACTGCAACAAAATTTTATAAATCAATGAGTTTTACTATGGTGTCCATTATTGCCTAAAAGCAAGAGATTCACATAGTAAATTTTCATGCAACATTAGTTTAATATTCCTTTAAATATTTTAAAGAACATTGTAGTGATCTTTACCTTGTTAGCTAATCAAACACCTCCCGTCATTGATACTATTCTTCATCCATCTCATCATCAGGACTGTTTTTGTCATCGACATCATCACCAACACTATCCTAGTCATCATCATCATCATCAACAACATCATCATCAGTAGTAGAAGCATCATCATTATGATCAATAGCAATGTCATTTGCATTGGGAGCATCATTTACTAACTCTCAATCATGATCCACTTCTTCCATCACATTATACTTTATCAACCTTCTCATTGGATCATGTCTAACAACAAATGACCAACCCAGTTTATGTGGAAACTCTGAGTAAAATGCCAGCTCAAATTGTCTTGGAAGAGCATAAGGTTTAGCCTTAACTAGCTCAAACAACCTTATATTAATCATTGTAAATCCATTCTCATGCTTAATAATAGTTCTATCAGGATCATTTTGATTAATTCATAGTCTATACCATTTAATGATGAAGAGAACTAATTTGAAGGAATTAAAGTCATAGTTAACGTTGGTGTAAATACGTATTTACTATTTACACTTACTTAAGTTTACCTAGGCTAATGCATTATTTTACTATTCATTTTGTGAGACACTTAGGTGTTTACAGACCTTTATGAGTTGTCATGTTGACAACATAGAAGTATGCAACTCTAATTCAACACATGATGTCTACAACACTAGAGTTTGCATCATTCACTAAGTTGTCATGTAGACAACATAGTTATTCACACTCCCTTTTTAGTACATGTTGTCCACAACATAAATTTGCGTGTTACACCCTTGTAGGCTTATCCTCTCATCATTGTACTTACTTCTATGCTTAATGGAGGATAACCCATATTTGGTGGACATGTGCTTGGTTGTATGACTTATCATGATGCTGATTCCTAGGCATTCTAGATGCATCTCAAAGGCCTTTATATATAGGCACTCCTAGTGTACTTTAATTCATATTGAATTGAATACATTGCTATTCTAGTCATACTCCTTTCTCATCTACAGTTGTGCTTATGTTTGAGTTCTTATTTCTTGGGTTTTCCTAAGGCAAATTCTTACAAGGTATTTGAGCTATACCAAATTCTTATATGGTATCAAAGCTATTGGAGAATTTCTCTTCACATATCTATTCGAGACCATCTTCTTGCTTCAACACCTTAGCCTATATCCAAAGTATCATAGAAATTGGGAGTATCTAGAACTAGATCTAACCTTGCCATTACATCTGGAACATCGATTCAGTAAAAAATGGCTATAAAGTTACTTACCCAAGGCCAAAGTCGATTGTGAGGCAATTTTTTTTTTGCAAGATGGCACTCAAAGGACCAATTGGCAGAATTGGTATGATCATTTCAGATCTATACATTTAACTTTTAGATATGCATTTTTTTCATCTATATCTCTGCTATTTTTTCTAGTTTTGCATTATTTACTAGAAATTTTTTGGCCATTGGGCCATAGGAGATATTTTTTGTACATGAAGATTGGTGCTTGCTGGTGCAAATCAAATATTTGCATCACATTCAAAAGGTCAAAGAAACCCCAAATTAGATTTAGTTTTATCCAAATCAAACATCTGAGGCAAAATCTAGAACCATTTTATTTTTGGAGGTGTGATGGCAATGATTCAAGAAAAATAACTACAGTAGCAATTTTCAAACAACAATATCTCCCTCACATAGACTCCTTTTTGTGAGCAATTTTTTTTGTTTTAGGGTAGGATTTTGTGATCTACACATTGGTGGTTTGAGATCTCTATTCTTGAATTTTTTTGCAACTCGCAAATCCCAATTTTTGCCACTTCAAATGCTCAACATAGGCTTATCTATATACATAATGAGGTTCCATCTTTTTTGAAAGTTCATATTCTTTTGTCTACTTTCTAGATCTGCAATCAGATTATAGGTTCTGTGGATAGAAAAACTACTTTCAAAAATTGGCCCTAAATTGGCTATTGTAATCACACTAAGTAAGGAGTGCCCAAATCACATATTGGGCAGGGGGGTTGGGTTCTTTGATTTCTCTTGCATTTTGGGGGTTACATTGATTAGTCCATCATGGAAGAGAAAGATTTAATTACCTTAACACTAGACAACTATCAAGAATGGAGTCAATTGGTTATCCCATATCTTAGTCAGCATAATGAACTACCATATGTGAGAGGGCTTATATACAATGAGGACACATGTTCCATCCTTTGTCATGCACTCTTTCTCTATATGGATATGGATTTTATGGATTCACTTGATGACTTGAAGTCAAAAGATTTATATGATATTTGGAGGCATTTTTGGGAGACATATGGAGATCCACACATTCCTCCATTTCCAAATGATCTTTTACCTCTAGTTGTAGTTGCATCCTCTCCAAATGAGGTCACACCTCCAGATGCTCATGTTGCTCCTACTAATCTTTTTTTAGCCACAAATGCTTCAAATTTAGTGTAGTAGGACACTCAATGTCTTCCTACTTTACCTTCATGAGATGACTTCCTTCTAAAAATTGCATAGTTGTTTTTGGAGTCTTGCAATGAAGATGTGGGAGACGTCCTTGATGATATTAATCTTCTTTTTGAGGTGAATTCTTCATCCTTTGTCATAATGAATGATTCATGTACTTCAGCATAATAGGGTACACTTTATTTCTAGTTCCAACCTCAGGTGATGACTTCTTGACTAACATTTTAGGCTTTTTTGTGGAGTCACACATAAAAAAATTGGGAGACTTCTTTGATGATATAGTACTTCTCTTTGCTGAGGACAATCCTTCTACAGTTGTTGTGTGGGCGCACTCTAACCCTCATGTCCATTCTGTACATGATTGATCTTTAAAAGGTAAATGTGATTATGTATCCTTATGAACAATAGTTGTTGAAGGTCTTTTTATTAGTTGAGGAGATAGATGGTTCATTGGGATAGGTTCTACATACATCCTTTCTAGATCTACATATTTCCTTTTAGTGGTGTTGGAAAGGGTGACCATCAACATTGACACATGGACACTTGAGTAGGTTTCAAGGCCACCATACATCTTTGGTATTGTACCTTTGCCTTTGTTTCTTCCAAAGGGGAGGAACATCATTCTACACTCATGGACTAGCTTCTTCCTTGGAGCAACAATCAGTAGTTGGAATTCTTCATTGGGGGGTGGGACTACCTTGTCTCTCTTCCTCTTCTTGCTTATTAGGGGGACTTTTTCCTCTTATGAGGTCTTGTTCTTCTCATTATTCACTATTGCATATACTTGATGTATGTCATAATGGGGTGGGATCTTGATTACTCCATCCATTCATGCATCTTGTCTTTTCATCTCTCTTTTTTGGAGAGGGTTTTTCCCATGAAGTTTTCCCTCTTTCTTTGCTTTATGAGAGATTGCATTTTTATTATGTACTTGGGTACCTAACATGGCCTAGTAGCCAGGACCCATTCTGCATTTCATCCTAGCTTTTGTAAGCTTAAGTGCATTCCCCTAAGTTTCACTTAAGGGGGCTGTTAGTGCAAATATGTATTTATTATTTACGCTTACTTAAGTTTACTTAGGTTAGTGCATTATTTTATTATTTATTTTGTGAGACACTTAGGAGTTTATGCACCTTTATGAGTTGTCATGTTGACAACATAGAAGTATGCAACTCTAATTCAACACATGGTGTCTACAACACTAGAGTTTGCATCATTCAGTGAGTTGTCATGTAGACAACACAACTATTTTCACTCCCTTTTTAGCACATGTTGTCTACAACATAAATTTTTGTGTTATGCCCTTGTAGGCTTATTCTCTCGTCATTGCACTTACTTCCATGCTTAATAGAGGATAACCCATATCTGGTGGACATGTGCCTAGTTGTATGACATATCATGATGGTGATTCCTAGGCATTCTAGATGCATCTTAGAGGCCTTTATATACTTTGATTCATATTAGATTGAATACATTGTCATTCTGATTATACTCCTTTTTGGCCTACAATTGTGCTTATATTTGAGCTCTTAGTTCTTGGGTGAATTTTCCCCTAAGGAAAATTCTTATAGTCAAGTATATCAATCAAAATGCCATAGTATTGGTTTTAAGATTCTCAAAGATGTAAGTAATTTCTAGATGAAATATTGGTCACTTGGAAGACTGCACTTATCTATGATCACAAGTTCTCTTTGTATCATCTAATCTTTGATGCAAAATTTATAACGATTGTATAACATAGACTTGTGGTGTTTGACCTACAATAATTTCAAACATGTAAAAATTATTACATCATGAGTTCAAAAACATATGGTTGATTAACAAACTTATAAGTACCTAGAGATCTCTTAAACCATATGCTAAATCTATTTCCTGTTTTGTAACATTGGGATATCCATTACAATGAGCTTGTTTAACCAATGAAGACACAAATTCTCATTTAAATCTATGAACATAATGTTGACATCCTTCAATCCATACTGTCATCTAATCTTGATTATTTGTAATAAATAAATGTATTGCATCCCACTACTTAGTAGTTGTACAAAAGTATATAGATGACATACAACACATTTATTTTGAAGATTAAAAATTAATTAACTACAATAATATCTCATAATTTATTACCTTTCACTTTCCTAATATACCATTCCCCACCAGGTACTCCACTTCAAATTTTTTAATGGATTTGAAATCCCAAATGCAATCTATATGGATCTTTGTTGCAAGATTAGGAATATATTGAGTAATGTACACCATCATCTAGTATACCATATATCCCTTGATCATAGAATGATCAAGACGTGATCTTTGTCAAACTAAACCCTTCAAAAATTTCAAGTGTCTCTCAACCATCCACATTGGTCTAGGCTATACAAGTCCACAAAATTCAATCTCCTCAACTAAGTGTATGAGGTAGTGTACTTGCACATTGAAAAAAGTCTAAGGTAAACACTTTTACATTTCACACATTAGTAGATGAATTCTTTTCTTCCAATATTTTATATCTTCTTTATGGACTAATTTAGATAAAAACCACCTACAAGGGATTCAAGACACAAAAACATATAAATACGAGACATTACAATATATTACTTGTTTGATATATTGAACAACTATCACTGCTTACTTCATATATTTTCCAAGATATATATGTTAGTCTTAAATAGTTTTCACATTTGAGTGTCAACACACTTAATCACTTTTTGTATTGAAGCTGAGTACACTATGTATGCTTAGCCATAGTGTGTGTCGAGCTAGTATTTCAGTAGGTGTCAAGCAGTATATAAGTGTCAAATGATATACAGATGTTGAGTCACAATTGATTCCAAGCAAGTCAGAATGCTTCATATGCTAAGTGAGCCAAAATCATATGTGTCAAGCGAGATAGAGTGTAATAAGTGCCGAGCAATCTAGGATAGTATGTGTGTCGAACACCAGTAATCCAGTATGTGTCGAGTAAAAATGAATTAGAATATGAGTTTGTGCCCTCACAAACTAAGATGTAAACCATTTTTGGAGCTAACATAGAGAGATTTCAAAAGATGAAAATGATAAAAATGAATCTTTTATAGTCCCTATGCGATCTGCATGTAGCCAATCAGAAAAATGGAGAAGGCATGCAACCAATGAGAAAAATGCAATGAATGAGTGGGAATTTGAGATTCAATATGGATAGTAGATCCATACCTAACCCTAAGTCTTCATAATATTTAAAAGGAGGTTGAAAACCCATTGCATATGTGGTAGAAAATAGTGTATGGGGAGACTATCGAAAAATTCACTGTGAAGAAGGATAGACTTAGAGGAACAAAGTAGCAATTATTCATCCAGTTGATCAAAACAATACAAGGGACAAGGAACATGATTAGATATCAAATCTTAGAGGGTTGCATCAGAAAGAGCAAATCAAGTTCCTGAATCCAACAATTAAAGATTGCATACTATCAAGTTTATTATTCTAGTACTATCTTGTCATTGTATTAGAAGTTGGAAATCCTATATTGATAGGTTAGCTTAATAGCTAAGTAGGAGAACCTTTGGAGAAGGTGATTGAAAATCCTATGTATTAGATGGGTTTAACAGCCTAATGTAAATCCTTTAATATGGTGACACTCATGTAAAGTGTTCATAAATCTTCTAATTAGGTCACTATTGATATAGTGTAGAGCCTTTAATAGGGTAGGCCTTTCACAAGGCAGACCATCAAAAGTGGTCAAACATTTATTGCTACAATAATTTTTGTGGGTATCATCCCCACCACAGTTTTTACCTTCTTATTCTTGGAGGGTTTTTAGGTTACCAAAATCTTGTGTTATGTGTGTTTACTTTATGTTCATTTATATATTCACATGCATGCAGTTTACTTTTTAGTTATATGCTTAAATGGTTGAAAAGGGTTAAAAGTGTGGTACTTCTAATTCATACCCCCCCCCCCCCCCCCCCCCCCCCGCCCCTCAAAAGTACTCTTCCCATTTTGAACATTCCAAAAATTGGTATCAAAGCACTGGTTCTCACAAGGAGAAGCCTAATATCTTATAGAAAAGTTCTAAAGATGGAAATCTTCAAACTTGGGAAGATCATAGACAATTAGGTGATTGATGTGCACCTAGCTCTACACAAAGTGGAAGAAGGTAGAGAAGAATTGAGAAAATTCTTAAAAAGAAGGAAGAAGATAGCCATAGCTGAAAATTACATACACTACAAGGAGATTGATACAACACAAGTGTTTTCCAATGGAGATTCCAAGGAATTTGATGCAGCAATAGCAGAACTAATGGAGAAAAATAGAGCACAAGAAGAAGAAATCAGATTACTCAAGCTTAAATAAGAATCACAAGCTATAATGATTTGTGAAGTGATTGAACAAAAGAAGAGAGCTATTGAAGACATAGACATGATAGAAGATGACAAGAGAAATCTCACCAATAGATTGGAGGAGAAGACAATTGAATTTGAAAAGATCTCAAACATGTAGCTAGACACCTTAAGCTAGATGATGAATGCTCATCATGAACTAAACATGAATGACATTGAGGTCTCCACCTTGAAGATGTTGAATGAACAATTGTAGAATTAATTAAAGAGAAAGAAGGAGATAGCATAAAGCTACAAAAAACCCAATGAGGCCATCAAGTACTTTGAGCAATTACTGAAATCACCAAGGGCTAGTAATGACACTTCAAGACTTGGCTACACCAACACTGAACAAGGAGAATCATCTAAGATTGCAAAAGAAAGAAGAAAAAAAGGTAAGAATACTAAACCTACTTTTCATTTTTGTGGTAAAAAGGGACATACCTCTAATGTGTGTAGGAGCAAGAACAATCATCAGCATGATGAGCCTACAAATGCATGTTTTTGCCATAAGTGCAAAAAGTAAGGACATCAAACAGATGAATGTAGAACAAAGACTATGAGGACACCAAGATTTGAATTTCACTGCTACAACTACAAAAAATATGGACATAGAGCATTTGAGTATAGATCAAAGCCTATATGGACACCTAATCAGCTTGCAAGAGGAAACAACCATGGTCATCACTACAATTAGGATTACAATACCAGGTATAGTTTTCACTATTGTTAGGTGTATGGACACATCCTTGAGAATTGCATAAGAACACATTTTAAGGGGAACTACAGTAGATGGATAGGCTAAACTATATTTTTCAATTGCTTGAAGATTGGTCATATCAGTAGGAATTTCCCAATAAAGTCAAAAGAACCCAAGACAGAAGTCAACAAAGGAAAAGAGAAGGTTCATGTTGAACAAATAAGAGGACAAATGAACAAGACTTGGAAGAAGAAAGGTGAGTGCAACACATCAAATGGAGAGATCACTTCCCCCAAGAGGTCAAGTGATAACACTTCATCCAACTAAGCAAAAGAAACATGTATGGAACTGATATACAAAGTCAAGTCATACATCAATTCCAAAGAACAAAGAAGTACTGCAAAGAAGAAATCTGCATGAGTAAGATGCCAAGTAAATTTTTTGAAGAAGCTGTCGAGTTACACTTAGATGCCAAGTAAAGTTCTAATGGATGCCAAGTTTCTAATAGCTGCTAAGCTGATAGTTGAAGCCGAGTGAAGTAGAAGTCTATTAGAGGCTGAGTAAATTAAATACAATGGGAGCTAAGTTATACTGAAACCTTCAAATCCTAAGTTTATAGTTGTATGCATGAAGTATTTAATGCTAGGTCTTTGACAAGTATAAGGTCAAATTTTGTTCATTTTCACACCATTCAAACATAGAGCAAAGATGAGAAGAGCAAAGAGGCAATCAAGTAGCAATCTAGTAGTCATTTACATAGATTTTAATAGCAATTCAACATGAACTCATTGATTCAAAGGTATTCATCAAGTGTCGAGCTACACAGAGTTACAATTTTTAATACATTTAAAACCCTAGTTTGGTAAAATGGCCTCTAGTTCAAGAAATCCCAAGGAAAAGGAAGATCATGAGATCCAACTAGTTAGCAATGAAGTCAAATAGCCTAAATTTAGGCCAATTCTCAAAGTTGCCTATAAAAATGACCCAGTTGGCACATTATCTATTATCCATAGTTCAAGATGTAAGAAAGTGCTACAATTGCAAAATTGGTGCCATAGGTGACCTAGAAATCTTCCATGCCTATGATAAGCTATGCAACAATGGGATATTGAAGGACAAGTTTCAAATTGTTGAGAAGAAGGGTTTGACCAAAACCCTGGTTTTCCCTAAAGTGTTTAAGATAGAATGGATTTGCATTGTCTTGAGTCAAATTCATGATGGATATTTATGGCTGGAGACAAGACCTATCAAGATTAATAAGAGGATAGTGCATAGGGTTACTAGTCTCCCAACCCTAGATTGGCCAAAGACTTTGAGAAGCGATAGAAAGGACATAATTGAAAAGAATACTTGAGTAAAATGGAACAATAGGGGAATGACCATTGACACTGTAATTGAACCCCTACTTGACTTTGTTCTGAGGATAATTTCACATAGATTCTACCAATCCAAAAAATCAAATAGCATGTCCTACATAGCTGTTGATGTGGCTTATAAGTTTGTGAAGAAAGATCATACCTATGATCTAGCAGAACTCATGTTGTAGAAAATTAATGAGAACCTAGGAGCTATAAGGAGATCAAAAGGTGCTCAATGCAAATTTGGCTCAGTTCTTATGTGCATATTCTTTTATGTGATGGAAGAATTCTCTTCAATTGGGAAGGTGAACTAGAATTCAAACAAGTCTACAGTAACACAAATTAATGATTAACATCATCAGATTTCCACAATCCATTTCTAAAAATGAAATTTTCTAGATTTGATTGTGTATGTTTTTTTACCATCAATGTTTTGGATCATACTACATGATCCATCATTAGGATGTGAAAGAGTAGGATAATAGAAATATATGATGCATCATAATATCTCTATTATCCTACTTTTTCACATCGTGATGATGGATCATGTAGTATGCTCTAAAATGTTGATGGTAAAAAAACATACAAAATCGAATCCAAAAAATTTCATTTTAACAAATTAACAAGTTCATTTATCAAATGGGTGACAACTTTGAAGCCCAGATGACTAGCTACTTTGAAGACTTTAAGAAGTCTATGAAGAAAAGAATGAGAATACCAATTTCACTGTCAGAGAAACATGTCAATGACATATGTTTCTTGGTTGACATTGACTACACCTATATCCAAGTAGAAATACAAGGAGTGGGATGGCTAAGGCCATTGGGATATGAGCTTGATATAGATGAAGCCTCAACAACAATCATAGCATTGCTAGTAGAAGAAATAGATAAGGAAGCTCCTCACTTTGGAACATATGACTTTGTCAAGTCCAAAGTTGAGACTGAATTGAAAGCAACCTCTATCATCAAGAAGAAGTATAAAATGGTAAGGAAAATAAAGAAGACATTTGGAGCAAAAATTGAAAGAGAAGTAGGAGAAGAAGAAGTAGAAAGAGTAGAAGGAGACAGTGAGGAAGAAGAAGAGCAAGGGCAAGGGCCAGATGAGCTGACCCAAGTCTTAAGGGAGGACAAAGAGGAAAGTGTCATGGGAAAAGAAGCTGAGGAAGCACCTACACCTACCAAGAAAAAGAAGAGGAAGGAAAAAATTAGCATATACCTTAGCCGAAGCCCAGAAAAGGTCATAAAATTAGCTCCAACCAAACGAGCTCTAGCTAAGCTAGCAGTAACAAGGGCCACTATAAGGGAAACCACTCAAAAGGTGAAAGAGGCATTAAAGGAAAAGAAGAAAGCTACTGCATAGCTAGATGAAGAGCCTAAGAAGAGAAGAAGGTATGTGACACAACCAAATATAGATGATGAAAGGATAGAATTAGAGGACATAAGCCAATTTAAAGTGGTAAGTCATCCTCCAAAATTTGTAATTGAAAAACTATGTAATAAGATTGAAAATGAAGATTTGAATGATTTAAAGTCACTTAATTTCAATAAACTCAGTAGGGAGGAGTAGAATAAAATAGAGGAATCTATGTATGCCATGATGGCAGAATTCAAACACCTACCTCTAAAGCTTGACAATATTATGCCCAAGGAACTCAATGAAACAATTGAGAATAAGTGGCATTATTGTCTAAAGATGGGGAGGGAGATCAGAGAATCTACCCTAGCTCAAATTAAGTCTAATATGACAAAGTCTCAAATAACCAAGGCAAATAAGAAGCATAGTGAGAAATTTGCACCCAAATATAGAGCCTTGTGCATCCTTTAGAACAAAATTGAGGATGTTGTAAATAAATCAACATAGATATGGAAAGCAATATATAAAATTACTAATGATAAAGTAGAGGAAACCAATAAGGTAGAAACTAGTGCCAAATAGAAGGTAGAAGCAAAGGAAATAGAGAAGAAGGAATAATAAAAGAAAGAGGAGGAAAAGAAAGGAGAAGAAGAGAATAAGAAAAAAGAAGAGGAGGAATCAGCAAAGTGAGAAGAAACTATGGCAACAGCTAACCAACAGCAAGAAGAAGAGCAGAGTGTGCAAGACACATAATTGCCACCTCCTAGTCCACCTCATGTAACCACTACACCTATAGAAATAGTAATCATAAAGGATTTTATTGACAACATAGCTTAGAACATCAATCCACTTATTACAGAGGATCTCTCAAAGATCCTTCACCAATCTACTCTACAGGCACAATTCTGTACAAGCCCTATATTGGTGAGTGTAGATGAACTAAAAAGAGCACTAGTGGGCCCACAAAAGGAAAAGGTGAAGCCAAAGGATACAACTTTCACATACACTACTACTAGAACTAAAGTTTTGATGCTTCCACCACCACCTCCACAAAGTGCAACAAGTGATAATGATCAGATGTTGAGTGTAAAGGAGAGGAAATCAGATGAAAAAGAAGATGCAACAAAAGAAAAGGAGTAGGCCATAATTCAGACATTGGTAGATCTACCAAAGATTGGCACTCCTACTAAGACCATTCAAAAGATGAGCACTAAAGCCATCCCCTTGCAATTTTCAACTCCAGGCTCGAGTTCAACAAGAGTGGCCAAGGTACTTCACTATGGAGACCCTAAACTAGATGAAGATATTGTGATTCCTCCCTATGATTCCAAGACCATTACAATGGCAAAAATGCAAAATGCATTGGATAGAAGGATGATGCATGAGATACTAAGGAAGGAGTTCAAACATAAGCAAGCACTTCATGACATAAAGGATATCTTTTTGGATGCCTTCAACTTGTAGTCACCAGATGAAGCCAAGCCAATAATAGAGAAACTATCAAACATACTTGACTAGGTGACAAATGAAGACCAAGACACCAATGTTAAACTCATGGAATGGTCAGAGAGAAAATTTCAAGGAAAGGTGAATGAAAAGATATCAAGTGGCATTGCACTTGAATAGATAGAGTTGGCAAAGAAAATTGATAAGGTCAAAATTGTCCTTGAAAACATTTTTTCATTATATAGAAAGTTGTGTGATTTTTCCAATTTCACATAAGAAACAAATCAAAGAATAATGAGCTTGGAAAGTAACTTGAAAATCTCTAGCATTCAATTACCTAGAGATCCAGCTTAGAGTGAGAAGCATTTTGCACAATTGCTTCACACACAAAGGGAGTTAGTTGTACTAATAGTAGAGGTAGCAAATATTAAGGCCAAACTGATGCAAATTCAGTCCTCCATAACCCCTCATTTAGAAGCCCTCCACAAGGAACAAGTTTGTGCTGAAACAATTTTAAAGAAATATCCAAATCTTTCTACACTTAATGGACTTGTACACCTTGCTATAGAGACTGCCATCCAGCACAAGTCACTTGACATAGCTTTGGAGAATTAGGATGCATCTCTGAAAACAATAATGGAGGCAAATATTAATTTTTTGGCTAAGTATGCTATTACGCCTTAGAACCCTTTGACATTAGTGTCAAAAAGGGGGAGAAATAATAAAGGGGGAGATATATGTTTAAGGAAGATATAGTATTTTGGTGAAGATATAACTAAGGGGGAGATACAAATTTTTTTGACAAGCATCTGAAGATTAGTTACAGAATACAAATATATCATACACATACAAAATGCAAGAATAAGATAGAAACACAAAGAGCATCAGGCACATTTAGCACATAATTTTAAGGAAGATATAGTATTTTGATGAAGATATAACTAAGGGGGAGAATGCCATAAATTTTTTATTGCAAAGAGGGGGAGATTAAAAAAAATTTGATAAGCATATGAAGATCATTTACGGAATATAGATATAGCATACATGTACAAAATGCAGGAATAAGACAAAAACACAAAGAGCATCGTGCACATTCAACACATAAGTTTAAGGAAGATATAGTATTTTGATGAAGATATAACTAAGGGGGAGAATACCATAAATTTTTGATAGCAAAGAGGGGGAGATACAAAGTTTTTTGACAAGCATATGAAGATCAGTTACGAAATATAGATACTTGGGAATTTGTATTAAACCCAAATAATAAAAAACTAGACCAATTCATCTAGGTTATGGCTTGTTTCTTTCTAAAAATATCTGGTATGATATGTTTTGTATTTAATTTTTTAATTTCTTGTGAACTCTGCCCATTTTTTGTGGTCTACATTATTTTTGTGCAGGATCTTGAGCTAAGTCACATACCATGCATTTTTTTTCCATTACTTATAAGAGTGTTTCAAGGTTGGGAAGCACTTCAACATCCTTTGCATTGTTTAGAGGTAATGTCATTATGGAAAAGGCTTCTAAAAGGGAACGAGACTCATGATTATGGCATTTACACAAAAGAAGAACTTGCGTCTTCAACTCCTTTCACTCAACTCTTATATGAAGTTATTCTTCCAACAATGAGAATAGTTGGTACAAATTATAGGGAGCCAAGGGATCCTAAACCTATGCTACATTTTTTGGAGACATCAAATAAGTTACTACTAGATTTAGTACTTCATAACATTCTAGATCATATAGGATGCCAAAATTAACAACAAAAACAATAGATACTTAGGATCCTTGTAAGGAGAGTGTGTCAATACATGCATGGTTACATCTTTGGCTTCAATTGTTGGGATAGCACATAGAACCTTTATATCCAACCATTCGTTATAAGCTGGGGAATGTACTTCATGCTTGGCATGCAAGTGATGAATTTTTATATGATATTTTATTACCTTGAACAACTATATTTAATCTTGCTAGATGGGAATAACTAATTGTTCATTTTATTGTACCTAATTTGATGATAGTTCTATAGGAATTTGTACTCAACCCAACTAATCAACAACTAGATCAATTTAATTAGGTTATAACTTGTTTCCTTCTAAAAATATCTACTATGATATGTTTTTGTAAAATTTCTTGCGAACTCCACCCACTTTTTGTGGTCTGCATTATTTTTGTGTAGGATCTTGAGCTAAGTCACTTAGCACAGGATTGAGTGAGTTCTATTGTTTTATTATTTGGATTCTAGAATATGTATGCAAATGGATCAATTTTTTATTTTTCTAATATGTGATAAGAATCTTCAAAAAGATCTCTTTGTATATGCAAAGACTAGGTTATGGCTTGTTTCTTTCTAAAAATATCTGCAATGATATTTTTTTATAAAATTTCTTGTGAACTCTATCCATTTTTGTTGTCTGCATTATTTTTGTGTAGGATCTTGAGGTATGTCATTCAACATAGGTTGAAGGAGTTTTATTGTTTTATTATTTGGATTTTGGAATTTGTATGCAGCTGGATCAATTTTTATGTTGTGAGCTAATATGTAATAAGCACCTTAAGATAGATCGTTCTAAATAAATAAAGAGATACATGTTTAGAAATGATGATTTCATTTTACACAGAAAAAAATTAACTCTATTCCACTATTTTGTTTAGGGTTTTAGTTTTTTTCATCATCGAAGCCAAATTTTAGGATGCTTATGTTTTTATTTTACCTTGATGTGGGGGAACTACAGAAATCTCTAAGCCGATCTCAATTTACCTTGATTAAAACTTCAATAATTTTATTAAAACTTTACAAGCCTATTTAAAGTTTTTATTTTGCTACTCTCTTACCAACAATCTCTTTAACACTTTGATTTACCAATATTTATGCGAGACACAAAAAAAATGCTTGCACAACAACTTAGTTCATGCCAAGTGTGGGTAGGGTGAGCTATGGCTTGATGATATAGATGCAAAGTAGTTGTTAGATGGAGTGATTCATGGTGGGTTTGGGCAAGGTAAGTTATATAGAAGCTTTTTATAAGCAAGAACTAATGGTGTTCTAATAGGATACTAAGAATTTATCTTTAATAAAAAGATATCTTAAATAAATTCATGCATTTAAAGTACTCAAGAACACTTTTTACACAAAATGTCAAGGAATGTTGAAGCTACTATAAAAGTTGGGTTAGCAACACATGGAATATAGTAATTCACAAAGGAAAAACTCATGAGCATTAAACATTGGTGGATGAGTATATTAACATTATTAGTTCCAATATTCAAAAGTTAACTTCTCTTTTATGAATTCAAATTCTATTATGCCATCAAATGGCTTCTAGAATCACCCAAATTCCATAGGTAGTGCAATAAAAATGCTTTTTTCAAATGAAAAATTTATATCTTGGGTCAAACTAGCAGTTTAATAATAGGGATCTTTTTAACTAATATAAAAGATGAAAAACCATTATAAAAATTAAAAGTACTAATTAAAAAACTAAATGCTACTTGGAAACTTGCTACCTTGAAACATGTTTGTAGTAGGCCCAGTTTATTTGTCAAAAATTGTGGTGCTTAAAGATTTTCATCCAATATTATAGCTAGAAATGAATTGGGCATGCATGCAAAATGAAGAAGCACAAGGAAATCACAATTCTTTTTGAGATAAAAAGTGACAAATACATTGTTCAATAAAGTATCCATACTCCATGATGGGAATAACCTTGTGTTCCCATGTAAATATTTAATTCAAAGAAGGGAAAATTTGGAACATTTTCCTAGATAAGTGGAGCAAATATTGTTTAGGGATTGAAAATAAGTTAGGGGAGAAAAGTGGGTTCTTAAAATAAGAAAATTTGCTAATTGAAAAAAGCTAGAAGTTTCTACATAAAAAAGAGTTATCTTATTTTTCATTGGCCTAAAATTTTGCATCTATATTTTATTTACAACAAATAATATTAAAATTTTCTTCACAAAATAAATTTAAGAGTAACGCTTAAAAATAAGAAGTAGATTTTGTTTTGATGGGGCCATCAGCTCCACATATTACTCTGAAAAATATTGAGCACCTACTACTAGCCAAGATAAGCTTGGTGCAACAACATGACAACATGCTCTAAGCTTTAGAATAACAAAGGGAAGAATTTTATGTGCTTTTGTAAAAATATTGCCACTAGTAGTGATTCTTTAAGTGATCAGTGAGTGAGAGTATTAAAATATTTGTGTTATGATTGTAAGTTGTGAATGGTCAAAAACAAAGGATGCATTCCCATCTAGTTAACCACCATGATACTATAAAGATTTTTTATTTCAGCTTCTCAAAATTAAGTTGATTTTTATTGTCACACTACAAATTTTAACTTTTAAATAAATGTAAATGGATTATGTGCTCAAACGTCCATGCAAGTCCATAGTTGTATGAAAAAATTGCAATTATAACTTAGTTCTAATTGCTAAGAAAGTTAACTTAAAAAATGAAAGCTTGCAAGTATAACCTAATTATAGTTGCTAAGAAGTTTAATTAAAACACAATCCCCTTAAGTAGATAAGAAAAGATAAATAAAGAGACCCTCTCAAGAAAATATTGCAATTAAAAAAAATTGCATTAGACTTGTCATGTCTTTTTTCTTGCCATTGTATTATTCCAAAAAGGTCTTACCTTTGTGGTTTTGACAAATGTTATGAAACCTACATCCTTGAGAGATTAAAAAAAATTGTAAAGGTTCGTTAAAAGATGTGAGAAAGAAAAAAAAACAAAATAGAGTCAAAAAGTAAATATTTTTTATTCTTCTTTATTTTGAATATAAAATAGATAAAAAATTTAGTATAGTTATAAACTATAAGAAAGAATAAATGAGAAGAAATAATGTAGATTTTTAACTTACCTTGAATACTTTAGGCTTGAATTTTGGAGGTGGAAAGTGTAACTAAAATTCAACAACTTGTATCAGCTTCTTGTTTGCATGTATCGACCATTGATCCAACTCTATCAGCTCCTACAAAAATGTTCATCTTGTGAAAGGAAAACTTGAATCCCAAGTATATTGAAATAGTTTGAAATCACATGGAAAGTGAAAGTTAGCTTAAGATAGGTAAGTGTAGTTAATTTTTAGTGCCTTTTTGGGATAGAAGGTGACATGTTTTGTTTTCTTTTTATTGGCTTTCTAGACTCACTGAGTCAAGGGTTGTGGTTCATGAGTCCTAAGATTGGACTTATGGAGTGTGAATTTGATCAAAAAACTTGTAGAAGGTTCTTTGAACTTATAAAAGTCAAGTCATATCCTTCATGAACCTCATGATGATGGATCATACTCTAATGACAAGATCTCTAACCACTAGGGGAGTAGAAACTTTTAAGAAAATATCAAATATTTATGAAGTAAATTAAGGGGAACAAACTAGCAAGTAAATTTAGGTCATTATAATGTATGCAGAATTACCAAAAAGAATTTATCAAGTATGGATTTTGAAACTTTTAAGCTATCTACAAATGCCTATGGTTGAGGAAGAGTAAAGTGTTAAAACTACAATGTGGAAAGAAAAAAATGGTTATTTTAGAAAGAAGAATCTGATCAATTAATGTATGTCTACAAGTAGTTCTAAACCATAATTAAAAGAAATAATTTGTATAATTATGGAGTTTACAAATTTTAAGGTACCAAGCGTCTACCCTAGTATGCCTATACTAGAGGGAAGGATGGACTAATTCAAGGGACTGGGAGATTGAATATAAATATTAGGGAAAAGTACTAATGTGAAAAGAAAATGGTTTGCCTTACAAGAAGGGTTGAATCAATTAAAGCACATATACATGCAGATTCAACTTAGATGAAATTTTTGTTTCAAGAAACAATAAAAATGTAATGTGTTACAGTATTACTGAAAAGCATTTGATAGAGTCAAATGAGGAGAAAATGAAAATTCTCATGGTAGCCAAAATAGAATGAGGATTCGGGTTTGAAAGCAATGTTGAAGTTCACAAAGTCTACTTTGAGAGAAAATATGCTGTGAAGATTATATTATTAAAAAATATCAGGTTAGAAGCAAGGTTGTTGGAAGGATGCATTTGAATAGACAAAAATGAATGGACATTTTGTTTTATATTAGTGTCTAAGCTTTGTTATTCTTAGACAGTTTTTTGAGGAGCACCCTTATGTTTATTTGAATTTCTTTGGAAAAAAAAGAATTCCCAAGGATGACTATAAGTTTTAGTGTCTACAAAGAGAGTTACTTTAAATAAATATATAGACATACATACATACATACATACATACATACATACATACATACATACATACATACATACATACATACATACATACATACATACATACATATATATATATATATATATATATATATATATATAATATACTAATGTAAAATTATAAAATCTATAAAAAAAAATTAAAGAAAATTAAAATTATTAAAAGCTTAATTTTATTTATTTATGCTGAGATGTGTGACTGTAATTACTAGTACATTTACCATTGATTTTCGACCAAATTTTTCAACCAAAGGCCATTTTGGCTTATGATATTTTATTTATTTTTGTATACCTCCCAAAAATGTCAAAATTTGGATCTTTGTAAAGTTTAATGTCAAAATGTTGACCAACATGGGATGTAAATAAATAAATAAATTGATCCTCATTTTATTTCATTCTAGTGGTTAGGTGTAGTGCCTCTCCCATTTGACTTCTCTAAGTTATCCCAATGGATGAAAGTTTGTTGATCTCTCCTTGAGAAGGGATCATGGTTGGGACCATTAGTGGTCTACACCCTTGAGGTGATTTGATTTAGGTTACTATATTAGTTGATTTGATTATACGTGTGGCTAATTTATGAGATTTTGATGCATTAGATAGTTCACTAATGTTTGTGCCAGTGGTTACCAAGATCAATGTGGTATCATGATGTTATTTTTGTGACTACCCTGAGATGTGCGTAGAGATTACACTATGTACTATTACTGTGCTATACTGGACTAGGTTCCTATAGTAGTGGTTGGTCATGTATATGATTGTGTTCACTTATGTGTTTTAAGTTCCTTTTCATGTTGTTTAAACAACTATTATTAAATGCTTGAATAATTATAAATGGATTCTCTATGTTGGATTCATTGGTTATGTGTTGTGGATATATACCTTATTATGTTTTAATCCAAGAGATATTTATTACTTATGGTATGTTTTAGATTTGAGATGACCTGAGGGTTAGATGTTAAACATTGATTTAAGTATCATAGATGTTAGACTACTATGTTGTTCAGTTGATCATATTGCATGATGATGCCATTTTGAGATGATAGTGTGTTTCATGATTATAGCTAGTTATCTAGTATTTAGACATATCTTTGATTATGTTATGTGATGGATTTAATTCTATGGTTATTTACTATATTCTTGCTTCATTATGCTATATGTGAATGTGTGTGATGTAAATGCATTATTTTGGTATAATTGAATAAATAGTTATATTAGGTGATTTAGTGTATTTATTGCTTTGGCTATTTTATTAAATGAAACTGCACTTGATCGTGTTGTTTGAGTGCAGGATTTATATCCCTAGTAGTGGCACATGGAGTTAGTAATTCAACTATTCATATTTCACCAATGTCGCCCCTATATGATCGATGTATCCTTATTTTAATTTTTTAATTAAACTTTTCAATGATTATTAAATTTGAACTAATTTTCATTATGTGATTAGACCAGTGAGCCTATATGTGCATTTAGAGGTTCACATTGTTGTGAAAGTTGTTAAGGAAATTCTATAATTTTTGGAGTTTCCGAGCTTTATTTTATTTTAATTTAATTATGGTAGTTTTGCAATAGATGAATTCTTATTACTAGGAATAACCTATTTTCATTTGGGTTGGTTTGGGGTAGGTTGGCTAGTTATTTCCCCTAATCGATTATTCACTTAAAAAGTGAATAAATATTGAAAAAAGAATTTAATTCCTCACTTCTCACTTTTTAATTAGAAAGTTTGAGAGGAAAACCTAAAATCCTCTTCTTGATGAATTATTGTTTTGTTCATTGTGGGAGCTATGAGCATGGGATCATTGACAGATCAATATCATTGATGTTGAGAATAGATTGAAGAAAAAGAGGGAGATTGTTGAGAATATCTTGAGGAAGATTGTTCAAAAGGAGACTATTGAAAAAAAAATTATATAAAAATGATCAATATATATGATTCAATCATATTTTTGTCATTGATGTCAAACTTGCTATTTGTTGGTAAGACAACTGATCATATGATTTAAGTACTATCACTTATTTAATTAATGAAGATGATTTGATCAAAAGATGTAACAATAGCACCTAGAGGAGAGGTTGAGTTATGAATATGTAAAAAGGTACAAGAATCAGTTAAGATAGTGATAACATGATGTATTCATAAATCTACTTAAGGTTACAAAGGATGGTTTCTCTAAGAAATTTTAGAAGAACAAGTTAAATTTTTTTTGTCTTCTAAGCTTGATCGAGCGGATAGTAGCTGCTAAGCAAAGTCAGTGTGAGTCAAGTAGAATTAGAGTTGAGTAAAATTCTATTATAGTGTATGCCGAGAAAAATAGTGGATTGTAAGTAAATTTTAGTTGATGTTGAGAACCAATAAACTTTAGTTCCTACTAAGTAATTTCACAGAGGATACTGAGAAATACAGTATGTGCCAAGAATTAGAAGAAAGTTAATGTTGAGTGGCTACATTATTTGAAAGATCATTAATTCAATGGATCTAAGCTAACAAGTTTGTTTTCTTGTATTGTGTGAACAATATAGAAGATAAGATTAATGAGCTAGTGACACAGAATTCAAGGTAAACCATTTTTAGGCAAATTCAAAGAGTATTCAAGGGAAAGTTTCTAGAAGAGATATGAAATATGGGGTAGATTCATTTTATCCTACCTAATATATCCTAACCCTAAAATGGACAATGGAGAATGAGTGACAAAAGATCTTAATATCCTATTTATAGGAATGGCTAGTCGGAGGAAAAGGTTGTCATGTATGGGAACCTAAGGAAGACAAGGACTCAAGGGTTTTACTTCATCAAGTGACCTAAAAGAGAGTCTCCATTGGCAAGTTAAGCAAGAAGGCTTAAGTGTATGAATTCTTGAAGGCTAAACAAGCTATCCGAGCTTAAATATGTGAAGGCCAAGAAGAATTGAGGATTGGAATAGAGATCTGTAATCTACAAATGGAGTTTCAAGTTGTTATCAGATCAAACCTTATTGTTACTCTCTAATAATTGTATCAGTCTAGGGTAAATCCTTTGGATTAAGGTTGACTTAATAGTCATTTGTAAATACTTTAACTAGGTGATATTCCAAGTGAATGGTCTAAAGTCCTCTAACAAGGTTCACTCCTAATAGGATCACATTTACTAGTGTGTATTGTAACCTTTAATATGGTTGGTGTTTCCCAATTGGGTTTCCATGTAAATCATTGTCTCAAGTGTGTTGTTGAATCTATTATGTTTCATGTTTACATTTTTGCACATTGATTTAATAGTAATCTACAAGTTTTAAGTGATTGCATAATCTTATGGATGCATGCATGAAGATAAATGTTTTATGGGTTCACTAAGCTGTGAAAAGTTTTATTAGATATAACTTTCTTGCATGGAAAAGTTTTATGAAGCTATACTTTGGGGACTTGGAGATTATGCACAATCTACCATTACGATTGAGCATGTTAATCTTGTTGGTGCCCCAACTACTGAGGATATGAAAAAGAAGAAAGAATACAACAAAACAATGTTGGAGATTTCCTCTACCCTAAGCCATGTCACATTTGATGATATCAAAGGTCTTGATAGTGAAAATAAAATTTGGGATTCCTTAACCACCATCTATGGAGAAGACACCAATGTTCTGAGAGACAAAGCTAAAAGTCTTAGAGGTAAGTTTGATGATATGAGAATGGAAAAAGGTCAAAATATTAATCAATATGTTGCAAGGATAAAAGAAGTTGCTAATACAATAAGAGGAGCTAATGGTAAAATAGATGATGATACTATGCTAAGAAAATTTTTAAGGACACTAATGCTTATATATGCTATTAGAGTTTATGCAATTCAAGAACTAAGATGTATACCAGGTAATAATCTATCACTTGAAGGTTTGGTAGGTAGGATTAATTTATTTTGAGCTATATAACTTTAATAATTATAAACCTAAGAATATTGAATCTACTTTCAAAGCTATGGTGTCATTGAAGGAACCTGATGAAAAGAAAAATAAGAAAAGGATAAAGTATGTGTCCAATGATAGTGATATAGATGAGAAGGATGTAGAATAGCTTAAAGCACTATTGGTAAGAAGATTCAACAAAGGTAAAGGCACGTTCAAAGGTAAATTACCTATCATTTGGTTCAATTGCAATGAGGTTGGTCATATTGCTTCTTGATGTCCAAAGAAGAAGAAATAAAGTAGTGACAAGTACAAAAGTATGAGAGATGAAGACATGAAGGATTACAAAGACAAAGGCAAAAAAATCTTGATACATTTTTGAAGAGGAAACAAAAGATAAATCTAATGAACATGATGAGGAAGTGGTGTATGTTGCAATGAAGGATGAATCTAATGAAGATGAGGCAATTGCACTAGTGACTTGTGTGGGCCAATTGAAGTGCAAAGCTATAAAGGAGATAAGTACATTATGTTGTTTTTTGATGCTATTCTAGAATGATAATGATTATGTTTCTAAAGTAGAAATCTAATGCTTTCCAAATGTTTAAGTGGTACTTAGCAAGAGTTAAGAAGGAAATATGTAAAAGTCTAAAGTGTTTGAGATTTGATAGAGGAGGAGAATCTACATCAAATAAGTTTGAGGTGTTTTTTAATGATAGAGGAATCAAAAGATAAACATCTACACCTAGAGCCCCTCCACAAAATGGAATAGCTAAAAGGAGGAATAGATCTATAATGGACTATGCTAGTGCACTCATGATGGAAAAAAATGTTGCATTAAAATACTGGAGAGAAGATCTAAGTATAGTTGTCTATACCTTGAACCATATACAATTCAAGAAAGGTACTCATACAACACCTTTTGAACTTTGGTATGGATACTCACCCAATGTAAAAAAATTGAAGGTATTTGGAAGAAAATGTTACATTCTTAAAGACTTCAAGAATGGTAAACTAGATGAAAAAATTAAAGAAAGTATATTCTTAGGATATTCAACAAGAAGTAAATCTTATAAGTGTTTAAATACTAATAGTAACAAAGTTGTGGAAAGTGCAAATGTAAATTTTGATGAATATACATAAATCCATGAGGCTTAACCTATGAAAGAACTAGAAGAATACAAATCATTTGTATACTCTTATGAAGGTATGCATGTTTAAGAAGATGTTGCAAATCAAGCTACAAACCAATAACAAGTTTTAGTCACTACCAAGTTACATAATATGAATGTTGAGCTACATTTAGGAACTAAGGTACATTCAAATGCCGAGTTACAAAATGAAGATGAAGTGCATTCTGATGCTAAGATTAGTGTACATGAAAGAGATGCTAAACTACCTAACAAAGATGTACAAAATGACTCTGAAATTGAAAGATAAAATGAGGAAACTAAAGCTAAACCAAGATTGTCCAAATATGTCAAGAGACATCATCCTGCTACATAGATTATTGGAGATAAAGATGCTAGACCAATGACAAAAAATAGACTGAGAAATTATACATGTTTACTGAGCATGAAGGAACCCAAATTAGTAAGAGATACATTAGCAGATGTGAACTAGAGTTAAGCCATGGAAGAAGAGATTGAACAAATTAAGAAAAATAAAACATGGACTCTATTTCCTAGACTAGAAGACAAAAATGTGATTGGCACCAAGTGGGTATT
Organism: Cupressus sempervirens; assembly: GCA_028749045.1. Lineage (NCBI taxonomy): Eukaryota > Viridiplantae > Streptophyta > Pinopsida > Cupressales > Cupressaceae > Cupressus > Cupressus sempervirens. The sequence continues at coordinate 7,843,547 of CM053789.1, forward strand.
TAGAAACAAGCTAGATGAAAATGGTGAAGTCATAAGGAACAAGGCAAGATTAGTTTGCAAAGGATACGCATAAGAAGAAGAAAATGAATATGGAGAGATATTTTCTCATGTTGGTAGATTGGAAAGAGTAAGAACTTTACTTGCTTATTCTATATAAAAAGGTTTCAAAGTTTATCGAATGGATGTTAAATCTGCATTTTTGAATGGCATATTAGAGGAAGAAGTTTGCATAGAACAATAGAAGGATTTGTTGATGTTAAAAATAAGAACATGGTATGTAGATTACACAAAGCTCTATATGGCTTGAAACAAGCACCTAGAGCATAGTATGAGAGACTTCATAATTATTTGGTGAAGATTGGATTTGAGAGGATTGATGATAACAACAATCTATACATGAAGACAAAGAAAGCCAAAGGTATTTCGTTATTTGGAATTCTTGTTGATGATATCATATTTGTAGGTCAAGATGATTTATGTGAGACTTTTGCAAATGAAACAAAGCAAGAATTTAAGATGTTGATGTAGTGCAAGGTAGGAGAATCCCCAAAGGAGATGTCCTAGCCCCTAGCAAATAACCACATAGTGGAAACACAATAACAATGTGAGATCTGATATCAAATCACAACTCTTCATTCATAAAATAACTGATTATATGCAATTTGTTAGGTTATAAGACCTTCTTGGTTATAGCTAAATATAAAGCAAGTAATAGTTTTGCAAGATCACTTAAGATCCAATCCAAACACTAGCTAGTTCAGATCCACACTCTAGTAGAAACCTCCAAGATCTCAACTTGTGCTTGCAAGCCACCAAGCAACCTCCTTGTTTCTAAACTATAGCCACTAGCTCTTCTCCAACTTTATTTAAGGTTTAAGTGTAAACTACCTCACATTCAACACTATATCCACACACTCACAACTCCACTGCAATCTTGTTGTAAACTACGTCACATTTAGCACTCTGTCCATAGACTCAGGTAAACTTGCTCCTTAACCTCCTCCTTCTCTCCAAGCTTCTATTAAGAAGAGATCACACCTTCAAGCTTGATTATAAATGCTCATCTGCCTTTCTTAAATAGGCACTTACCACTGAAGATGTTATCAACACAACCAATGTAGAATAAAAGGTGAATGCAACTACCTTTCAAAAAATATTTTATTCCCACCCAAATACAACTAAGCATCACCACGTGGCTCAACAAATATTAAATGCATGATTTAATAAAATGTCCACAAACTTCTGAAATTCCACCTACACACCTCAATAAATGGAATGACAACCATTTTTATTTATTTTTCTATTTATGGCATTTATGCACCTCAAAATCCTTTAATAGGGTCACATTTACCAGTGTGTATTGTAACCTTTAACATGATTGGCTTTTCACAGGACATCACTTCAAAAGAGTGAAAAAGAGTAGCATGTTACTAGTGGCTTTTCCCAAATTGGATTTCCACATAAATCATTGTGTCAAGTGCATTGTTGAATTTATTATGTCTCATGTTTACATTTTTGTATATTGATTTAATAATAATCTACAAGTTTGAAGTGAATGCATAATCTTATGGATGCATGCATGAAGATAAATATCTTATGGGTTCACTAAGTTGTGAAAAGTTTTATTCATACATCTAGACCTTGGATAATTGATTCTCCCGCCGCCCCCCTCCCCCCCTCCTACTTAGTTATTCTAAAGCATTCCAACAATTGGATCTAGCTCAAGAAGGCCTTGGATTTCTACAAATTTTGGCTACTTCTATGGGATTTTTATTTTATAGTTCAGATTCTCATTTTGTCCTTTTGGCTATGAGATAGGATTCCTTGTTTTATTTTTTCTACTCCATTTCAACTTCTATTTTTGGTAGCCATTTGTTAGGAGGCTAAGAACTAGTGTTCCCCTTAGATTCTATATGCTAACTCTACCTGGTTGGGTAGGTATGAGCATTTCCCTATTTTTTGGGATGAGGGTTTGGGGTTTTTCACTATTATACTAGTCATTTTTCATACGAACTCCAAACCAAGAATTTATTTGATATTTACTGCTTTTGTGCCCAAAGAACAAATGAGTTTTAATTTTCAAGCTTATGATTTTTGAGGTATTTTGCCTCAGTTTGTGTGCCACCCTATTTTCTTAGTTTTTCTTGGCATGAGTTTGGTTGTGGATCTAGATCATCTATTTGGATGTTAGTCAAACCATTATTGCACTTTTATATTTGCATTGGGATGAATAACACATTTGTACTCTCAACTTTATGTTCAGTTGAGTAATTTTATACCTAGTGATATTGTCTCTTTTTTAGACCCTTGTTGTCATTTCATGGACACTAGGATTCATGTGGAATCCATACTCCTGGATTGAGGCTAGTTGAGTGAGTTCATGATGTTTGGTCTTCTTACATCATTGGGATTTGTATAGAATCCATACTTTGGATTAAGGCCAATTGAATGAGTTCATGATGTATGGTTTTATTGTTCTTTGGGATTCATGTAGAATCCATCCTCCCAAGTTGTTTTTGATTGAGTGATATTTTTCTTGTGTTCTCATCTAGTCCTTGTGATATGATCTTTGTGCTGGTGTTGTTCCATACACAAGTATGTGCATGTACATTTGTCTAGTGACTTGCAAGGTTTGATCTTCCATGGTACTTCTAGGAGTTATGATTATTGGGTTTGGGTTGGGAATATGCATGCTTATGGGAACTCATTTTTGGATGAGCAAGGATAGGGTAGGGTAGCATTTGGAGGGGGCTTCTATCTCACAACATAGTGTTTATGGCACCATAGGGTTGGCAGAGGAAGGTTTAATTAAGTGATAACTAAATAAAAGGTGTGAGTGGTAATAAAACTTAAGATAATAAAATGCTTTAGTATGAGACCTTTCTATTAGTAATTTGAGTCCACATAGTTCCAAGCTTGGTCTTTTTGACGCCAAGTGACTCTCCATGATGTTAGCCCCTATCTAGTATCCCACTGAGTGTCTGACTAGGACCTGTAGTTTATGCATTGTCTCATGATCTTAGTTTTACTCATCATTACTATCTAGCATGAGTGTTAGCCATGGATGTTATTTTTTATGTGTGTTTGTGGTTGGATCTATATCTCCATTAGCATAGCGAGAGTGGACCTATGAGTTTCACATGCTTGGGAGGTGTAGCTACCTATACCACTACTGAGGACCAACCTAGAGATGATATTTGTCCTAGTACAACTTTTGCTAGATGTTTTCACTTACTACTTCAAGTTCCAAAGTATGCTATCTTGTGATTAATGCTTTTATTAGAATGCTTGAATATCATGTTTAGATGATGCTAGTTTAATTCACATTCCTATATTATGATATTTACCAATGTTAGATGAGGAGTTTGATTAATAGGATTATCTTATGTTTTACTTTTAGCATGTTAGATTTCCTTATTCTTATGTTGTAGCATATTTTAGTAGTGACATCCTCATAAGATAGCAACAAAGATCTAGTTGATAGTTTGGGATGTTATGTGCGGGGGATGGTTAGGGCCCACAATGGTCTTATAATGCTATTATAGTTCAGAGGGACTACGTACTTAGTTTGGTTGTTTAGTTATTACGATATTATTTATGTACATTATGATGTTGCTTCTATACACTGTGATGTTTCTTTTAGTATGTAATTTTTACTACTATGGTTTAGATGGACAGATGTTCCTCTTTCCTATTCTTGACATCTTGTTGTTTATGCACTTGAGTGTTCATTCATCGATCTATGTGGATCTGGTACTCCCTGTAGACACCTAAATTTGATTACACCACTTTGGTAACCCTATTTAGCTATCTCTAAAGGAATCATTAATTAAATTCCTATTTAATTAATCCTTTGCCATCCCCTAGCTGATTAATCTTATTAAATCATCTATAGTCCTAATTGATAAATAAAAAAACCTATCATTTATCAATTAAATCCTATTCTCCTATCTAATTCCAAAACCCTCATTTATTAAATAAGTCTATTTTATAAATAAAGCCCTCAAATCTAATAGCCCCTAACCTATCACTATTCCTCCATTTAGCCTAATCCACCCCATCCACCCATACTAACTAAGCTTAGCCACTAACTCACCCACTCTCATCAATACCATCCACTTGCACATCTCTAACATCCCTAATCTAATCCTAACCCATGCCTAATCCTACCCCTAATCATTTGCACATTCTTAAGTGAGCTGAAGACTTTCCTAAACCAAGCCAAAGCCTATCCCCTCACAATATCCCAACCACCAAGCCATAAGTGCTCCCACAAAGCCATAAATGACTCTTACAAGCCCATTTATTGCTTTTGAAAGCCATTATAACGGTCTTTATGAGCTTTGAGCCTCCTTTGTCGACCCCTCAACCCCTCTTGCTCAAACCAATGACCCTATGACATGTGTCACTCCCTAATTGGCTATAAGGAAGCACAAATCATGTGCTCTCCTCTCATTCAATCTGAGCCCTCCATAAGCTTTCTCCTTTCCTTCCATCCTAGCCATCGATCCCTCAAGCCCTTTTCCTATTTAAGGAATCCCCTCCCAAGCCATTTTTACACACAATCCATTTAGTAAAGTTATCATTCTAGTTTGATAAAAAAAGCCATCAACCATACCCTCATAACACCAAATTGAGAGCTCACAAGGCTACCAATTTGCCATTATGCATCTCCAACATTGAAGCAATTGAGAAAGCAATTGAGCATACATCCACATCAAAGGACACATCTACAAAATCAAGGAAGCATGGAGTGTTTCCTCTTTTTGGTTTGAATTCCTTTATTTTTTTCTCTGTCTTATCATAAGTGTGGCTTAATTTTATGTGTTTGAATGCTTTCTTTCTAACATTGTGTTCCTTAAGCATATAGAATTATAGCTCTACACTCCCTAGTGTGGAGCTTTGATTTCCTATTTTATCACTTGTTTTGGCCCTTAAAGTAATTCTTTTTTTCCTTAGGTGACCATGCATCATCATTGGGCAATACTTTAAAGTATCACATGTCCAAAGGAGAAGACTCATGTGACACTAGAAAGTATCACATGCCCATGTAAACTCTATCATGTAACACTATATTGTATTGCATGCATCATGGAGATAGGTCATATGATACTGATAAAGTATTACATGCCTTCTTGAGAAGTGTCACCCAACCTCTAATTGCATTGCATACCTTCATTAAAGAGGTCATACGATACTAGGAAGTATCTTATTGTGCTGATTTAAAATATCACCCAGGTCTTTGGGAAAACCTATCTAGGCAAATAGCAAGCACTTTTCAATTTCACTAGAAGGTTTTCAAAGGTTTTTTGGTTACCCTTTACAATGTTCTTGAATCCCTTAGTTTTGGATTTTGAATTTGGAATGTTTTAGATTTAGAATAATTTGTGTCCTTCCGTGGATTGTCATTTTTATTTGGTGGTGGCATTTAGAGATTCGTTGGTTTCTAGGATTGTTGGTGAGGTCTTCCATTGCGATCTTTGTGATCCCTGTATGATGTTGTTATGTGCATTCATAATTGTTAAAAAAAAATCTTAGCTTGAATTGAATCCTTATTCTAAGGATCTCTAGGTAGGGAACTTTACACTATGCACAGGAAAGAGAAAGGGTAAAGTGTAATAGTAGAGATATGTAAACAAGTTAGATCGACCTAATGATTACATGCATTCAGGTTGATTATATTAGACATGAACATTTGTTAACCTAGTAAATGTAGGCACAAGTCAAAAAAGTGGCTAGAGAGCTATATGGAGTGCCATTTGTTAACCCAAATCTAGATCATTGGACACAATACATTATGTGGAGTGCCATATTTTAACTAAACTCTAGATCATTGGAGCCAAGTATTGGTTGGAGAGTTGGGAAGTGCCATTTTGTATAGTTCTCAATTAGTCAAACCAATGATGGTATCATATGGTGGAGGTACTTGAGCTTCCCTCAATATTCTTCTTATATATTTGAAATAGTCAATAGACTCATGGATTATTTTCTATATGCAATGGTTTGATTATTCTCTTCAACCTTGCAAGAATACTCTCTTCCCTAGTACTTGTAAATATCTTCAATTATTTTAGGCATTTGTGGATTTCTCGTATCTTTGTCAATAACAATGCCTTCATCCATCTCTATATCCTCCAACCTTCCACCAACTTTTCCTTAAACTTTAATCAAATCTTAGAACTTAACATCTTTATTTCCAAATCTGCAACAACAAGAACTTATTTGATAGTAATCTTTTCTAACATGTGTTTGCATCTATTAACATGACATCAAAGAACAAAAAAGTCTGCAATACCAAAAATTTGACATTCAGCAGAATCAGTTGTTAACATAGTTGTACGTAGGATAGAACTTATTCCTTATGAAATGAACATACAAAATGATATGACATTAGTATCTCCAAATGTCAAAACAAGTATATCAAAATCATAATTATATCCAATGTATAGTTAAATCTTCTCCAGACTTTGATAATAGCAAATTTGTAAACAACATGCATGTGCAATTAAAATATTTACAATTGATTTTGTACCATTTTTTCCCTTCATATAGAACTTCACTAAGCTATTGCACACTATTATGGAGATGGGAGATACCCTAACACAATTATGATAGGAATAACTATCAAATTATTAAAATTAAGGGAAAAAGACACATGAGTACCATTCCTCTAAATAATGGTCCATTATTTAACTAGCATAGGTATACCCATATTTACTTTTATTAAAATCAACTCATCATATATGATATTAGAACTATTTAAAAAAATAGATGCATAAGGATAGAATAATGAATGAAGTCTACCTTAGTGGAATCTTGTTGAATATTTATTTCCATCATTTGAAAATCTTAAGTCATAATCTTATCACAATCCATTCCAAGGACTTTGTCTAGTCCATATACAATTTATCTCATATTATTGTGGAAAGTGTCCAACTCAAATGGTGGTTTGACATCATTTGTAATTAGGTCTATTCTTCTACCAAGTCTAGGAATGTACTTAGGTATATAATTTCTCTTTTGCATAGTCTTGTGGAGGTTATATTTTCTTATTTTCTCCTCAAAATTGATATCAATATAGGGTGCACCACTTATTCCAAAAGCTTCCAAAAAACTCACTCTATCAATCTTCACTAGGTTGGACTTGTCCCTTTTCCTTATCACTTTGGCTAGAGGGCAGTAATACTTTGTTAGGTCCCTAACTAGGTCCACATCCATGAATAAATTAATCATAATAAAATTCTCCAAGTTTATCAACCAAGGGTTGCACATTGGTACTTCCCTCACTCCATTATCCAAGAAATACATGAACAGTGCAGTACCACTTAAAAAAAATCTATACTAGTAGCATGTGTCCTTCCATGTGTGATCATTTCTAGAGATACTATTAGAAGTCTTTTATAGAAGCTACACAAATTCTTCAAAAAACATTTCCAACCTTGGATCTAGTGCTAACACTTGGATCTACCATTGTGAAATTCTCAAGAGCTTCTACAAAATGCATGACCACAAGAACTATTCTATAAATTAATCAATTTGGAAAACCCTTGACTATCAACACATAAATCTAAGCTCAAGTTTCTATATGCAAATGGTGAAACTAACTTTTCAATCAACCAACTTTACAAATTTTCCCATTTCATGCAACAACAAATATCTTATAGGTTATTGGCTAAATCCTTTATCAAGATTGGGGTTATGGTGTAAATCCATGAGAGGAAAATCTCAAACAACAATGGATACCTTTAAACCTTCATGAACTCAACATAGTTAGATCATACAATCACTAGCGTACTTCACTCTTGATATATACACAATTTTTTGTCTAACTAGTGAGCAATGAGATCTTTACAATAAACCAATGATGCTAGGTACACCTTTAACATCAACATTAGTTTTCGAATTCATTCAACTATATGGAAAACTTAAGAACCATCGCATTGATGAGGTAAGGGAGAAAGTGAAAAAATTGCAATCAAATACAAGTACCTAGTCTGATTTCACCATAACCAAAAAATGATTAACTTATTCAAAAACCACACTGTATCTTTCTATCCCTCTTCATTAAAATGGATTGCACAATATATGTCATAGAAAATTAATTTTCAACTTCATTAAGACTCCTATCAAAGTTTAAAAGCTTGATGACCCTTCACATTCCAAAATTTTCATTTTGCTAGAAAATGTTGTCAGCAACATTTTTGACAACTTTGCAATATTTTACAACTTTTTTCATTTTTAAAATTTTATGCTACCACATGCCTACTTGGCACCTCACATAGGTCCAAAGGCTTCTAATGATCATTTTAACATTACATTTTAATCCATATATGGCTTTGCATTATATTTTACACCTTTATAGTGAAAAGCCAATGGAGTGGAAGCAGAGCGGCTAGGTGTGGACCAATAGAGGGAGAGCATAATAGCTAGGTGTGGGCCGAGATGGTAGGTATTAAGAGTAAAGGACAATGTTATAAAATTGTTCCAAGTAGTCAATTATAGAGAAAGCCCTAGGTTAATGTGTGGGAGTAAATGAGTCTGGGGGATTCCATGTGCTTAGAAGATAAAAACTATCCACTAGATGACAACACTGGCATCGTAATTTCAATATTAATGATTTTGTGTGTAGAAATATCTAGAGTAGTCATTCTAAGGGATACATGAAGTCACATGGTTGATCAATGGGGTTTTAAATAGGACTATAGCTTAAGAGACTACATAAACACTGAAACAGATCACTATAAGGAGTTTGATGAAACTAGATATATGAATGTGTAAACTTTGGAAATTGTGTAAAATGCATTTTAAGGAATAAAGGGGAAATGCAGATGATTTGAGAAGGAATATGCAAGTTGGTTGGCCTAATCTTATGAGAGTGATTTGTATGTGTATCTATAAATCTTGTATAATCTTGTAATATTTTATTATTTTTGATTATATACAAGATATTACTAATGTTTTTATATTTACATTTTGTATATTTATAGTTTGAATATTTTCATGTGAAGAAAGCCCACACCTACCAATATGAACCTAGAAAAAAAATAATGAGATGAATGGTGGATGGTTTTACATTTTAGGTCATAGAAGATAGGTGGCCAATATTTAAAGAAAATCCTCATAATCTAAAGCTTGCATTGGTAGCAGACAGTGTCAATCCATTTGGACATATGAGATCTATTTACTTAGTGTGCCTTATTTTTGTTATTACAATAAAATTCCTCCTTCGATGTCCATAAAGAGGGAGCACATAACCTTGTCAATGATTGTACCTGTTGGATACAATTTTTCAATTATGAGTTTTCTTTGATGTCACACAAATGTCATATTAGTCATCAGATAGAGTCTACTAAGCTGAGATGGTTAGCAAGTAAAAAGACAGAGTCTACCTAGCTCAGATGGTTAGCAAGGCAAAAGATAGAGCCTATCGAGCTTAGAAGGTTAGTAAAGAAGGTTTATAGTGTCTACTGAGCAGATAGTTGTTACCAAGCTTTCAAGGTTAAACAAAGAAATTTAGTTGTTATCGAGATCACTCAGTCATCAAAGGGAAATATGGCAGAAATAGTTCTTACGGAGCTCTCACAGATAGCAAATGAATTTAGTCCTTACCGAGTTAACTTGGCAGCCCAAGGATTTTGCAGATGTTGCAATGTTAACCAAGTCAAGACGGTTAACTCAGGAAATTATTTCTGAAGTAGTATTTACCAAGCAGGGTTGGCCAATGAAGGATTTCATTGATTTATGAAATAATGTTAAAGTAATATCTGTAGCTGATTGATGTATGATTTATTGATAAATGTAACTTATGAATAAGCTAACTTGATAATCTAAATGGTATATATGAGAAGTCAAGTTGAAAATTATTAAGGCGAGGGATGGATTTGATGTGATGTGAATGAGATGGAAGACTGGTTATTGTGGTATACTTGGTTTTTTTTTCTTGTTTTGTGCTTGAGTATTGTTATGGGCGTGGGACTTACACTCACCCTTGTGGGAAGGGAAGAGAAGTCCAGGGTGAAGGGCTTAAGTTGGGTTCGAAAAATGTATTAAGAACCTTGGAGTATGGGCTCCATTGTATGCCATAACATTTCATATCTTGTTGGGGGTGATAAGGAAAGTATGTTGTAGAAAGGAAGTTTGAGGAGTTACAGCTGATGGTAGTGGGTTTGGAGGAGGAAATGTGGAGGCCCCGAGAGGGCATTAAATGGTTCATTTATGATAGCCCTGAGAGGGCATGAAAATTTTTTAATGCAAATATGGTTTGGTATGACAAGTCATCATTTTAGAACACACCTTCACCCTATATTTATGGTTCTATCTATGAAGCCATTGTGAAATAGTCTTGGGGGGAAATTGTTCAAGTTTGAAATGTAATGTATATGCATTGAAAGATTGTATGTGTATCCCAGTTTGAGCCTTGTTCCCTAGCGTGGGGGTGGTCTCTTTGAGGCATATGGTTGCATGGAAAGTACCCATGGTCCTTGTTATTTTGTTGTGTTGCATATACATATTTGTGTCCAAGGGAGCAATGGAAATGGCTTGGAATGATCATCTTGTAGATTGATGTTGGATGAGAAAACTTGACATTGTGCCCTCATTTGTGAAGGAGGATTCACCAACTTGTTCATGTTCTCAATGATCATGTTGGACAATGTTCATGCTACTCATTGTCCATATCTTTCAATGTCCATGTTCCTTATGATTTTGAAAAGTCCCTTATGTTGCCCCATTGTGATGGAAGGAGATTGTATCATTGTTACCTAATGTACGCGTAGAAGAAATAATTGATAAGGTTGTATATGCATGTTTCATTTGGAGTTTATATTGTTATGAAAGCATTGGTACGAGTCACAGATTTGCTTTGACATCATTGTTATCATTTGAAAATGTGAAAGAAAGTTTTCTCCTTGTGGTATTGTAAATGACTAGTTGATAATAACAATCCATAGATGTTATGTGATACCATTGATTGTATAAATTTAAAACTTAGTAGATTGCTTACAATCTTGTTGTGCACTCAATAATTTGGAAGGAAATTTTTATGTTCATTTCACATGCATGGATACCATTGATTTTGATTACCAAGCTTAATGCAATTCTAAGCAAGAAAATCATCAAATTAATTTTATGATATAAAAAAATGAAGTTTGTTGTAAGAGAAGACATAATAAAATCTAAGAGATACATTGTTGTAGGCATGCATTTTCCTCTCTAGAAAATGTATGGTAAAGGCAAATAAATCCCTTCCTTAATACAAAGCAATAAAATATTAAAGAATATTCCCAGATTCTAGACTGCTATCCAATAAAAATAAAAATATTAATAGCATATAGAGACTAATGAGTGTCCTAGACTAATATATTTTTTAAGTGATAGAATGGTACACATTAAAATCTTGTGACCTCTAAGTCACATCCAACACTCAAATAATAAATTAGTAATTAAATAAATAAAGGCATATTAGTGTGCATGTTAGAGAATATGAAAAATTTAAATATTTAACTCAAAACTAAAATAAAAGCCAAGATTGATTGGATGTACATATAATAGGGTTTTAATATGAAGTAAGTTGTCGGGATGATGGGATTGGAGAATCAAGGATAAGGATGGATGGTGGATTAAAATAATAACTCAAATCTAGTTTTATCTAGTCAATAAAGCACATTGATACATTGATAAATATATGTTAGAACGACAAGGTATGTTATATACAAACCTTATTTATACGCTTGCACCTAATCCTTGCATAAACAATTCATCTAACAAATTTAAATTAACACACTCAATACGATGGTGTAGTAGGATGTCTTTAAATATAGATCGTGAATTATTATTGAGTTAAGTACTTTGAATTGGCCCTTAGACTTACTAAGAGTTCCTCATTTTATGTGCTTACTAATTCGTACTATGAAACTACTTTGAATCTTAACATGCTTTGATAATAATAATATTGATAGTGAGAAAGTGAGCTTATGGTGAATAGTTAGATGTAATTTAATGTAAAAAGTAAATGTAATAGTATAGTAATTATAGTAATTAAAATAGTAAATGTTAAAGCATGGAAATGTAGCTAGATTAGTTAGTAGTTGATGAGCTAGATAGTTAGTAATTGTCTTTTGTTAGAGTGAGTTTAATTTATGTATTGAAATAGTAATTTTTGTGTTTAGAAAACTGTAGTGAGTGATAGTTTGGTGAGGAAGCAATGTTGATAGATAATGAGGATATAGTAATATAGTAATTATCACATTAATATATATTGTAATGATTAATGAATGTGTTTACATTGGTAATGAGGATAATAAGTAATTTTGGTCCCCTTCCCTTACATGCTAGAATCACGACCTAGTCCATATGATACAACTGACAGACCGTAATAGAATATTAGTATCAGAGGCTTGTTAGGATATGAATTACCTCACTAATTTATGAGTGTTGTATCTTGAACTTGCACGTTTGACTCGTGACGCTAACTTGAACTAGACTGTCATCCAATCTATTTGAAAACAACCTGTGACTAAAATGTTAAAACCTTCACACTATTCACATGAGTCTTGAACTCCTATTCAATGATAACCTTGTTTTACAATATGTAATTTCTTATGCGACTTCATAAGCTACAAAAAAAATAAAAAATTGTTGTGTTTTTACTACTAAAATTTATGGCATGACACATGATCCATGATAAATTGAACAATACTAGATACTAAATTAATATGTATATCATTGTGCACGTAAATGACAAAAAAATATATCAAAATACATGTATCCATAGACAAAATTTTACACAAATATATATCAAGGATCATGTATCCATAGACAAAGTACTCAAATATATATATATACATAGATCCATATACAAAATGTGGCTGATCTTGCCATCAGAATGTGTATAATATCAATGTTTATGTATACAATGTGGCATATGCCATCTCAAAATGTCTCATGATGCATCCTACAAAAACTATACTATCCTAGGGTGCCGGTGGATGATCAAAATGTAGCCTCTTCGCTGCACTAGGTGGATCGGATGCCTCCTACATAAACAAAAAAGGAAAACCCAAAGTTAGACTACTAAATTTATATGATTCTATGTATCTAACATTGAATTACTCAAATGCATAATGATCTTTTCCATATTGGAGAATAATACTATCAAAATTTCATAATAAATACCTCTCTCGTCAACCTCCTGCTCTGGTCAGCAGTCCTCTTGTATGCCCTCGGCAATGCTGGTACCTCTATGATTGTGGGCTATATATGTTCAAATACCTTTGTCAGATGAATCTACAATTTAAAATATAACATTATAATTCATGGCATGCTAAATTTATAACATATTTAATCATGAATTCAAACTACAACTTACTATTGTAGGCTCCTCCTCAGGAGTTAGTGGCCACATCATCAAATCTACATAACTATCCCGTTGAACCTCATGTGCACTAGGAGTCTCTTATGAGATACAAAATAGTAGTTGTTAATATCATAGAAATTAGTTTTGAATTTATTTATGAAGATAAGTGATGCAAGAGCATCCCATGCTCATCAGGGGAACATTGAAGATCCAAGGCATTACAGAGGTCATGGAACATCTCTTGAAGTCAATTAGGCAATCCTTGCACCAATTATGGCTCATGGAAGCATACAAAGTTATAATGTTGGACTCATATGCGGAAGAAAGTTGTAATTGGGCATGAGATAGGATTTTAGGATTTCATATGGTAGATGAGTCATTTGATAGGTTCATGTAGGTTGTCATGATCATATCTTGTCATTTGACAAGTCAAAATGTTCTAGAATTGAGTTTTGGGGTTTGAACAAGCAGGCCCTGGTTTTTAAGCCATTTTAAGGAGGGTTTTGAAGTTTGGGTGTTTAGGAGTGTGACCAAGACCTATAATCTTGAAAATCCTTAGTGTGCTAGTCCCTTTGTTGAAGCCTTGGTGTGTCTAATTCCTCCTTGTGTGTCCCAGAGTTGAAAGGTACATAAGTGGTGTCCAGAGATTTCTTAGTGAGGAAAGAAAGATAATCAGTGAGTTGGCCCTTGGGAAGGAAGAAAACTTGTTGTCAAAATGCCTTCTAAAAATTAAATGGCTAGAGAACTTGAAGAATTGAGAGAAGAGTTGGAAAAAGACAAAAGAGAGAGGAGAGAACTTGAAGCATCTAGAGTGAGGGAAGAAAGACAGATGAGAAGAGAGAGGCTGAAGCTTATTGCAAGGATAGAATCTTTGGAAAAGGAAAGGCAAGAACCTAAAGGAGAAGAGGTTAGAGGAAGAAATCATGGAGAGAACCATGAAGAAGAAGAGGTTGGTAATGCAAGGTAAGAGCATGAGACAACAGATGATCCTAAAGAAAGGAGATTTATGAGAATCATTAAGGTAGTACAAGGTAATGGTGGGAAGAACCATATTGATTTTCCAATATACGAGGGTAAAATGTATAGTGAAGAAGTGCTAGGGTGGATAGAGGCCCTTGAGAACTACTTTGATCTTGAAGACATAGAGGTAGATAAGAAGGTAAAAGTAGCAACAATAAGACTGAGAGGAACATCACTCACTTGGTGGACTAGAGTTCAAAATGAGAGACAGGAAAGGTGGCGCAAGGCACCTAACCTATGTGGTAGGGGGGAACAAGTATCTCTGTTGCCGGACACCTTGCCACTCCATGAAAGTGAGGATTCAAGTAGATTAGGAAGTTGGAATAAAGGTTTGGTCCATATTTTACAAGTTGGTCTATGTTTTGTAATAAAGGCACATGTAAGGCCCACAAGCATTTTGGTGTGGTTATAAACCAAGTGACTCCATGGGACCAAAAGGCCTTAGAATAGGGTATTTAGAGTCTAAATAGTATTAGAAAAACGTGGTTGTTTGTTTGTTTTATGGTTGGGAATGCCTATATGGTTGTTCCAATGGTCATGTAGACCTTTATATATGTCATATGTGATCTCAGTTGAAAGGGGGAGATCAGAGTGTATAGTGGTTTGGAGAAAAAACAATAAAAACTTCAATTTTCTATAAATTTACTTAGTTGCATTTAATAAATCCATATGACCAATTTTGAGTCAATGGAATAGTTTAGAAAGTTAGGGAATGCATAAAAACTATAGTTTGAAATTTGAATTTCAAATTCAAATGGTCATATTAGTTTTGGAGGGAAAATAGTAATTTGGTATTTTTTTGATTAAATAAACCTTTGTAACCAACTTGGTCGGTTGGACAGGTGCATATAAGCCTATTTAAGTTGTAATGAACATATGCAAGACATGAATCATTATTGGTAGGGAAAAAATCATAGAGATTGTATAGAACAACAATCATACTTTCCTCTACATCAATTAAAAAATAAAAAATAAATGATACTTATACATACAATGGGGCTCTCTGTGCGAATGAAAATCCCTAATGATCTAGGACGCCGAATCTGTACAGGCTCATCACCAGTAGCCACACCCTATATACAATAAATAATGTAATTAAATGAGATTACCACAAATATTTTACAAGAATGCATCAATATTTAATCAATTAGAAAACATCTAATTACCTTTCCTTTGTCAATGCATGCTGGCTCACCCCCCGCACTTTGTCCCCTCGGGGCAGGTGGTATCTGCAAGATAAAAGAAAGATTAGCAACCATATATGATATAATATCAAATAGAAAAAAGAAATTTGAACACAACATAATGTACTGTAGATGTCTCAAGGCCAAATGAAATGGCCGAGAGTGTAGCATCATCTATCTATCTAAGCTCCTCCTCGATCATCAACTAAACATGAATGAAGATCACATACATGTAAAAGTCAGTATGGCTTAAAAATTAAAATTACTCTATTATAAAAATTAACTTTAAATCACATGTCATAACAAAAAAATGTATACACGTACTGACACCGAAGGAGTCCATGCCTCTGCATTCCCCTCCTCTCTCGCATCAGGGTCTGTAGCCTCTACACGTGCATCTGGTGTATCCTTGTCTAATACAAAATGATACCCAGGAAGATCACCTATGGGACCCAGGAAAATATTCCTGCATGTAATGCAAGTGTGAGGCACACAAATGTGTGATGAGCTAGCCAATGATGAACTGGCACCAACATCATCAACACGAGGAGGCAGGACTGACCTAGCCTGAGATATCATTAGGCTACTCAGCCTATGAATGGCTCTGATGGTCTAAGAGCTAGCCTCTGCCATAATATCTGGATGTTGCACTCGAGGAGGGGGGGAGATATAAGGGGGGGGACAAAAGTGCCAAGTTTCTTCCACTAGGAAGAGGGTCTATCCTGAGGAGCTCCTAGTCCTAAGCCCATGTTGGGCTTCATGCTCCAATAGTCCACTTTAAGTTTGAACACAAATTCTGCATATAATTTTCTAAGGAAATAAAATGGTATGTCTAAATTGCCATGTGGAGGGATATCAAAGACCATCCACCAACGGTCCCAAAAATTTGCATGTATGGCATCATTTGTGCACCATTTAATCAATAGTTTGGTTTTTTTTGGGTCAACTGGTATACCCATTTTTGGGTTAGCAAAAAGGCTTGCCAAATCGTCTTTGGTTATGTTGAGGGCCGCGACCTCATCATAATCCAAACCATCATCAAACATCTGGTGCATTTCATCACGCCAACGAAGAGCGGCATTTTTTTGGTTTGTAAGGGTTTCAATGTTATCCACTATGGTGTTTAACATGGATAACATAGGAGCCAGTGCAGGTACATTATTGTATGTTCTATGCAAACCACTCAACTCAGTGAGATTTTCATTTATCAAATCCTCGATTCGAGGAGGGTTTTGAGGAGGTAAAGGATCATTTGGTGGATGATTTTGTGGGGATACTGGATCGTTTGGTAGTGGATTGCGAGGAATATTATTCCCTACCTCAGTGTCATCATTTTGATCAGCCATTCCTATTGAATTGCAAAACGTAATATATATTAAAAAAAAATTCTAAATTTTAACCATTTTTGTCAAAAAAACCCTAGATTCAACGAAAACAAACAAAATCATGTTAAAATCTATTAAATTTAGGTTAAAAATGAGTCAGAGGGGGGGGGGGACATACCTGATATCTAATATATGATTTTCTATCTGATATCCAATTTGGTATTTGATATCCGATCCGACTGGCCCAAATTCGCATGAAAATAAGGGCCGCAGGTCTATGATTTTGTGTTTAATCCATGCAATAGGTATCAGATATCCGATATGACAATATATACAATATAACATATATATTACATTTTATATATTTTTATATTTATTATATTAATTTACTATATATTATAATATAAAATATTATTATAATTTATAATATATTATAATTTTTTATTATATATTGTATTATAAGATATTACTTTTTATTATTATATTATATTATATATATTATATTATATATATTATATTACATTACTATATATTATAATATATGAAATATTATATTATAATATTATAATATAATATGTTATTATAATATTATTATTATAGTATAATATTATACGATTATAATATAATAATATTATTATTATTATATTATAGTATAATAATTATAATAATAATAATATTATTATATTATAGTATAATAATTATTATTATAATAATATTATTATAATATAATAGTATGATATATTATTTAATAATATTATTATTATTTTATATCAATAATAATAATATTAAATAATATATCATACTATTATATGATTTTAATTATTACTCGGATATTGGATATAAAATCGGATATCCGATAAGGCTCAGCTTAACCTTCCAGGTTTGGTTCCTGGATAGGTAAAAAAAAGTCAGAGCAGATTTTGAAGCCCTTTTAGGTGTCTTCAAACTCTTTTTTTTTCACTTCGCCACTTTTTGGCACACCATGATCCTGCACATACCCATGTTGCTAAAATCACTCTTGAGTGCCATGGATTAAAATCAAGTTTGTTTTTTTTATGAATGCATGATTAAAACAAAAAATCCAATCTTGAATGTCATAGATCAAATAATCATCTTTTGGGGCATAAAAAGAATCCACATTTTAGAAACTTTATAAGTTATAAAAACAAATAAAGACACTTTGAGTGAATTTGTTGTTTGACTCACCCTCTTTAATCACACATCATTCTAACCATTGGTTGCAATATTAGTGCCATATATGGGGATGAGTCTACCTAAGAAGGTGTTAAGTGCTCCACAAAAATCAAATTCCACTCACTTGACTTTTTATTAGTTTTTCTGAGATAGAAAATTTCTTGAATGCACATTAGTCTTGCTAACACTCTATTTGGGCATAAAAATTGAACAAATCTTGACATGGAGGGCCTCTGGGTGCGCACTTGAAATTGAGTTTTATACACATCTTTGTTTTTGGCTTAAAATAAACTCACACTCAATCTTGAATACCTTAAAGAAAATTAATCGATACTTGATGTGGAGGGTCTCCGGGCGCGCAAGTTTAATTTTTGTTGACCCTAAATCTTCTTGGTGTATTCATTCTTTGATCACTTCTCTTTTGTTGCCGCATTTCAAATTGGAATTGAACCTTTGCATCTTAAATCACATGTGTTTTCAAAAGGTCTAGATCAAAAAATTTAAAACATCAATTGGAAAAGAACTCTGTCTTTTAGCCCAAGATCATCCAAGTCTTCTCTCCCCTTGTCATCTTTCGAGGCCATCTTGGGTGCATAAGATTAGGATCCAAAACCTTGTCTTAGCTTTTAGGAGGCCTGCTTAGGGATTTCATCACCGCTTTGGGATGACCTCATCTACAGTATTCTGGCAGAGTATAAAAATCGGGAGGTGAATACAAAGACACCTCTCTTGGGATCAAAATTTGATCACTCAGGCTAAGCCTCAAGGAACTTTATACCCTTGAGATGTGAAAGAGGAGAAGTGGGTTACCACTCCTCTCGGCTGTGTGACATTGTTTTGGTTTCATCTACAAATTTAGATCTCACGTACCTTGGGTATATCGAGAACTCCCTAGCTAAACCAATTGTTAGCCTTGTAAACAACCATCTAGGATGTTAATGTGTTTGAAGTCACTGATCAAAACATTTGTAGAATATACACACTCCACGGCTCAGTTACTATCTTCTGAGAATCAAAACTTCTATCTGGTTGTTCCTATCTATTGCTTGATATTTTACTTGTTGAATGAATGTTTTCCAAACTCAGTCAATCCTAGCTTAGGTCACACTTAGCATAGTCACCGCCTATTTTAGAAGTTGAACAAAGTTGAAGCGAAAAAACCACGATCTCTCAAAGCCAAACAGATTCAGGAATTTATGCCAGAACAACCCAAACCCAAATAGAAGTTTCACAAAGCCAAACTCAAGCCATCTTAGGTAGACCAAGAAATTTCAGCCAAGAGAAAGGAAGTAACACCAAGCCCTCGAATTACCAAACTCCACAAAGCAAAAGACAAAGTTGTCGATGAAGCCCTTCAAGATGCCTCGTTAGATCGCACTATTAGATTTGGCAAACATCCATGAATTAACCCTACTTATGTCTTACCAACTAGGCATGATTTCTATGATTAGGCCCCCTTGTTTCTCCACATCTTCTTGCATAAGTTTCACTTTAGAGTCATCTTTGTAGGAAAGCCAACCATTCTAGGTTGTCCCTTTAAGCATTTTAGCTCATCCATCTCATCTAGTTCCTTGCCTTAGAACCAAACCATCTAGCCAACAATCAAAAAGTTCACATCCAAGCCTTCAAAATTTTTGACACATTACCAGAACTTTCTTTTCCTATCATCTTGCAAATCCACTAGTCTCACCAAGGTTATCCCTCTAACAGAGATTTGTCTAGGGTAATCTAGCCTTATCACTTGTCATCCCTCATCACCTTGAGCTAAAGTTTGGGATCCACAAGTGGTCAATCTTGTGTTTTTCCTAAGGGATCATCAGTCTATCCTTAAGTTGACACAATCACCACCAAGCTTGCACATAGGAAAGAAGACCTTTCGTGCTTTGGCAACATATCTTTGAAGTTAGAATACCCAACTCAGTCTTCCTTAGGTTTTTCATATAGCTTTGCCTCAGCCTAGGAAATCATTTGCATAGAAAAGCCTCCCCCCTTTGCATCCATCAACATTGTTGCACCTCATCCCTAGGAACATTTTCATGCCACCCGTCACTCACTTAGCCAAGAAGAAGAAGAAAATAATGGAGCCCTATCATTTGGATCAGAAAGCATCCCTCCCCTTGAGCACTCAACCATCCTTCAGCCTAGAGAATGTTATACCATCACCTACTGAAATTGAAGCTTTCATGAACCAACCAGGAAATGCAGTATTGGTGAACGCCATTATTGACAAGAACAAAGAAATAATCATGGAAAACTTTCAGAGGGACAACATAGGAGCCTTTGATTTTGGAAGACCTCCTCCCTTATTAGATCCTTCTCACCCTTTGTTTGGGCAACTACCACCACCCATAGGCTCTTACAATCCAAATAATCCTTTGTATATACCAAAAGAAGAGCCTCAACCCACCTCATATGATCCAATAGACCCAAACATACCAACCTCCACTCAAGTTGAAATCTCCATTTTGCAAGCCAATCCAGCTACCACCACTCCACCATTGGTCCATACTACTCCATCCCAAACCCCCTTTGCCCAAAACACCTCATCATTCACTCCCTTCACTATTATTGCTACTACTCTCCAACCCAGCCTTCCAAATCCACCCATCTCCCAAATCTGTGCTAGCATCTTTGGCCAACCTCAACAATATACAACTGGGATGCCACCCATGGGGCCAAGTAATCAACCTTTCATCACCCCCAACTTGTTTACCTCAGCTTAGAGCACAATTCCATCATTTCCACTAGGTCCTTGGAGCTCAATTCCATCAACCACAAATCCACAAGCTACTACCCTCAGTCCACAAAGCTATCAAACCCCACAAGCTACTACCAATGTTCTGCCAACCTCTCAAGTGAGCCAAGCTCCTGCCACCACTTTACCAAGGTTTCAAATCGAGCCACCAAGCTATCAAACCCCATCAGTTCCATTTCCAAGCTTTCAATTCCCACCACCTCCACCACCAACTAATCCATTACCTCCTATTACTAACTATTTTTCTATGCCACTTCTAGGAGGAAATCCACCACCACCAACAACCAATTACTTGGCCTCTTTTTCCATGCAGATACCCTCCCAAATGGGGGCACAACCCACATATATTGGCCAAACTCCTCAAATCCAAAGTCAAGTTCCACAAGCTCCCCGATCCTTTCCCCAAGCTTCACAACCATCTTATACCTTACCTCCACAAAGCAATCCATTTATCCCATAGCCAGCTTATGTTCCTCAATCCCAACCTCAAATCCAATATCAACAGCAACCCTCACAACAGATGCAACAATATGTGCCACCTCCACCTCAGCAACCCATCATCCACCATTCAATTTCCCAAGCCATGTACAATCCCTACCAGCCCATACCTCAAAGCCATCCATATTCAATTACACCATTCAATGCATATCTCCCTCAAAGTGCTCCTACAGTGGAGGCACCATAGCCATCACCCATTAATTCAAAATGGGAAGCCATGAAGACAACTTTGAAGAACATCCAGGAGGGAAATGACCCAAAAACCTTCAAGTTTGAGAATGTGTGTCCTTACCCATTTGACAGAACCATTACCATGACACCATTTCCCAAACACTTTGAGATACCCAAGTTTGACAAATTTAGAGGAAAAGGAGACCTTGTCACACATATCAAAGAATTTTACATGCACTACCAAGAAGTGGCATGCAGTGATGTCTTCCTTTTGTGCCTCTTCCCCAAAAGTTTGGTCGGACCAGCTCTTGAATGGTTTTATATAATCCCATATGGCACAATAAAAAACTTTGCTGAATTGTCTGAGGCATTTGTAGCCCAATATGCCCATCTTGTTGAGACAGAATTATTAGTGGTTGATCTTTTTCGCACCAAGCAAAAAGGTGGAGAAAGTCTTGGTGAATATCTACAAAGATGGCAAACCCTTACCACCCACATATCTTGCACCCTACCAGAGTGCCATTTGGTGAAAATGTTTATTGATAATGCCCATCCCAGCTTAGCTCACCACATGACCATGAACTATTTGCAGACCTACAAAGATATCAAAGAAAAAGGAATGATCCTTGAGCAAGGACTCATTAAGGATGGTGTGGTCAAGATTTACAAGGAAGCCAACCAAAATCAAACACATTCCAATGACAAGTCTAGGTATTGGAACAAAACCAAGTACGTTGCAACAGTTGGGGTCACTGACACCAGACATGTCAATATTGTTGGTCCTTCCCAAAATCAGCCCAACCCATGTTATCAACCAAACAATTGACAAGCTATCAACAACCAACAACAGAATCAACAAAGCTTTCAAAGCCACAATCAAAAGCCCAACTTTCAAGGGTCTATCAAGCTAATGCCATCAATATAGCTGCAGGACCAAAGCCCAAGTTCCAACTTGCACCTCGAAACTATACACCCCTTGGTGAGCCATTGAATGTCATTTTTGAGAAATTAGTCAAAGAAAACCTCATCAAATTTCCTCCTACCCAGCAAATCGACCCAGGCCAATCGAAAGCTGCATGGTATAGAAACAATGAGTATTGCAAGTTTATTAGGGTGAAAGGGCACACTACCCTCAGATGCATGAAGCTAAAAGATTATGTACAGGACTTCATTGATCAAAAAGAAATCACAGTTGGAGCACAAACCTCTCCCAATGCAGGCTTGCAGATCTATCAAAATGCTTTTCCTCCTCACAACAACCAAAATCCTAGAAAAGAACCCATCCAAACCAACAAAAAAAACACCAACAACTGCTAGCCAAACCAACAGCATGGGAAGAACAATGACCACACTTTATCCTACATAGAGTATGGTAGCCTCATAGGTTGTATATCTGAGAAAGAGCCTTCTATCAATGTTATCAATATCCAAGGCACAAACAATGAGTGTGCAGTCACCACTCGAAGAGCGTGATTGAACATCGTAGCCCCATCAGTCCCATCAACACTATCAACCTCAGCAACATCATCAGCTCCATCAAAGAGACAATACAATATCTTTGAACACCTTGGGAACATGCCAGCCCAAATCTACATTTTAGACCTTCTCCATACTATTCCTGTGTACAAAGACATCCTTGATCATGCTCTCATAGAATCTCATGTTCCTTCGAATATCAATGCGACTAATTTTTGTAATCTTATTGGACACCTTTCATCCTCATGTGCCCTATCATTCAAACCCACTGACATACCCGTGGTCGAGCTAGATCACACCCTTCTACTCTGCATAGCCATTATGGTAGCCAATTTTGCTGTAAAAAGAGTAATGATAGATAATGGATCAGCCTTGAATATTTGTACCCTAAAATTTATAAAACAAGCAGAGTATACTGAGGCGGATATCATCAGTGAGGTTATCACCATCAAAGCTTATGACAACTTGGAGAGAACCACAGAGGGCACAATTTTGCTACCCATGAAGGGTGGGCCAGTCATCCAAGAGACAGTTTGCCATGTTTTTGATCTAAACCTACCATTTAACATACTCCTTAGTTGCGCATGGATTCATGCCATGAAGGTCGTTCCATCCACATATCATTAGTGCCTCAAATTTTTGCATCAGAGCACTGAAGTGACCATCCATGCTGATCCAGAACCCTTTGCTTATTGCAATGTGGTTGAAGCCTCATATACAAACCATTGCCCTGGCATTGAAATCAGCCAATCCATTGCCAGTTCATCCAACACTTGTAATGACCCAGAAACCATCCTTACCTCCACCCTATCTACTGTAAAGATCAACAACAAAGGTTGCGAAGAATATAGCATGTCTAATGCATTTACAGTTGGTGCATTGCCACTTGATCCACACACCCATGGATGGCCCACATATCATAATGCCAAGGAGACTCCACCTCCTCAATACACACAGCTTGGCCCAACAACCTTTGTATCCTTGAGAATCCCTCTTCATGAGGAGCTCACTCCAGATATCAACAATTGGTTACATAAGGATGCACCTCCAAGAAATCAAGCATGCCTTGATCACTTCAGCCAGAAGTATCCCCAAGCACATTCATCACTAAAAAATGGAACTATCAAGGTGGTGGTCTAGGACCAGAGGAAAGAGGCATGTAGTGCCCCATCGAAGCACACAAATGGGAAAAGAAGTTTGGTCTAGGCTTTGGCATACCCACAACTGGGGGCACCAATACGGACAGTCATGCTTTTTTGAACATCCACCATGACCTTGTAGAAATCAAAGACTTTTCGGAGGAAGTTGAAAAGAGAGCCTACGATGATATCCCAAACCAAATCTCCCTAGGAGACTCTGTTCTCCAAGAACTATCCATCCATTTCATCGACCTACCACTCGCTCACCCTGAACTCATAGATTGGGACCAACCAAGTGTCATACACATTGATAAGTTCACATCAGAGGAAGTGCTTCTAAGATTCATGGGAGCTAAAACTCGTCACAAGAAAACAAAGCCATATTTTTCCTATATCTATAAGCTAGATCCCAAGGGGTATTTTGGAGAAAATCCCCAACCTAGTTTCGATACACCCAAAACTAGAACTAAGGTGAATCTGAGACTAAAATGCAGTGAAGAGAGCCCCTCAACAAGAAAATCTAGAGTCACAAGCAAAACATGAGGATTTAGCATTGTCTCCTTAAGATAATTGACTAAAGGTGTCTTTTATTCTAATTGAGGATACTAGAGAAGTCAACATAGGTTCTTTAGAAATCCCCAGACTTGTTCACATTGTTGCATCCTTATCGTAAGACCAAGTTGATCTCCTCTTTGAAGTCTTGAGAGAGAACATTGGCCGATTTGCATGGTCATATTAGGACATGCCAAGACTTGATCCAAAGCTTGTAGTTCATCATCTTGTAGTCAATCCAAAGATCAGGCCTGTCAAACAAAATCTTACAAAAATGCACCCCAAGGTGGCATTACTAGTCAAAGCTGAATTAGAAAGAATGTTAGTTGCTAAGCTTATCCAACCTATCAACTACTCAGAGTGGATCTCCAACATGGTCCTCATCACTAAGCCTTCTGGTCACATCAGAATCTGCACTAATTTCAAAGATCTTAACAAAGCTTGTCCAAAAATGATTTTCCCTTACCCAAAATAGATATGATTGTAGACCTTATAGCTAGACACGAAATTCTATCCCTCATGGATGGATTTTCTAGGTATAATCAAATCAAGATTGCAGAAGAGGATCAGCATAAGACAACATTCACTACCCCTTGGGAAACCTTTTGCTACAACATGATGCCTTTTTGCCTAAAGAATGGTGGGGCTACCTATCAAAGAGCTATGACAGCCATTTTTCATGATCTTATCCATAGCATTTTGGAGGATTATGTGGATGATATCTTGGTTAAATCTCACACCTTCATGGATCATCTTGCTGACTTGGAGAAAGTCTTTGATAGGTTAGCCAAATATCATCTCATGTTGAATCCCAAGAAATGTGTCTTTGGGGTCACATCTGGCAAGCTTCTAGGCTTTATAGTTTCTAAATGAGGTATAGAGATCGACCCCAAGAAGGTCAAGGCTATCTTAGACATGCCTCCTCCCCAAACACTATGACAACTTCATACTCTTCTAGGAAAGTTTCAATCTATCCGGTGCTTCATCTCCCAGCTTGCGGATAAGTGTACGCCATTTGCACATCTACTAAACAAAGACGAGAACTTCAAGTGGGATTCTTTATGTCAATGCAGCTTCGATCAGCTCAAGAAGTATCTCACCAATCCTCCTATCTTGGTTTCACCAATTCCTGGTCATCCCTTCATCCTGTACATATCAACAATGCCTATTGCTCTAGGTGCACTTCTAGCACAACACGATGACTACGACAGAGAAAGAGCCATCTACTATATCAATAGAACCCTAGTTGGTTATGAACTCAATTACACTCCTATGGAAAAAGCTTGTTTGGCAATTGTTTTCTCAACTCAAAAGCTTCGCCACAACATGCTAAGTCATACGATCCAGCCAGTATCCAAAATTGATCCTCTCAAGTATATGCTCTCTAGAACAGCACTTATAGGCCGTTTGGCCAAATGGGTTATGCTCCTTAGCGATATTGACATCCAGTATGTGGATAGAAAGGAAATCAAAGGGCAAGCTATAGCAGATCACCTAGCTAATGCACCTCTAGTAGATACATATCCTTTGATCACAGAATTTCTAGATGAACATATCTATCTAATTGAAGAATAGCCCACATGGAAACTTTATTTTGATGGCTCATACACATCTCATGGATCAGGGGTAGGAATATTGTTGGTCACACCTCAAGGAGATTACATTCCAAAAGCTTTTAAGCTACAATTCCCTAGCACCAACAATATAGCTGAATATGAGGCTCTCATAGAAAGACTAAAGATATCTGTAGAATGGAACATCACTAAGTTACAAATCTTTGGAGATTCTCAGCTCATCATCAAGAAAATCCTAAATGAATATAGCACCAAAGATGAAAAGCTATTACCCTACAAAGAGCTAGTTGATCAGCTAACTTAGCATTTTCCAAAGCTTAAGTTTATACAAGTGTCTTGAATGTAGAACAAAGCAACAGATGCTATGGTTACTATCAGCTCGCTCTTGGAAATTCCCCAAGTGGCTATGTAATATGAGTTTTTAGTCGAGCAGCTCCTCACACCCGCCTATGCGAATGAGGATTCAAATTGTGTTTGCATCTTGGTTGGTCCTCAATCCCCTTGGTACTATGAAATCTACGCTTACCTTAAAGATGGTATCACATCCCCTCACCTCACACGAACCCAATGCCAAAACCTCATCCCAAAATCATCCCGCTATGTCATCATAGCCAATACCCTATATCGTCAGGGTTATCATGATACTCTCTCTAGGTGTTTAGACCAAAATGAGGCCACGATGGTGTTAAAAGAAGTACACTCTGGACTTTGCGGTGCCCATACGAGTGGTATTGTCCTAGCATGACAAATCCTTAGAGCGGGCTACTATTGGCCTACCATCGAAGAAGACTCCTGTGACTTTTTCAAAAAATGTCTCCCATGTCAACAGCATGCCAATCTTGTGCACGCTCTAGCACAAGATCTATAGCCTATTGCACCACCTTGGCCCTTTGCATGTTGGGGCCTTGATCTAGTTGGAACTATCAAACCTCTCTCATCTAATGGACATAAATGGATAATAACAGCTATAGACTATTTCACTAAATGGGTGGAAGCAGTCCCCCTAGTCTCAGCTATAGGAGTTTAGGTCTCCAAGTTCATCTTGTACCATATTGTTTGCCACTTCAGCATCCCATCCACCATCTTCATCAACCATGGAGGTAACTTTGAAAATATCAATATGGAAGAATTATGCACTTCCCTTCACATCCATCACCACTTTTCTAGCCCATATTTCCCACAAGGTAATAGCTAGGCAGAGGCAACTAACAAAAACCTCCTCAAAATTCTAAAGAAAGTTGTCAATGATTTTGACTGTGATTGGCACCTACAAATAAATCCAGCCCTATGGGCCTATCGAACCTCCTTCCATACATCCATAGGAACAACTCCATACTCCCTAGTCTATGGTGTCGAAGTGGTAGTACCCATAGAGGTTGAACTTCGCTCCTTGCACATATCTTTGCGAGGAAAAATATTAGTTGAAGAATACAGAGTATCTCGGCTCACCCAGCCAGATCTCCTAGACAAAAAGTGACAACATGCCTATGATCACCTCACAGTCTATCAATCTCATCTCAAAAGTAATTTCAATAAGAAGGTGCTTCCCTGACACTTTCAGCCAGGTGACATGGTCCTCAAAGAAAATATGAAAGTCCAAGCTGATCGAGAAAAGAAAGGAAAGTTTGAACCTACATGGCTTGGTCCTTATGTTGTCACTGCCTCCTTTGGCTCTGGAGCCTATTAGCTATCTACATCAAAAGGAGAACTCTTGAATGATCCTACTAACATCATTCATCTCAAGAAGTTCTATGCTTGAAGATCCTTGGTATACCTAGCTTTTGAAAAATACAAAAAAAATAGTAAAGAGAAATAAGCGTCCAATGGTGAAAAATTTGCAATTCAAGTGCCTTTGATAGGTACCTTGGTGAAAACCTGGTAATTCAGGTGCCTTGTGTACTAAGACTAATCCATTATCTATCACTATCCTATCCCTCATCCATCCACTCACCATCCCATAAAACACCTGCTTGTTACTTTGGTGTTCCAACCAAATATCCAACATCTAATGAAGCTTGTAAATACCTCTTGTACAACTTGTAAATCTTGTATCTCAGTGTGTAAATCTTGTACCAAAACTTGTATCATACCTTGTAAATCTTGTATCATCCCTTGTAGCATAGCTTGTATATCCAAATCTTGTCCAAAACTTGTACCATATTCCAGCTGGTAATTAATCTTGTATCCTAGTTTGTATCCTATCACATGCACAAAAAGAAAACCATTTTCTCTAAGCTTTTCACAAAACCATCAAATTATCCAACTATCCATCCAACACACTCTAAAACATTTCCTTCTCACAAAACCCAAACATGAACAACCTTATACATTTGTAACATATCTTGGTCTGTCAGCTTGTACATCCTCTTTAGCTTAGTACCATTGTATCTATCCAGCTTTCATGTTAGTTCATCCTTGATCAGCATCTTACACACATCGCACAACGCTTAGTTAGCTATTCCAATGCATCCTTTAGCTAGATCTCCTATCACCAAAGTGTTATCCTTAGTTCAGCTTGCTAGACGCATCACTCATCCAAATCCATTAGCTTAGGTGCTCTCTGATAGATCCTTGTAGGATATAACTTTCCTCATGTTTGATCTTGGTCTGTTAGTACCTCATCCTACCCATATCATTGGAAAATGGTTCTCTTTTGGATTTTCACTTTCTTTTGATTTGGAATCTTCCCTTTGGGTCTTGAAGTATCTTTTCCAAGCAATCTTTTTGTTCCCTCCTTAAGGTTTCCACGATCTTCCATATCATGGTATACTGCAAATGGGGCAATCTATGCGTAAGGTTTTGATCAGGTCTTTTGTTTGTTTTTCTTTTCTGCTTGTAGGTTACCCAGTGTCAGTTCCATGCTGCTTCCTCTGAGATTCATGTGTGCTACTGGGGCAATCCTTGCGTGTTTGTTTTGAGTCAAGTACGTTAGTCCTCTAGACAATTGGTGAAAAGGCCTTGATATTCTTGGTAACCTTGGCAATTAACCAACAGTCCTATAGCAAATCTAGTGCTCAACTATATGGTGGTACTTCTCTTTGAAGTATCCCCCCACTCAAAAAGCTTCAATGGAATCCCTTCATCTCCATTATTCCCCATCCATATCTAGCATCTGTCTCTCCTAACCCAAATTATGCATCAGTATCTCTTTGAATCAATCATCACTCTTAGCTTTAGGGATCCACAATCCTAGTCTTATGATCCACCGATCAAATCAATCCACCAAGCCTCATCTTTCGAGATCCACAATCCTAGTCCTAGGGATCTTCGAAACCCATCTCTCGCCAATCTAGCTCTTTGAAATCTTGTTGCATTAGCTTTATCATCCCATCATCCATCTCCTATCCTAGATTCCTTTTTATAGCACTCTGCTCCTTCATCCTCCCCCCAATCCTGAAAGTCTTAAGCTTATTTACTCTTGTGCCTCTGATTTTCTCCTTTATCATTCTCCCATAGTGAGAGTTTGAGCTAACTAAACCTCTTCTCTTAAGCCACTCTTCATCCTCCCACCCGCCAAGATTCTTGTACTTTTCAAGAAGCCATCGAGCCTCGCTTTCTCTCCCCATTGCCTTCTTGAGGGGGCATCTCGTAGTCCATTCTCTCCTCTTCTGCTCTAGCCTTGGGCATCTTATTTTCTTATATTTGATGCCATGCCACTTGCAGCATCACATCAAAGAGGGGAAAAATGTAGACACCTAAAAATCCTTTAGAAAATAAAATATTTTTGTTTTCTAAAAAAAGTTTCTGATGACATCATCATTTATTAATTATTTAATTAATTAATTAATTAATTAATTTTTTATGCCATTAAATCCCTTTATCTTAATTAAAAATATATAATTAAGGAATCCCTCCCAAAAATGTTTAAATCTTATTTAAACATTATTTTCTTATTTATTAATTATTTAATTAATAAATTGACCAAAAATCCCAAAATAAATAAATTATTTATTTTTTGCCTAAAACTTGGACAATTTCCTTAAGACCACTAACCTCATCCAAAATCTTCTAATCCTTCTTTAATTTTGATTAAAGGCTAATCCCATCATTTCCTATCCCTAATCCCAACTCAAAATATTTAATTAAGATTAAATATGAATCCTCATGTTTATTAAAAATGTTTTAATAAATATCTCCTCAACCCAAACCCTTGAAATAAATAAAACTTTATTTATTTTTTAAAAAACCTTTTTTATCCTCATCCTAGGAAGTTCTAGACTCTTCTAGAAAGTCTTCATCCTCATCCAAAGCCTAGACTCTTCTAGAAGATACATCAATCCTTATCTTTGACCCTAATCCCAATCCCCTCCTAACCTTGTCACATTCCG
Source organism: Cupressus sempervirens (assembly GCA_028749045.1). Lineage (NCBI taxonomy): Eukaryota > Viridiplantae > Streptophyta > Pinopsida > Cupressales > Cupressaceae > Cupressus > Cupressus sempervirens. Next base: position 7,874,117 of record CM053789.1, read on the forward strand.
TAAACATGGGTTAAGACTTGCTAACCCAAGCCAAAGTTAACAAATATCTCCTCCTTCACCCACCGTCATTTATTGCCATCCACTTGCCTATCCCTAAGCTAATCCTAAACCATCCTAATCCATCCTCTAATCATTTGCACAATCCTAAGCAAGCTTAAAACCTTCCTAATCCAACCCAAGTCAAAATTTCTCACCCTCCAACATAAATGACCCTCAAATATCTCTTACACTCTCCTTCAATGCTCTTACAAAGCACTTATGAAGGGTCTTTATGAAGATATTATCCCTTGAGCCTCCTTTGTTGACTCATCCTTGCCCTTTCCTCCATCCTCTCACCTTGTGACATGTGTCACTCCCTGATTGGCTATAAGGAAGCACAATCCATGTGCTCTCCTCTCATTCAATCTGAGCCCTCCATAAGATTTCTCCTTTCCTTCCATCTTAGCCCTACATCCCTCAAGCCTCTTGCCTATGAATTGGATCCTTCCCCTTTGCAAAAACAACACAATCTAGAAAGGTAAGCCATAATGCCATTTTGAGAAGCCATTTTTACATCAAATCCATTCACCAAAATCTATCAAAAATCCTCCATTGAAGCCCATTTGAGTATTTGAGCATACATACATAATCAAGCCATCTTAGCTATTAGACACACCTCTACATCAAGTGATCATCCTTATTGAGAGAGCCTATCCATGGCTCATATTCTCATTTGAGGACTTCACTTTGTCTCTCATGAATTTATGTTAAATTAGTATGCAAATGCTTTTTGATTGTTTTAATTTAGTGTTTCTAACTTACTAAAGTAGCATATACAGGAAGTAGAATGGACAAAAGAAGCACTTCAAGGTGGTGTTTCAGTTTGATCAGCAGTTGTATCTTAGCTCAATAGGAAGCAAAAAATATGTGGCTCTAAGTTCAAAAGAAGAAAAATACATAATAGCTAGCATGGTGAGATGTGAAGCTATATGGATTCAAAAGTTATTAGTAGTCTTATTTTGTTAGAAATTTGAGACTACTGTGATACACTGCGACAATCAAAGTTGCATCAAGTTGTCTAAGAATCTAGTATTTCATGATAGGTTTAAACATATAGACATTAGATATCATTTCATCAGAGATTTTGTACAAGGGGGGGTTAGTTAGCTATAGTACATACCTACAGAGGAGCAAGTAGCAGACATCCTAAATAGGGATTGGGAAGGCGAAATTCAACTTCTTGAGAGATAAGTTGGGTGTTATGTAGAATAGCTTCTTCGCTAAGAGGGAGTGTTAGTTTAGGTAGCTTGGATAGTTGTTCATCCATATGTGAGTAATTAGCAAATAATTATTTGTTAATTAACTAAATCCTTCTAGAAGCAACTAGCAACCTATTGGTTGGATTGTTTTAATCAAGAAGCAACTAGAAATTTTTTGGTTAGGTTGTCTTGATCAAGAAGCAACTAAAAATCTCTTAGTTAAGTAGTATAAAAGGGAGGTCAAGGGAGCCATTTGGTGAATAGAATAGAACAAAGGAACACAAGAAGTTGTAGATGCATTTACAATATTAGCAAATGAGTTTTTAGTGATAAAAAATAGTCTTACAGTGTTACCAAGGGTGCAGTGATAGCATCGGGGATACTAGTGGGAATATTAACAGGAGAAATTAGGAGGTTGTCTGAATTTTGCTAGAGAGAGGCAAGGAATTTTGTATCTCTTGATTTTTTGAAGTTAATATATTTTTCATTTGTGGAACTGGTTTTCCTTTAGGGGTTTTCCCAAGGACAATTTGTTCAAAAATATTGTGTTCTTTGTGTTGTGAATTTCTTTCCATATTTTATTAGTGAAGTTGTAGTTGTGTTATTTTTGATATTTACCATGAATTTGTTTTCAAAAATTTAATAATCATTTACAATAGGAGATTAATAAGTAGTGGATGCAATAGGAATTTTCGTGCAATTTCAGACATTTTCTTCAAAGTTCTAAAAACTAGTCACTGATCTCATTCTCATATCTATAGCATCACTTCAATTTATTTTCTAAGATAAAGCATCTCATGCTGAATCTATATTTGTCCTATTTACATTTGAAGATTCCAAATGTATTTTCAACATATTAATTCTAGAAATTTTCAAAAATCATCACATCTCACACAGTTCTTCAAGGAAACTATGCTATGACCGTGAACTATCACAAGGCCCTCATTTTGGCACAGGTGGATCACACTAATACCCCAAGAGCAAACACCGATAGAAAATCTAGATTCATATTACCAATCCAAAATATATGTGATAAGTGAAACGAGTAAAGAGAGAAGATTCATGATAGCTAAAATTACTAGGTCTCATAGGTGAGGATGAAATAGAATCAACATCCAAATTAATCTTCCATAGAAATAGCAATAGAGGTCCCTAATCAACCACACCAACCCATTAGTGGATTCAAGAACTCTTGCAGCCATCCCCAAATGGTTTGGTTCTTGATCACACACATGAAGATTTAGATCATCCCTAAACATTCGATATCATTTGTTTAGGGTATTTTTAAACCCCTAAAAATCTAGGGTGAAATTGTCATTTATTACATGAAGAGGGACAAGCCTCCTTCAAATGTGTAAGATATGAGATGATTGAAGACTGGATACCAAGTTGGGTTACCCCCTCTCTCTTCTATTTATTTGTCTTCTGATTACTCTTCTTCCTCAATTTAGATTGGTTTAGAATGTAAAACTTGGGTGGTAGATTGTAAAATGGACCTAGGATCTATGTTTGAATTCCAAGAATGCAAACCCTTGCAATGCACCTAGAGTCATAAGCACCCACCCATATCAACATTGATGGTACACCCCATGGAGTTACCAACCAAGAAGAGAACTAGAGAAGACCAAAATTCAATTGAAAAGTTTTAAAGTTGAACCTAGATTGGGCCATTGTAAGGATCATAAGAATTTGGATTGAACAAAGATATTTATTCTCTAATCAAAATATGTTGTATGTCTTTCAAACCTTCCCGTGGGAATTTCTTCAAAACAACCTCAATGTCCTTCTTAGCCTTAGAGGGGAGCTCCAAACAATACAAGTAATAAATGGGAATGCCCAAAAGTACAACCTTGATCTTCATAACGGTGAGATGAGCCATTTATTATACCAAGACATGGCCTTCATCTTCAATCTCTTAGTTACTTTGGCCAAAAGCTTCATGGTTTTGATGCCACAAAAAGCTTGAATACCCAAAAATATAGTAGATAGGACAGCCTATTTGGCTATGGGAATAGAAATATGGGAATATGAATACATATTCTGGTATAGAAAATGGGGGTACATATTCCTATTCTCTGTTTGGCTTAGCTAGAATTTGATGGGGAATTCATAGACCCAAAAATTTATGTTTTCTAAAATAAATGAAATTGGAATAGGAATATGTATTCCAATTCCCTCTATTTAGGTGGAATTGTAAAACCTCATTTGTAATCCAAAATTGGAATACATATTCGTATTTTTATTTTTATTCCAATTCTGATTTGGTGCATCCAAATAAAGAATTCAAAATTTTAATAATTTTCATATACTTATTGCACTTGTATTCCCATTTCCAAATAAGCCCTAATAGAAAATTGGAGGATCAAGTGGACCCTACGACACTCTTTATTCATACAATGAACTATCATCTATGAATAAAGAGTGTGGCAGGGTCCATTTCGTAACACATGTTGATGCCTTTTAATAGGAGTTGGAAGTGATCAACTTCTTCCTAGCCTATGGTGGAGTAGAAGGGAAGAGTGTTTGTAATTAACTTTGGAAATTTGAAATCAAGAATAAGTTGATTAATTGTTTCTTTAACAATGGTTAAAAATGTCAATTGGATGTGGGGAGACTAGGGAATAGTAGATTCAAGAAATAGTCCACACCAAGACAAGTGAACATAATCAGCATAATATTCACAAGAGAAGGTGGAAGCTTGACATAATATTGTATTTCCCCTTTAGTAAAAATCCTTGTGAAAAAATGGTTGTACCAGACATCTCTAGTGCCAGAGATAATTTTGAAAGCCAAACACAAGGCAATTCTTTAACTGAATTATGGCTTAGCCATATAAAGATCACATTCAATTGTCCACAAAAATTATGGCAAGCATTTACAAAAGTTTTCATTTATAGGGGGCTCAAATGTATCATGATTAATAATACAAAATATTATTATCCCTATGATATATGGTTTGGGCCTTACCATCATTGAAAAGAGCCCCATCTATGGAGAATTAATTAGTACAAACTTGAACCACTTCATAGAATGGTGGCAAGATTGAAGATAGATGAGAGCACAACGATTGTAGGGGTTTATAAGTTAGAGAAAGATATAATAGAGTGTTATGTAGAACCAATTGAGTGGGATGGAGAAAAATTATAATGGATGGTTGTTTTATTCTTGGATTTTGTAAAAGTGTTTGGCAAACAAGATATAAAAAAGTCAATTTTGACTATTTAGTACTTTCACTAGTAAATTTAGGCTTGAATTTCAATGCAAAATGGTCAAAATTTTGACAAGAGTAGGTCGATAAGGCAACCAAGCTTGTCGTCGGTCTTTTTTGGTCAATTTTTCACCACATACATTCTGCATCAAAATTTTGACAAAATAAAGGTTGACTTACCGACACGAATTTTGTCGCTTTCCCTGGTCCAAGCTGAAGTGATATTACCTCATTTGCCAGCGGTGCTCATCGAAATTTTGACATAAACCTTCCAGTGGTGCATCAAAATTGCGACGAATCCAATTCACATTTCTCCTCCAGTGGCATATATGCGACGCCAAAGTGGGCCAGTTTTGCATCAAAATTTTGACCAAAATATTGCATTTTCGCCGAAATTGCGACGAAAGCATTTTACATTTTTTCGTTGTTTCCATACTCACGAAACCAAAGCGAACCAGTTTTGCATCAAAATTTTGACCAAAATATTGCATTTGTGTCAAAATTGAGATGAAGATATGTAGAAATTTCGACAAGCTATCCCATTTATTGTAAAAGCTTTGCTTTCATAGGAACCTTCTAAACTGCACAAAACATGATTCTAAAGCATAATTGCTCGGTGCATGAGAGTCAGTGTATCATGAACATTTCTACCTCCACACCATTGTTTCATTTGTCACATGATTTATTTCATACAAAACAATGGGAAGGAGGAAGAAATGTGCACAATATCCTGAGTCTCCACCGAGCAATTATGCTTTACAACTCAAATTTTGTGCAGTTTAAAAGGCTCCTATGAGAGCAAAGCCTTTGCAATAATTGGCACAACACCTCTAAATTTTGGTTCCTACATGGAAGAATAAAATTAGGAAAGAATTATTTATCAGGAATGAAAGCCAATAATTTCATCTATTTTTCAAATAGATAAACGTGACCAAAAAACTTACAGTCCCAATCACATCATCATAGGAGCGCATATATAACTATGACCATGTCTAAAACCAACATAATTTACAAATATCCACAATTCAAATATTATCCTTTGATTTTTTCTTTAATGTAAAGTTTTAAGTCAACTATGTTATCGCCTTGGATGTAATACCAAACTATCATTAGACTAAAGACTGCAGCAAGATTTACAATTTACAAATGCAAGGAGAACTACCCAACCAAAGTAGAAAATGACATGAAAAGTTCACAATCTATCAATTAACAATCTAGATAAAATATTTCTAGCAATTGAACTGTACATTATAGAAACAAAAAATTGCCTTAAAATTGACACCTCACCAGTTGGTCATTTGCATCCGTAATGGCTTCACAAAAGTTGAATTCTTATGATTTGTCAACAACACAAAAGGCACTCATCGTTTAGCTGCATCAATAAAACTAAAGTAATTCAATTGCATGGTGAGGGAAAGAGACTATCAATATCAATTGTGGAGTTGCAGATAGGTAAGCGATAAACATAAAAAGGTAGTACAAGATTTTAATAGCAATTGTGTTTATTTTATTGTTTTACTGGATGAAAAATTTAGTGCTAATGTGTTTCATTTGTCTTGTTAGGTGTGTTGATATTTGATTCAGTTTAGTTTGGATTACTTTTCAGTTCATTATTCTTGCATATAGTTATTGCATTTTTTTGCAACTAGAAAGAAAGATTTAGTAAACTAACTAAACCTTTCATAAAATGATGAATTACATAGATCCTTGAGAAACTCAATAATTGCAATTAAATAGCTGAAACTTGGACATCATGTATCATTCAGGGATTGAAAATGTATTTAGAAATTATTCTAAAATATTATGTTTGTAGAAAAACACAACAAAAGATGTGCAGTCAATAGACACTTAATAAAATTGATTTAAGTGCAAGTACTATGCAACCATTGAGAAATCCAAGTATGCCTAAGGGTTGAGGGTAGTAGGGAGGAATTATGTACGTAGTTAATAGTAGTGCGACATAGACTGGTTATGAGGGGCACTATGTTATACAAAGTTCTACGTTATGGGTACTTTGTGGAATAAGCAATGACAAAGAATTAGGGCATCATTTAAGTATTCTAGGTGGTACTACAAAATTTCTAAAATTATTGCCACATGGTCTAGAGAGAGAAAGAAATTCCACGTCCTTCAATCTAACCTTAGTTCTCTTTTCAAACTCTGAGTGGATTTGTGTGTTAAAGCTTTGCTAGCATTGATTGTAATATCAAGACTGGATATTCAAAGACTATTGCAATGAAGGAAGTATGCTAGTAGAGATACAAATGGTTTTGGGGAATATAAATGAAGATTGAATACAAGCCTTACGATCCTCTCAAGGTGATGGGATTGGGCCTTAAACTCATCCTGTACAATGCTTGAGCATATCCCAATGTAGCTCCAACAGACCAACCAATTGATCCATACTGCATCTGAAACTCACACCTATAAAATCAACATTAGAATGAATCATTCAACATTGACACAAGCCTTAAGAAAAATAATGTCACAAATTACTGATTCTTCAAACTAAACTTGATAACCAATTCCAAATGAGGGCATAAATAATTGCAATAAATTGTAGGAACTATTTCAGTGCAAATTTGTGACTTACAGGTAACAAGCTAGTCAGTTAGAAAAATCATGTATTATTATTTTATGAACTTTGTTGTTCAAAATTTTGTTGTTGAATAGTTTCTTGGTTAGATCAAAATTTTAAATCATACACTATGATCCATCATCAAAATAAATGAGTCAGAAATTTAATTATATAAACTTTTGCAAGAGATTTTGCATTACTTGCATTTCTCTGGGAGTTTAAGCTTCTAGAAGTTGAACCAAGAGTCACCAATTTTTGCAATGACAACTGTCTCATTTGATAGCATGGCCTACAAATAAGAAGTGTTTACTCATTAATTTATAGGAACAACAACATCATCAATTAATACCAAACTATCGAATGGAGTATACAAACTTGAAAAGATAAGACACTCCTTACAACTAAATGAAACTCTAGAAGCTACCATCAAATGGCATGACATTGAATCATTACCAATAAATGAATACAACATAGAGAAGCTACTAAATATGGTATTTATATTCATTTTTCAAACAAAAGAGTGCAGTAGGTATGCAACCACGACTAAGGAAAGTGCAATTTTGCACCATTTTCCATGTTGATTTTGAGATACAGACCTATGCAATCCAATCTCCCAAGGAATAGGCAACACCACGTATTGTCATCTTTTCCAAAACAAGATTTTCCATAAAGCGATGTTAGAATAGTTACTAAAATGGTCATAAATTATGTTGTTATAGTAAAAGAATACTTTAACTTAAAAAAAAAATATATACAATATTAAAACATGATATTGTGCTTTAAAGACTAAAAAGGTACCTGTAATGAAGAACTTCATTTTGACTTGCTAATTGGTTGTCACTATTAACTATAAGCTTTCAGATTAAAGTTTGAGCTTCACTTGGTTTCGAGAATAGTTAAATATTCTCTACTTAACAGGGCCAACCATGTGAAGGTGGAAGCTCATTTGGCCCCTCCCCCCCCCCCCCCCCCCCTCCCCCACCTAACATCACTCTAAATTACCTATTAACATTTAATAACATTTAATTCATCCATTTTTGAAATATAACATTCAATCATTATAATCACATGATAACATTCATTAACACGTAAAATTCATAAACACACAACATTCATGAATAATTCAAAAGTAAGTCATTCATGAATAATTCATTAACACAATATTCATTAACACCCAATATTAATGAATAATATTCATTAACACAATATTCATTAAAAATATTCAAGAGTAAGTCATTCATGAATAATCATATCATTTTTGCTTTCTTACCGTATCTTTTTTTCATAAAATTTCTAAGAGGAATATCAATGTCCTCGTCATCCCCATTAACATTTAATAACATTCAATCATTATAATCACATGATAACATTCATTAACACATAAAATTCATAAACACACAACATTCGTGAATAATTCATTAACACGCAACATTCAAGAGTAAGTCATTCCTAAATAATTCATTAACACCCAACATTAATGAATAATATTCATTAACACAATATTCATTAACAATATTCAAGAGTAAGTCATTCATGAATAATCATTTTTTTTTTGCTCTCTTGTCGTTTGTTTTTGTCATAAAATTTCTAAGAGGAATATCAATGTCCTCGTCATCCCTCTCCTGTACTGGTTCTAACACATGTCTCCTCCTCATCCGTTCAGGAACATCATGAGGCCATTGCACCAAAGGGGGGTTCGTTGCAATAACAAGTACTCCATGAGTTGAATTCACACCATTTTATATTAGTGAATTGCGATTTTTTATTTAAGTAAAAGAACTATAAATCAATAAATTAATTTAAAAGAACAAAACATAGATTTTCTTTACCTGAATGCACGACATGATCTACCTGCTAATCAGTCTGAACATCCTTTGGCACTCATTCAGCATGACATGATTCTATATCCTCAACACAAAAAGGTTACACCAAGTTCAATTAAAGATGTTAAATTGTATTAATAATTATATAATTAGTTTTAAATAAAAAATGAGCACCTCCATCGATAGTACAATGCACATCAGGGGCTTCATGATGCTGCATATGATATGTGTCACGATTAACAGGCTACATTGCAATGCCATCCACATTATTATCAAATAAATTGTTGCTCAAGTATTCAATTTCTAATATATATGTTGGCATATTTACCTGTGCACATGATGCAAGAGACTGTTCAATTGGGGCAATGGAAGTTTGCCGTAGGTATTTAGCCATCGCTGCATAGCCTTGCTTGAAGGCAATTTTTTTGTGTTCTTCTGTGGCCTCCAGATTAAAATCAGCACCCTGCATTTTTTTATTCATTGACAAAATTATTTGCATTTTATAAATCACTTTTCTTTGCAATTCATTTATTGCTACTTACAACGCATGCTTTGATTTTTGAATATCCCCCAGAGCCAAGTTTGTGCTGCCCAACCTTTTCTAGCCTCACCTTTGTTGCCTTTGATGTGTCCTGCAACCTATGAAAAGTTTGAAATATGTTAGATGATATAGATATAAAGATCAGTACTAAATAGTGGATTATTATATGTGTTGGTGTTTGAAAATGTTACCTATTTCCAATTACCCTGATGAGAACAAGATGCATCTAGGGGCAGCTAACTCCCATTATCAACACATCCATTCAGACACCAGGCCAACTATAAGACTATACTCCTTCTGCACTTCAGGCTCTGCAAAACCTAGGCGGGTGGACCTATAGATTCTTTATATGGTACCAGTTGTCAAAGCATACACTGAATCTAATGCAAAGAAGATAGAAACCCTTATTTCTCCTAATAACTTATGAAATAACGTATATCTGCAGTAGCTAGATGCAAAACAATGAAATTCATAAGCTGAGTGAGGGCATTCTATTTAGAGCTCTTCAACATGAAAGGGAAATTCATTTGATTAAAGATGTTGATTCAACAAAACTTCAAAAATGCAACAGTATAACCAATGATCCTATAACTGATCAGTGCCTACTCCATTGGGCAATTCCATGAATTCAAAACATACATCTGTGACATCAAGGCGTATCTCATATACCCAGACATCAGATCTATCCAACCACCTTGTGATTCAGACATCAGTGTTCATTTAGGTCTCATTCTCACAAAATATCCTTCTCAAGCAACCAGTAACCTTGTTTAAACATATTGAGCATTTACTTGGCCCTTTGGTCCAACAGCAAAATACATCAAACATACAACCTGAAAGGGATGCAAATGGGTCTCAAATCTTTGTTCCAAAACCACATAAGACTTACAGATTGCTGAGACAGGAGACAAGAACCAAAACAAAACTAGTGAAATTGTTGCTCATATGTATTCCTTTCCTTGAAACTATACATTCAGATGCATAAAATTAAAACATGAAACAACCTAATATCTCAGAACTATCTATATTATCTCTACAATGCTGTTCACATGAGAGTTCTGCTGAAGAAAATGGTGTCAAAGTCATGGAAACATGTCAAAATACTGGAACCAATGGTCTCACAGTGCAAAAACTGGAATCCCCAATGGTATCACAGCAATGAACTTTTTCTTCCCAAAAACTGGAACCCCTAAAAAGTGAAGAAAGAAAGAAAGATATAGCAAGAAATGAATTCTCAGATCTGATATGCAATTGCCAGGTGTCCACTTGAAATCCAATCCTCTATAACTAAAAAACCTCTTTCTTCCCTCTCTCTATCAACTGGCAGATCAAATCTTCATCATTATACCTCTCAAAGGCATCAAAATATCTGAAAAAGTAATGATGAAAAGATGCAACTGATTCTTGATGCATTCACGGTAAGAAGTGAAAAACTAGTTACAATGTGATTTCAAGAAGCCAAGGAAACAACCTCAAATTGATTTTCTTCACCTTAAGATTGCAACTAACCCCTAAAACCATCCTCTAACCAATCTTAATTATCACTGAAGAACTCAGCCTGTTCTGTCGCCAATGCCTTTGATTTCACAAATTGTCCTATAACTTGAACCAAGAAGCACCTGTGCAAAAACAAACTCCAGATTTGGAAAGTTCAGGTTCTCCCGGTTCCAACGGTATATTGGAGTGCCTAATTCGGTTAAAAATTTCCCCAGATATGGCCGTTTGAAAATTAGGCCTATGTTTATGTCTCTATGACAATATTTCACAAATATATGAACTTTCAAAAGTTAAAACTATATCAGAAGTTCAAACTTTATTTTAAAAAAAAAAAGTCCATGTCAGTTTCTTGGCAAAATAATTTTAAAATGAAAATTTTAAAATCATTTTATTTTTTCTAGCCTCTTTAATTTCGGGTCAACTCCAGGTTTGACCAATGCCACGTGTCACTTTCTGATTGGCTGTTGACTCTTGCCGGATTCCTGAGTTTTCCGGCGACCTCGCTATGTCAGTAGCCGGATTTTTCAAGATTTTTCGGCAAGCGACATAGCGACCTGCCGGATTTTTGACTTTTCGAGCCGCCTATAAGCTGCTGACGTCATCATTTGGGCATGCATTTTCTTTCAAAATTTACTTCACTCCTTCTAGCTGACTGGGACCCACGTGCACCTACCTTGCCTTTTCAAAATGCTTTGTCTTGTTGACACTATATGTTTGGGTGCAAAAGCATATAAAGACTAAAAATACTTCCCACTTGCTCAATGTGGGATAATGTTCTTCAATGGTTCTTGCTCTTTGTGTTTGCTGTGATTGCTAAATGCATGAGTTTTCTTATTCCAAACATGAAACTCCATCTTGCTGGTCGTTTTTGCTATGAATCTACAGACTTTTCATTGTAATGGTCATTTCTTATGCACATGGTCATTTAAAATGCTGCTACTCCCTTCAAAAACGTGGCTGGACCTTTAGAGAAGCCATGAGCTTGAAAAATGGGGGTTCTTTGCTTCCTTTTTTATGCACATATGGTCTTTTATTGATTGCTTGCTGCAAAAACGTGAATCACATGCTACCTTGAGCTTTGTTTCACCAACAAATTTGTTCATTTCTCTAAAAAACGTGGATGCTTCTTCCTCTGTGGATGTTTGCTGCTGTCCTCTTTGTTTTCTCCAGACATGGAGCACATCTTCTATGTTGAAAACTACCTCTCAGCTGCAACTTTCAAATTGAGACTACAATGTGGGAGAGAGCAACCTTTATGCAATCTTTTCCTTAATTCAATGTGCAAACTCACAACAAAAAGCTTCATTGTGCTCGTGGATTTTAATTGATGTGGAAATTTCTTGATTAATACTATCTTTTGAAATTGCCGGAAAATCAGCATCATATTGTGATCCTCTAAACCTCTTTAATGGAACACTTTCCAAATTCTCTCTTTCTTGAATCTTCACATGCTCCTTGTATTTTTCTTTTAAGAAACCATTTCCACCATTTACTTTGTCATAAGTTTGAATCATATGCATAATGATCATCAATTCATTATTTTAAACTCACTTTTAATCAATTATACAAATTGTGAATTAGTGTCTGGAGGCCTGCCGGTTGTAATTAAAACTTGATCCAATCAAGTTACCAAGCCACGAAAATCGGCATGAGTGTTCAATCCTGAATACTCTATCACACTGCAAATTTTCAACCCATGATGGATTCCCAGTCAAGAGATTTTAATTGCCGAACATCCATACTTCAATTACTCTGCAGGCAAACAATGTTAAAAAACATAAACTGGGCTCGGGTTCGGCATTATAAACTGGGTTATTGATCACTTGGGGTTTTGAAAACTAGGATATAAGTTCTTTGCCATGAAGAGAATATAATTCCATGTTTTGGGCTCATGAAGAATCACAGGGCACATTTGGCGAATTTCCGAAAACAGGCACTTGGAAATTTTAACTGGCAAATGTGTCAAAAAGTGATTTTTGGCAAATGTACGGACATAAGAAAGTATGCAAATGGATTTATCATGACTTAAGAACTGGCATACTTCAAGGATTTATAGGACACAACACAATGGTACAATCCATTTAGGCTAGCCAATCACACGATCAAAGTTATAACATGCCGAACAGGGGTACGGATCAATCTGGATACCGTAGCCGTAACAAAACAATGCAAACTGGGTTTTTGATCATGTTAGCAAACTGATCAAATGGATTCGACATGATCTCAAAATTGGAACATATGAAGTGTCTTACCCCTAGAACACAATGCAAAAAGGATTTTTTCATTTGGGTCAACTGGGTCAAAGATATGATTGGTCGAACAGGGCTTCCCAGAATTGTGATCAACTAGTTAAATGCACAAAACAGTAAATGACCAACTTTGCGGGGTGCAAAACCTAGTCAAACGGATTTGAAAAGACTTGAAAATTGAAACATAGGTTCTTTGTTATACACACTAAACATCCCCAAAGTGACTAGTCATGACACAGTCCTGGGTAAAAGATATTCAGATGCAAACTAGGCCTCTGATCACTATTTGACACTTGGTAGAATTGCAAATTTTGTTACTAGCTCAAAATGGGACTTCACAGAATGATTCGGGATGGCAAAATAACATTGTGGATCATATGCATATGTCAAATGAAAGGTGTTAAGCCACTCAAACACCATCTAGGCCTCAAGCTACCAACTGACCACATGCATAAAAGGCACTTTAGGACATGATTTTCCAAAATTTTCAAAATGTGACTAAAAATGAAGCATGCAATTTTTAGTCCCAACAATATGGTACGAAGGTTTTAGCATAAAGTAGCATGTTCCACCAAAAATATGAAAAAAGGGAAGAAATTATAGCATCATACCTTTAATTGACATGTGTAATCATGCTATTTATCCATGGAGTTCATGCTAAGTATTTATCCATATTCTGACATGCCTCTCCATAAAATTACACATCAATTTTGATAGTCTATATTATCCATTGTCACAAAAAGTAAATGATAAGCTAAAAGTTGAAACAGCTAGTAGATTTTATAGATTAAATTTTTATCCCTACATTCCACACTCAAAGTGTTTTTATCCCCAAGGTTGCAACAGGTATAAACTTGAGGGCAAATGTCAGATTTCATATTGTTTTAGTAGCATTCCTTTTTACCCGTAGCTGAAAAGTAAGTACTTTTTTGTTTTCAATTTAAAAGACATCACCTTTGTGCATCAAGTGCTTCTTTAGCCTCCACACTACATGGAACTGATTTTATAAATGGTGGTTGTAACTGAAACAAAATCCCCATTGATTTGCTAAGATAACTAGAAACTAACAAGAACTATCTAGCATTGTTCCAACATAAGACTCACAACTTAAGACTTGTCTTAATCTATGTTAATTTTGACTACTTCTAGCAGTGGAGCACCATTCAGAATGTTTGAGAAGATCAGAAATGTTACATCATAGTTTGGAGGATGTTTCGTATAGTCTACATCCACAACAAACAATTTAAAAGCTGACACTTGGATAGAAAACTATTTAGATAAGCTTCAACTATTTTTAAAAGTCACACAGTAAAAGAAGAATTAAGGATAGAAAAAAATAAAAAGTCAACTTTAACACTTTTAGTATAGAAATTAAGAAAATTAGTATGAGAAGGAATTGTCACAAGAACTACCAGTGGCCATTATAATGGTCTCTCCTCCCTCAAAGGATGTTCTTGTGGTTGCTGAACATCAGGGTGTGGTGCCTGACTAACTACCCCTATAGGATCAGTTATATGAGGAAATGAATGTGTGGCCAAATGCTCTATGTACTAGGGAGTGACACCATCATTCACTACATCTAGAAATTAGTCCCACCTATAAATGGTAAGGCCACTAACATCTTCCATACATCTAATTGGGTCCAATCTAGGAGAACAACCTTTCTTTACCTCCTTGGTGAAGCAGGTGTAACTACAGTACTCCTGTGATATACTGTATTGATAGTTGAACTATCTCTAGACATGGGTTAGCGGAAATCTCTCTATCTTCAATGAAGAATGGCCATTCAGTGGCTAAGATACCAACATGAATAGTAGCTAGGAGAAGACATTATCTTATGGCTCTATGCCTAACCATGGTCTATAGGTAACATACATAATGTCATCTAAATGAAGTCTCAAATAGTTTGTCTTACCTAGTGTAGGCTAGATCATCTCTCCACAATACCAATAAATATAAATCTACAAGAGTTGTTGTCAGTCCTCAAAGATAGGAACATGATTGTTGTCATTAATTCATGTTTCTAGCATTGAACGTGATGCTTATTACTTTTAGGAGACTGACCATTAGTAAAATTCTTGCAAAGTTTTTCAAAAAAATTGTACTTGTCATTACAATTACTGAATATCATTTATCACCTATTTTGCTAACACATACAACTATGTTACATGTAGTTGAGCATTGCTATATTTTCAAGACATAATATAGCTATATGTGAAGTTATAAGCACACTATTTATATCTTATGTAGGATTTATGCCCAGATTGAGATATATATAGTTGTGTCAGCATTGAGATTGAGATGCATAAGCAATTGTGTCAGCATATGAATTTAGGATTTATAAGCAGTTGTGTCAGTTATATATTATGTAAGATTTATGCCCAGATTGAGATTGAGATTTATAAGCAATTGTGTCAGCATATGAATTACATACCTTTCATCAATAGATAGATTAAATTGAGCTAGTTGGAATTGTTGATACTGAAGTTGAACCCTAAATTTTCTCATTAATGTACTAGTAGTTAATACTATTGCATACCTTTTCAAATTTTTTGGTGTACTTTCTTTTGGATGTTCCCTTTTCTCCTTTGCATCCAAAATGAACTCATTCCAATCACTCACTAAAACAAAGGGAGGACACTCGTACTTCGGGTTTAGGATGAGGCTCTTTCTATATGTGTCCCTAACAACCTTAAGATGCCTGGAAGCTTTTTGTAACAATTTCTTATGATCAAAAATATTACTACCAAACTCATGCTCTATATCTTTGATGAGCTCATCTTTTAATTTTTGATCTTCATAGTAGTTCCACCTTTTAAGAAAAAACACAAAGTTGTTAGATATAGCTAGTATAAGAAAAGACCCGAATGAAAGGAAAAATGTTGCACCAATTAATGATATGAAAAAAAGAATGGGATAAAATTAGTTCAGTTATGATGTTCCACCTTTTACATATGGTGATCCCGAATCTTTGCAGCATGAGGTCATAAAGCCTCCTATAAAATGTATCATTTCTCGCAAAAAATGTCATGGGATAATTAATAGTAAGAACCATTAAAATGAATCATGCGAAGAATACTTTTTATAGTGAATAACAAATACATAAAATGAGATAGATTTCATCTTTTTAGTGATCTATTTCAGGGTTGGAGGATCAACTTGACCAAAATTGACCAAAAAAGAAGTTTGGAAAAAAATTTAAAATGTCTAAAACTAGTCAAACTCTACCAAGGTTCTATTACTGATGTTCTGAAACTAAAAAAAGTACTATGACTATATAAATTAGTATACCTTGAAAAAAAAATATAGTGCATAATACATATAACTTGCCATGACCTTCATTTTTTGTCATTCTTAATTGATGTTGTCACTAATCATACCTGGGATATTATGGAAAACAAATATTGCTAAAATAGACAGTGAAGCTGAAAGTGAGCACTCTAAAACTCTAATAGGCAATAGAAATGATGTGGGAAATCATTGAAAATTGAACATTGAATATGAAAGAAGACTCCAACTTTTGGTTCTCTATACAAAAATTGGTTAGTATCTTCTACTAAAAGCATGAAATTCCAATGTACCAAATTACTAAAATAGAGAATTACTGGTATAGACAAAAGGTCATTAATAATTCAGATGATCCTACCAAACCACTTCCTATCATGTTTACATCTTGCAAGAAAATCCTTATTACAATATAAAACAATATTTTTAAAGTACCTAGAATCTTAGGACATTTCAAAGGCATTGATTCATCATTGTCAATCAACAACGATGTCTGCATAGCTCCTGTGCTAGAAATATGGGTAGCTCCAAGAAATGATGATGAATTATCACCAATACATGCACTATGATCCACATTTGGTGGAGTACCAAACGGTTCATCTCCTACCACAAAAAAAAATACACTATATGATGCACCCAAGATTAAAGTACATATTATCAACTCATAATTAACACAAAAACAAATATAGAAAAACAAGGATTTACTAGCTAGACGTCCCCTTGTTGCTGACATTGCAGTCGGCAATCTCGTATGGGCATCCATCAACCTCTTAGGAGTCTCCTGCACTGGATAACTTGAACAATACATTGTTAGCAAAGACATTCTGAAATAATAAAAGTAAGAGTTAAGAAGTTTTGAATGTTTGAAATAAAAAATTCCTTCTAACTTGTCAACTAAAAGATTATTTTACCAGTGGCAATCAGAGCTCTGCTACTACCGGTCTCACCGCGTTGTCCTTGACCAAGTTGTGGATTAGTTGCCAAAAATTCCTGTATAACAAGAAATTAGTAGTTAAAGTTTCTTACAACTCTTTAAAAAAATTGCATCAATAAAGTATTTTTGCCAATATTACATATTTTACTTCACACCATAAAAGATTATAAAATACAAATCTTTATTAAACTTTTCTTATAACTAAATATTCATTGGAGCTTACTTCATAACGACGAGCTTGCGCTCTCAAATCTGATAGCCTCTTCATCATCTCCTCGGATTCCATATTTTCCTCATCCAAAAATTTTCATTGCTTCTAAATTATTTTTTTTTAAAAATTTCTTCAACATTTTTATGAAATCGAGAGTTTTAGCAATATCCTCATCAAAAGGCATAGCTAGTGGCTTGGCACTTACTGATACTGCTTTACCCTTATCCTGAACATCAAATTGTGAGAGAAATATTAGTAAAACTATCATAAAAACTAAAAAATCGTAAATAAAATAACATAATAATATAACATTTTTCAACTATCTAATTTGTACAATCTCAAAAAGGTTTACCCTCGCTGAAGAAGGGGTGGGAGTAGCATCTTGGTGACCTCTATCATCTATCGGATCCATATCGTCCTGTCACAAAGATTAAACATAAAAAATTCAGCTAACTAAAAGCAATAGACAGCAAAAAAAAACTTATTAGTAAAATGGTAAATAGTACTTACACCGTAAATAAAATAACATAATAATATAACATTTTTCAACTATCAAATTTGTATAATTTCAAAAAGGTTTACCCTCACTGAAGAAGGGGTGGAAGTAGCATCCTCGTGACCTCTATCATCTATCGGATCCATATCATCCTGTCACAAAGATTAAACATAAAAAATTCAGCTAACTGAAAGCAATAGATAGCGAAAAAAAAACTTATTAACAAAATGGTAAAGAGTACTTACAGCCCTCATGATAGTAACTTTGTTTGTATCCATGCAATTTAAATGGTAATCTATTAGCAGTTCTTCCCCTGCACTTATTGATTTTATTGCACAAACAAAAACTTCATTCCCCTCACGCGCCTCAAATATGCAATTGGGTTGCTTACTAGTTGAAGAAGGTCACGTACTATTTATAAAATCTGCAATATTACCTATTTCTTTTGGTCTCCCATCAATGTACATAGAAAATCTTTTACTTTGATCATTTTTTTTTCGTTGTATATAATTAGCTGATACCCCATACCTATGCATACATTTTTTATACCGAACAACCCACATCCAATCATTGTAATTGTAACATGGACCAATATACTTGAACAATTTGACAACTTTGTTGTAACCTACCTTTATCCCATCCATGGAAAATAGGCCCAAACCATGTAATGAGGATGGAGCAATGTGATATATCCTCTCATTAACACAAAAATCTATGTTAATTGGAGGTAGCTCATTGGGTACCCATTCTTTCTCAATGTGTGAGTACCGAAAGGGCACCTTGATGTCGCCTTTGGTCTCATCATCATAAGAACATGACCCCCCATTAGCAAGGAAAAATTGCATGTGTTTATCAAATTTTTTTCTATTCTTTTGACCTCTAGTTGATCTCCCTATTTTAGCCGTACTACATGTAGAGCTTTCATCTACCAGTTCCTCATTTCCCTCATTCGATGTAGATAGATCTGACAAGTACCTATTTGGTGGGTCCTGCAATCCATCAAATGGAAAGTGAAAGTGACAAATATAAAATGTAGTAAGTTGAAAGTGACTATACAATTATATTTCTATACGGACCTTCTTTGTCTATATATACATTATATGATTATATAATATGTCTATTTATAACATACATGCTCAATGATAAATAAGAAGAATATAAGAAAATTATGTCTATTTATTGACTTATGCCTGTTGATCCATGTCACTGTGCACAATCCACGCTAAATGGGTCATATTTCCTGTAGTCAATTGATTGTTTGCAAAAAGGGTGACAATCAGACACAATATAAACATTGGTAATTATAAATAACATATGTTGTAATCATTAGAAATGAACACAATAAATATGTAATCAAATTTCATGAATATGTTAATCATTTACTTTAAGTTAGCTAAAAATTGCATGATACACATTTGCTACAAATAACTTAGAAGACAACATGAACAATAGGCAACATCGCAAACATGAACAAATTTCCCTTATATATGGAATGCAAGATCATCAACAGAAGGGGTGACGATGTACCTGTAGTCAATTGACTATTTGCAAAAAGGGTCATAATCAAACACAACATAAACATTGGTAACTATAAATAACATATGTTGTAATCATTAGAAATGAACACAATAAATATGTAATCAAATTTCCTGCATATGTTAATCATTTATCTTAAGTTAGCTAAAAATTACATGATACATGTATGCTACAAATAACTTAGAAGACAACATGAACAATATGTAACATCATAAACACGAACAAATTTACCTTAATATATGGAATGCAGGATCATCAATAGAAGGGGTGATGACGTTTGTAGTCATTTATTATCTTCTTCTTCTTCTTCTTCTTCATCATCATCATCGTCATCATCACCATCATCATCGCCATCATCATCGCCATCATCGCCATCATCATCGCCATCATCACCATCATCATCGCCATCATCACCATCACCATCACCATCATCATCACCATCATCATCATCATCACCATCATCATCATCATCATCACCATCACCATCATTGTCATCACCATCATCTTGATCTTCATCATCTTCAATATCTTCTTCTTCCATAACATTATACTTTATCGGCCTTCCTCTTGGATCATGTCTAACAACAAATGACCAACCCTATTTATTTGGAACATTTGAGTAAAACACTTGCTCACATTGGCTTGGAAGAACATAGGGCTCATCTCCAACTGGCTCAAACAACCTTGTATTGATCATTGTAAATCCATTATCATGTTGAATAACCGTTCTATCTAGATCATTTTGATTTAGTTGTAACCTGTACCATTTGACGATGAATAGAACTACTTTGAAGGTGTTAAATTCACACTCAATTATATCATCCAAGATTCCATAGTATTGATTTTGAGATTGTTGAGGATGTATGTCATTTCTAGATGATATATTGGTGACCTCGAAAATTGCAGTTATCCCAGAATCACAAGTTTTCTTTGTGTCATCCAACCTTTTTAGGCGAAATTTGTGGCCATGATAGTACATAGCTTTGTAGTGCTTGACCTGCAATTTTTGAAGTGTGTGTAATATATTTGCATCATGAGTTGATACAAAACATACGTCAAGTTATGATCATTAATAAATTTCTACATACCTCTCCACCTCTTAAACCCTTTACTAGATCAACTACCATCGGCATAACATTGGAATCTCCATTACAATGAGCTTCTATAACCAATGAAGCAACACCTTCCCATGTTAATGAGCAACCATTTTGTTGACATCATTCAATCCATTCCGTCATCCAATCAAGATTGTTTGCAATATACAAATGTATTGTATCCCACTCTCGACCACCTGTTTCAAAAAAATACACCAATTAAAAATAACTTATATTGAAGATTTATATGAATTAATTAACTACAATAAAATCTTAGATTTACCTCTCACTTTCCTCGATCTACCTTTTCCCATCAAGTACTCCCCTTCGAATTTTTTAATTGAGTTGGGATCCCAAATATGATCTACATGGATGTTTGCTCCAAACTTAGGAAGATATTCAGTAATTTACACCATGGTCTAGTATACCATATATCCCTCCACCATAGAACCCTCGGGATGTGCTCTCTATCAAACCAAGCCTTTCAAAAATTTCAAGTGCCTCTCAACCATCCACATTGACCTGGTTGGTACAGGTCCACACAATTCAATCTCCTCAACATGATGTATGAGGTAGTGTTCTTGTGCATTGAAAAAACTTGGAGGTAGACACTATTGCATTTCAGACATCAGAAGAGGAATTTTTCTCTTCCAATATTTTATATCTTATTTATTGATTTCTTTAGATGACAACCACCTCATGTATTTTCCAAGATCATATATAACTTGTTTGACATTGTTGGCAAAGTGGTGTGGGAGAGATAGAGGTAGAACATACTACAATATTTGTAAAATGATCTTGTCAATATTTTATAAAAGAATGCAATTGAAACTACATGCAGTATATAAATATATAGTGAATACAAAATAACATGAATTACCTTAATAAATGTATGCCAATTGTGTGTTTTCAACCCTGGCCCAAATTCACTTTTATTTGATATGAGAGTGTTTATGTTCGCGGCAAATCCTATGGGAAATTGTATTTTTTTTATGACTTATTTTATAGCATTGCTCTGCTGCTCTGACAATAACCAACTAAGGGCACTTGTATCAATCCAGTCTCCATTGTTATTTGGTCAAATACCATTTTTCATTGCATGGTTGGATTCTTCAATGTCACTACAAGTTTTGACAATTTGATCTTTGTCATGCGTTCCATCCAAGATTTTACATAATGTCTCTGCTACATTCTTTCCAATATGCATAGGATCAAACAAATGCACAATTGGGAGTTGCTCGTAGTACAGAAACCTAGTAAATTGCGTAGGATAAATTTTTAGTCCTTTTGGAAGTTGGACATTGATGTCTTGACGACCTTCACAACCATCAATCACATCATCAGTAAAAAAAACACAATATCAAAATATAAATTTGAAACAAAAAGCATCAAATGGAATGACATTACCTCGACAATTTATTTTATTGTATGCCAACTTCCATAGGCGAGGTGTCATTCTCTGTGGCTTTGACATCGTCTCTTCTAGACCATTGAAAAGATGTTTTTTGGTAATTCGTTACTTATGATTTATGTGCATAAAGTGTCTATTCTCATCAAACACCTACTTTCTTAAACTTTTTGAATGACGAGATTTCATCAAACTGGACATGTAAATTTACCATTTGTCTAAAGACCTACAAGATTGTGTATAATTGGATTAAATGTGTTAATTTTGACATACCACAAAAATGTGTTAACTGAAGGGCATCATGTATTATCCATACAAGCATTACATGAAATTGAAATTGTCTTTGTCCTATTGGTCTACAAATGTCATACATAGTAACCCCATTCCATAACACCACCAACTCATCGATAAGGGGTTCAATATATACGTTGATATCTTTGACTTGGTAGTTACCTAGTTGAATGAGCAAAAACATTACATAATTATTTTGACCATTTGATGGATTAGTAATAATAAATTAATTTAGATGACCACTAAATCAAAAAATACCTAGAACAATCAGTGTCAACATTATGTGCTCTCTCTTTATGGACAACCAAGGAGGTATGTTATTGTTGATAACAAAAATAGGCCACACTGAGTAAGTAGATCTCATCTCTCCATAAGGATTGACACCGTATGCTGCCGATGAAAGCTTGAGATTATGAGGTTCTTCTTTAAAGTGTGGCCATTTTTCCTCTATTTCCTTAAATGTCAAACCATCTGTAGGCATTCGCATAATGTCATCTTGACTTCTATTGCATGCATGGTAATCCATAAATTGTTCCAAGCTATTGCACTTGAATAATCGTTGCAGACGTGGAATAATGGGAATATGCCGAAGAACCTTGCGAGGCACCTTTTTTGTTAATCGATCTGATTGATATCTACTGATATGACAAGTAGGGCATTGTGTTGCAAATTCATGCTATTTATGATATATAATATGATCATTCAAACATGCATCTATTGTTTGATACTCCATTCCAATTTCTTTCATGATGGCAGATAATTCTCGGTATGAGCAAGGTAGAATGTTTGATGATGGTAACAAACACTCACCTATCAACCTATGACCAAAAATATAATTTCTTAATTTAAAGAATATTAATTGCTACATGAACCCAATGTTAATTGTAAGGGAACTACGAGTAAAATAATGAAAGAAGATGGCATACCTTAACATATGTGTCATTGCTACATTGGATAAACCATTCATAACCTTCAAGTTCACCAATAGCAATACAACGGCAAGAAGAGTTGTTTTGGAGCCTTCATATAGGGACTGGTGTGCCTTCTCAAGTAAAGGTACATCAAACTCTACATCATCATCACCATCATCATCATCATTATTATCATCTTGATCATCGTGATCATTTTGATCATCATGATCTTCATCATCCTGATCTTCTTCCATGGTATCATTACCTTCTACTTCAATATTCACACCTCCATGTTCCCTCGTTTGGAAATCCACATTCTCCGAATTGTCATGGTCCATAACATGAAACTTAGGGATGTTGACCTATATGAAATGATGACGTTATATTAACCATGACCATGATGTCATCATCAAATCATGTCTTATGTAATTTATAAACTTTTAAAATACATACCAATGGGCGATACTCATTTCCCCCTTCAATGTGACCATGTTGCCTACAATGTTGCTCAGCTATTGTGATTAGATATCTTCGAGTCTTTAAGCCCTTACACATTTTGCAAGGACAATAACATTTTCCATCACCTTTTCTTTTTAAGTTAGACCACAGTCTAGCAATTGTCTCCCTATTTTTTTGTACGTTGATTTCATCAGACATGGTCTTTCTTGAATGGAATGACTCATTGGTGGAAGAAGGATGATTTGTTTACAACCTACAGATGGAGTAGTAAGAGGAAGACACATATAAAAAGGAGTTAGGTCTCTGAACCAAGTAGGAGTTAGGACATGCTAGAGTGGGGCCAGCCCAAGATATTTTGGAATCTTGAAGAACCTGGTAAAGGGTATTTGGAAAGGTGAAAATAAACAAGTATTTTTATAGCTACAAAGGAGGAATCGAGAGCATTATAAATAATGAAGAAGAAACTTAAATCCATACAAATTCACCTCTATTTACAATTTGACCTTTCTGCAAGTGAAATATGACAATATACAAAATTTCCAATCACATTTTCACTTAAAAAGGAACACCAAATATACCTTTGCTACAATATCTTCTTCAAATTCTTTGCTATCAGATTCTTCAGAACTGCAACCTCCTGTGCAGAAAAAAGATGAGATGTAATAAGTAATTTTTGATTTGAAATATTTAAACAAATCAACTATCAAAAAAACAATTTATGAAATTCAGTTGCTTTATTATGTACTGAAGACTTGGCAAGATGTTCCCAAGTCTATCTATAGAATGCCTATCTGCATGGTTGTTTGCAAATAGTCTAGTATGGTGCCGCTTTTGAACAACAACAAATATCACTAGGGCTGGTAATTTGGCTCAAGAGATGCAAAAGCCTGTTGACACCACAGAACTTTTAGTTCATCATATAGCATTCAGCTGTCTTCTTCAACAAAATCCAAAGAGAATACAAATAAACTAATGAGCTATGTCTATCTCAATTGAATAGCAAGTACTATAGTGAGTATTAGGAAACTGACCTTGCAAATAGCATCCAGTTCATAAAGTATTAGGAAAGTGACCTTGCTAATTAGTTTAACATAGATTGGTGAATAGAAAATTCATAATAAAAATCTAATTTTTTTCCACACTTGTTCAAACCATATAATGAAACGACAAAAAATGAATTGTGTACAAAGACCATATTGTAGGCTATCCAAGTTGAAAGTGAATAGATGACCTTTATGGGGTGTTGTACCAAGTGGAGCAAGTATGTGAGAGCTTGAAGATGAAGGGCTCCTATTTTGGGGCCAATATTTGGTGGTTTCGAGGTGCCTAGGAAGAACCTTTGATGCTAAGTCTTAGTTATGTAGACTTTGGCGAATCTGGTGAGCTTTCCATGAGTTTGTACCTACTTTATCAGTAGCCACTATGCCCTATTCCAGACCTTCAGTATTCTGATTGACATCAATTATAAGTGTGCATCTAGATGTTAGCTACAATTGATTGGGGTGGCTTTTAGTGTGTATCAGTCTAATTTGGCATGTGTGATGGTAGTATCAACGTGTTTCAAGCATCTTACATTATTTAGAAGAGGTGTAGCTCAATGGGTAAATGTTTGGTCATTGTGGGAATGGTATTCTATGCTTTCTATTAGGTTAATTTGTGTTGTTGCAGCAGTCTGATCTTATAATCTGAATGTTGTATAAGTTTGTTTCAATAATGTTCTTGTTATTTTGCTATATTGTAATGCATCTCACTATAATGTCCCCTTTTTGACATGACATTCAATAATAAAAATAAAAAGTAAAAATATAAAAAATTAAAATAACATGTAATATAATTATAATTTAATTAATTTTAGTGAATGATCAAAATGAATGCAATAAAGAGTTATGAGTATTGAAGGATTAAGATATAAAGGAGAGACCATTCTATGAGAAGAGAACATGAAGGAAGAAAACAATCATTTGGAAATAAATTATTATTCCATGAGGCAGCAAAGAAGGGTGGCGACTCAATTCCTTTTGAAGGGTGGCAATTCTTTTATAAATAAAATATAAAGGGAAGATCAATAGAAATTCACCATCAAATTTCATTTCATTCAACTAGATACAAAATCAGAAATCCATTCAAGAATCAATTTATGAAATCATTACACACCAATATATCAAATCAGCATTCATTCAATCATCACTATCAACATTTGTTAAATCATCAATCTTGAATCCATCAAAGTAAACTAGTCAATTGTCCACCTATCATCAATTGGGAATCAAATATCAAAATAACCAAACAATCAGACCAGCAAGCAAACAATCAGTCACTTATATAGGCAAATATCAACTATTTGAGTATCAACCATTCTAGCATCCAATTATTTAAATATTTATAATTAAGATATCAATTGGTTAAGCATCCACCCATCAATCCTTCAAGAAACGATAATAAAGAGAAATCAAACAATTGACAATGATCTATCAAATACATCAAGATATCTATTTTGAATTCTAGTTAGTACTTGCAAATTGGACAGGTTCTGGGCCCATAGGGTAGGCTAAGGATTTGAGGCAATATTTATGATACATATTCCACAAAAATTAGCATAATTGGTATAAATACTAGGTCATTACTATAGAGCGTAAAAACTAGTTGATTAGGACATTTAACAATTCTCGATTTGGGTACTCCATTTCAATTTGTTTAAATTGTTTTGTCCAATGTAGGTTGATGCTTTTTAGTTTCAATGTTGAAACCCAAAGTGTCATATTTGGTAGGCATGTTTGTTCTTATAGCCTTAAATTCATTGACTGTGATTTTAAGAAAAATCTATGGCGAGACTTATTTTTTAGATGCATGATGAGAAATGATTTCCACATTGAAAAGTTTTATGAGAATTCCTAGGTTCAACAGCTATGTCTTTTCTAGGGCTTATAGCATCTCTTTTTTTGAGCTTATGCAAGTGACAAAGTATGAAAAGGATAGACTTTAGCAATGGCTATTGCTTTTGTTATTATTCCATTGTTTATTATTTTTCTTATCTCATATCTATGTTTATTTTACATTTTTTCATTTCCACGTAAATTGTGGCCTAAGGGGCCACACCTTTTTATATTGATTTAAGAAAAAAGATCACACATAAGGGTGCATCTATAGCTAACTACTTAACATCTAGAATCATATTAACAAAAAGGTTCATATTCATTCTCAAACATATTAAATTGTACATCAACATAGCCACCAGGGCTAGCCTCCAAAAGCAATCTAGAAAATTTCCACTATTCAGAAGGGTGACAAGAATCATAGTCCATCTTGAAAAAATCATTTTCCAGACCGATACACAGCCTTTCTCAAGAGTATAGAGAATAGCCCAAGCTTACATCTAATTTTTAGAATGAGTACTTAAGGAAGTAGAAAAGAAAAACTTAAACAGGGCTTATAGTTCCACTACTAGTACCACCCATTCAAGTTGGACATGGATTACTCCTTGAAAACCCATCTATATTGATTTTGAGGAAATCATTTGGGAGGGGAGACACTAACCTAAATGGTTCACTTTCTTGACTTGCTAAACTCTGGGAGCAAACCTATTTTGTGAAGAAAGAGAAAAGCATTGATCCAAGTGATTAGCAATGTGGAGATCCAGATGAACAGTTGACTGAGATAGCTCTTGTTTTGACAGACCACCCTCTCATGAAATCTCATTCATATTATAATCTTGCATGATCTTATCATAGCAAAGGTGATTATGAAATTGCTGGCCGCTACTACATGGCATCAGTCAATGAAAGCCAGAGGCCACAAGATTTTGTGTTGCCATACTTTGGGTTGGGACAAGCTAAATGAAATTGGGAGATCTTAAGAGTTTTGTCTCAAATTTTGAAAAGGTTTTGGAGGTTCACCCTGAGAACTATGAGAGCTTGAAAGTTGTAGGCCATATCTATGCTCAACAAGGGCAGCGAGAGAAGGCTTTGGAAATTCTAAGAAAGGAAACTCGCATAGATCCACGTGATGCTCATTCCTTTATTAAGATGGGTGAGTTATTGATATCATTAGACCCCAGTGCAGCCTTAGATTCTCTTAACATAGCAAAGTCTCTTCTAAAGAAGAGAAAAGAAGATGTACCCATTGAATTTTTAAACAACACTAGGGTTCTTCATTTTGATCATGATGAACTAGAGTTGGCTCAGCAAACTTTCATGGAGGCATTAGGAAATGGCGTTTGGGTTGAATTCATCAATAAAAGCCCCAATATCAATTCTTAAGTTTTTCCCGTGTGTTTAAAAGACATGGAATTCTTCCATCGACTAGAAGAAGAAGGTGTTTAACTTGAGTCATCGTGGGATAAAGTGACAACACTATTTAAATTGAGTTTCTTTTTAAATACTATTTAAATATAATTTAAAATATGAATTTATCCATGAGAAATCCAATGAATAGGTGCTCCTACATCATAGACGGAGGTGCTGATGAAAGGTATGATGTTACTGACTTCCCTCTTAGCGCCCTAGTCCACCAAATCATACATGAAATCATGGGACAAACAAGAAAAAATGTTGGATTTAAAAGCTTTTCTGATTGGTTATTAGGAGTATGAACGAGGTCTGCATGTTAGATTCGAATGAAGCCCTAAGACTCATTCAAAGACCCCACACCAATATCGGCATGAAGGCTTCGAGTGAAGCCCCTTGGGACCTTCGTTCAAAGATTTGGCTTCATTTGAAGCCCCTAAAATTTAGCTTCCCCACTTTCCATCTGATTTCTTCATTATGGAAAGTGGGAACCATTATTGTGGCCCTACCCAGGAACAAAATTTTATCACCTAATTTTCCTTTTGTTGACTTCATGATCTTTCTATGAAGTAAATAAAATAATAACTAACATTTTCTACGTTTCAAACTTCTATGTTGACTAAAAAACATCTGCTGAAATAACTTTATTTGACAAATTCCATTAAAAAATTATAACCTTTTTCAACCTAGACTTATATTAGACATTTTATAAGTTACACTAGATTAACATGTTTAAAAGTAACTACACATATCTAAATGTGTGCACTACATAAGTGTGCAATAAAAATATATATGTATATTTCAATCTATCTTGACATATGTTCATAATCACTCTTATGAAAAGGAATGTATTCAAATATTTCAAGCTCATCTTTGTCATTTGGCTCCCCAAAAATGTGCATACAAGTAACAAAATATTATAGAAAGTCAAGTATTCAAACTATTTGCTAAATGTTACAAGAGAAAGATAGATCGTTCATTATTGAATATATAAAATATTTCATATACCACAGAATAACTATTTTATAAATGAAAACTTTCATACATGGGATGAAGAATTCTGGTTGTTTGAAAGTCTATTGGACTTTGTGAGCTTGCATAAAAAATATCACAATAGTCCTTGAATGCTTGAATGTTCTTTTTTCACCTATAAGTAGTGGTGAATATAGAAATAATGAGACATTTTATTTAATCTACTATATGGATTTGAAGCAAACAAAATTATTATAGCAACTCAATGCAAAGGAAAATCAATATATTTAATTTAAAATAGTCTAAATGTGTTCATACAAAAACTATAAATGATTATCCCTATTTAATTGATCTTTATATATTCCTAGTTTTTTAGCTAATGACCAGCCAAATGAAGCCCTTAAAGACAACAAGACACAATTTATACCCAAATTAGCATTTTAGAATATTATGAGTGAACCACTTTTCTTTCTTTGTAGCCTATTTTATCTTGGAAATAGGATACCAAATCATGTTGTTATCCTTGATTTATAATCTTATCCTAGTTGATATTTTCTAACAAAAAAATCAATAATCTATTTAGATGGCTTGTCTTTTATAGTGTTAACCATTCTCCAAAAATACATATTTTTTTCCGAAAAATATCTTTGAACTCAATGGAAAGCTCATGATTCAACTACCTCTTGTCTCCTATTGAGGTATTATGGGGATGATATAATAAATAATTCATTCCATCCTACATTGGTAATACTTCTTATTTGGTGAATACATCATTTCATCAAAAAGACTCTTTGTGTGGTGAACCTTTAAAATTTTACCTATACAGTAGATAGATCAGAAGCAACAACATATTTAAATAAACTAAATATCCCTAGAAACATATATGTATATATGTAATAATGTAAATCAAATCAATCTGGAATATTTTCAAGATATAAGTTAAATTCTCATGGATAATTTAGAAGTCATATGTCACAAAAATCTTCAAGTGGGTTACAATTTCTTATTTTTGAAAAATAAATCAAATATTGAATAAATTTGAACCTAAGATTTATTTAAAATAATTTTAAGATATATATTCAATAAAAAAATAAAAAAATAAAAGATAATAGAACTATATCATTAAACATAAGAGGAACAAAATTTCATCACTTGATTTTCCTTTTGTTGACTTTAAAATCTTTCTGTGAAACAAATAAAAAACAAATAACATTTTCTATGTTTCAAACTTCTATATTGACTACAAAACATCTTCTCAAATAACTTTATTTGGTGAATTCAATTTAAAAGATTAGAACCATTTTCAACATAAACTTATACTAGATTTTCAACAATTTTCAAACTTCTATTTTGACTACAAAAGATCTCTTGGAATATAGATCATCCATTGTTGAATATGTAAAATATTTCATATACCATACTATTTAATCTTGCCAGGCTATTTGAACAGCTACATGACACTGAAAAAGCAAATCTTTTGTATAGGCTAATATTGTTCAAGTTTCCTAATTATGTGGATGCATATCTACGACTTGCAGCCATGGCCCAGGATCGAAATGAGATCCAACTAAGCCTAGAACTGATTGGGGAGGCACTTAAGGTGGATAAAACCTCAGTAAATGCAATTACCATGCTTGGCAACTTGGAACTGAAAATAGATGACTGGCTTAAAGCAAAAGAAACAATTAAAACTGCAAAAAATGTATCAGATCGTAAGGATGCTTATGCTGACATTTCTCTTGGAAACTAGAATTATTTTGCAGCTTCACGCAATGAGAAGAAGGATCCAGATGCAGAGGGAATACATCTTGATAAGGCTAGGGAATTTTATTGTAAAGTGTTGGCTCAAAGACCTAGAAATGTCTATGCTGCAAATGGGGTAGGCATTGTGCTAGCCGAAAGGGGTCATTTTGTTCTTGCAAAGGAAATTTTCACACAAGTTCAAGAAGCTGCAGTAGGAAACATCTTTGTTCAGATGCCTGATGTGTGGGTAAATCTAGCACATGTTTACTTTTCACAAGGACAGTTTTGGCTTGCAATGAAAATGTATCAAAATTTTTTGAGGAAATTCTATTTTGGCATTGACAACCAAATTTTATTATATTTAGCCGATCACATTATGAAGTGGAACAGTGGCAAGATTGTAAAAGAACATTATTAAGAGTAGTACATTTGGCACCCTCAAATTACATGTTATCCTTTGATGTTGGTGTTGCCATGCAGAAGTTTTCAACTTCAACACTTCAAAAGCAAAAATGTACTACTGATGAGGTTCGTCAAGCAGTGTCTGAATTAAAGAATGTGCTTCGTGTGTTTAGCCAATTGTCAGTAGTGCCAAGCCCTGATACACATGGCAGGTTTCAAGGATTAATACAAGCCACCCATGTTGCAGCCCTATATGATTGCTTTCACAACCTACCATCTCCGTGCATTTTTTCTATATGTATGCTAATTTGATTTAAGGAACTATCAGGCTATGTAATTGTATGATTTGATCATGAGAAAAACTTTGTGGGATAATGAAATATGATACAAGAAACAAGGAATATGCACTATGTTTCAATGAATTTTTAAAAATGTCAAGGTTGATTTTGCAAGATGAGCATCATAGAACTTTACAAAATTATGAAGACAAGGCAGATTTTGTGTTGCTGAACAAGAAAGCATATTTCTAACTGAAGTATTGACATAAAAAGTTTAGTAACTGTCCTAGAAAGTAATCTTGACAAAAGAGAGCATATTCTTAAAGTAGTTGCTTGGTAGAAATCCATTAAAAGTGTCCATTAAAAAACACATTACAGCCTGAATACGTCAGTATATGGCAGAGAGTTTTACATGGAATTCTTGGGATAAATAGAATAGTAGTGAAGCCCTATTCAAGAATGAAAAAGCTTGGTATTTTCCAAGGAGAGGACTTCTATCAAGATGAATCATTAAATTTGGAGTGCACTTTGTAACAGACACAAAAGATTGCATGAAAGTTGTGAAAGGGGTGCAGAAGATGCTCACTTTTTCCTTGTAGAGTAACAAGTAGTTGGTGTTGTTGTTTCTATTAGTGTGAATTATGCAAAGTAGCCAATTGTGTTTGATAAGAAACTCAGTGTCAATTCAGACGACATCCATTTCAAAGGAAGAAGACCTGATAAAGATAAGGCTCTTCAAGCATTCAAAATTCTAGAACCCTACACAGTCGAGAGAAGACAAAGTGTGCAGAGTTTCCCCTAATAGTTGAGATCATGAACATAATCCAAATAGGCAGTTTGTGGAAAGTCGCATAGTATGAGTGAAGAATCTAATGAGATGATACACTGCATATCATAAAAAGTGGAAAAAAAAACCCCCAAAAAAACTTTAAAATACCATGTGATCAGAGCATGAAGGAGGTGGCAAGAACAAGAGCTAAAACAAAAGGGAAAGCACAAATGGAAGTCTACAATCATAGCAATAAGTCGCAACAAAGTTTTATTACAATGTTCTACAATCAAATGAACCCGTCAATGATCTGTAGCAGATGTGCCCTTGTGCCCTTTTCGATGGAGACCAAACTTTTTTGCTTCCCTCACGCCAATGTTGATGGAGACTGAACTCGTAGCTTCACCAAATGAAACATGAATTACATTTTTGCCCTTTTTTTTTTTTGTTTTATGCTGCCGTGTGTGTCGCAATTTTGACGTAATTAATTTGTCGCAATTGCGACCAACACGGGCATGTTATTAAAAAATAAAATAAAATTCTTTATAACGCGACCAACCAACCCATCTAAAAAACTTGGTCGCGATTTAGGGTGAAATGCACTAGTGTTTTGGTCTAGCAATTAAGCTTAGTGTGTGATATTTAAGTTGTGCATGAGAGTTATAGAAATTACTTTAGTCTTGGTTTTTAGAACTTGGATGTAGTTAACATCATGTATCTTGTAATAGAAAATGACATCATAAAACTTGAAAACCAAACTCCCTTGTATATTCTCATAACTCTACTCAAGCTAGAGAACTACTAAAATTAGGGTCAAATTACAATGTTAGGTTGCCATCCAAGCGACAGAACCACAAATTGGCTCCCATCAGATGGGTGTCAAACTTTTTCTAGTGCAAATTTTGATGGCAAGAGCATCCATCACAATTGCAACTAATAAAACAATCATAACTTGGAGGAAGGAAGGGGCAAGAGTTCATGTTCACGTCATCACAATTGCATTGTCAATGTGACAGGTGTGTTGTGGAAGCAGCATTGATTCATGTTGTGCAAGTGACAACTAGCCATCAGATCATGTTATAGCAATTGTGATGGCTAGTCAAATTATATAATAATAATAAATTGTTTGTAACACCTAATTTTGCATTTTCTTGTTTAATGTTTAATTTTTCCTCATAATTTAATTTTTTTAGTCATTTCAAAATGAGTTTGAAGGAGGCAGAGCTTCTGCCTGAGTTAGTACTCAAGAAGAGGAAAAGAAATGAAGAATGGGAGAACAACAGGAAGTGGCAGTTGGAAGTTGCAAAAGTAAAAAATGCTACAAACTGCATCTTGGTCCTTAGTTTATTTTTGTTAAGTTTTGCATCAATTTATGAGTCACCAAGGACTAGATGGATCCTTTAATAAAAAGTTGGGTATTTTTATTGATGTGTCATTACGCCATCTATGGTTGAGGAATGTACCTTAATAAGTTTCTTGCATGTACTTTGTGACAAAAATCAGCAACATGATGTTATTAGATTGAAGAGAGAGGCAAAAATGAAAGGAGGCTTTTATATTGAGCTAGAAGCTAGGCTATTGTTCATTATTCATATCCATGGGTAAGTAGCTAGTTTTTAGTATTTTTATACCTTGTAATTTCTTGGTCTTTATGTAGTGATAGATTTGGTAGACCATTAGCTCTCTAGTCTATTTTTCATAAAAAAGAGAGAATATTTCTAGTCTAGGTTTTATTATAATATATTTACATCTCTTCTAGTTTAAATAAAGAGGAACAAAAAATTATTAGTCTTTCCCAAATTCTAATATTAGTTTTTAAGTATTTTTTTTCATTTATTGAGTTTCTTATTCTCCTATTTAGTATAAGACAAGAACAATTTTGCAACTTTTTCTTTTGAGGCAAGTTGGTCCTTTTTCAGCTTGACCTATCTCTTTTGCAGTTTTTGTTTCTAAAATAGTGGTTAGTGATTACTTTTGGATGTGTATACAATATTCCAATGAAATTGACTTTTTATGGAACTTCATTTCATATCTTCAATGGTGTGTTACTAAAAGTGAACAAAGCAACAATGAACATGTTGCATCGGGTTGAGCCATATGTGACCATTAGGTATGTTCTTTTTTAGTTATAAGCATTATGTAGATTAGTTTTTTCTTATTTCATAGATTCTTGTGTCTATTGTTATTTAATTTTCTTGTTTAATCCTTTCTACATATCCAAATTCAAAAATCATAAGAGAGCTAATTTACAATAGAGGTTATGGAAAGGTTGATAAGTAGAAGATTCTTTTACTTGACAACTCTATCATTGAAAAGGTACTTGTGTTCATGATGCCTTTTTGTGTTAGTTGGTATGCTTTCCTAGTGCTTATTATTTCTTCCTTGTTGCTTGTAAATAGGTTTTAGGAAAATATGACATAATTTGTACTGAAGATCTTATCCACAAGATTGTTACTATTGGCCCCAAATTTTTGAAAGTGAGCAACTTTTTTGTGGCCATTTAAACTCAATGCTCCATCCAGTCGATGGAAGAAGAAACACAACAAGTATGATTATATTGTTCAAGAATACCAACATTTCCCTATCATCTATTTTGATATGGAATGTATTATGAGATTCTCATTTCCATAACATCTATGAAGGAGTCATAGGTTCAACTAGGGGATCAAATCAGACTCTCATTTCCCTTGAACCTATCTTAGGGTGATAGAGAAGCGCCAATTTGGGGCACTTCAGCAGCAACAAGCAGTAGTAGTGCATATGATCAATAGTAAGCCTCAACTCACATGGGGAGTTTGATTCACTTGAATAATTCCATGGGCGCACCTTAGTTGAGTTTGAAGGAAGTGATTGAAATATATGCACAAGAACATGACATCCAAATTTTCCCTGAAGTTGATTTTAGATATGGAAAGGCATATATTTAGAAGTTTGATTGGAATTTAAGGCATGAGAGAGAGTCTGTGGCAATATACTAGAAGGAGAAGGAGAGGCTTTAGAAAGACACTGCACGATAGAAACAACAACTAGACAACATAGAGGATATTATGGAAGCATTGGATAGAACCTAGGAAACTGTTGCACTAGGTAATATGACATTGGAGTCACTTGGATAGAAAACACCATCTTATAGAGAAGATTGGATTTTCACATTCACAATGATCTAATGACTAGGGTATTCCAGATGTTAGAAAATAAGTTAAATGGAATGAAGAAGAATATGTCTCTTTTTACAAGTATACCTTGATTTAAATATGAGAAGGCTTAGGAAAAAAATCATTTGGATGGATGTGGTCTTGTCTTCTTGCTAGCCTATTACTATATTGGTATTTAGTGTAGATAGAAGCAAACTAAAAAATCTATTTATTAACGAAAACCTATATCATTCTCAAATCAATCAAATATCTTTTCACTGGTAGCATACATATTCCAAAAGATGGTTGAAATAAAATACAAAATGATAGTAAGTGTCAAGAAATACTAGAATGAACCCAACCACTAAATAATATATTGTATTCCAATTGTTCTCACAATGGCTACAAGTGTCCCAATTGAATTTTTGATACTTGTCCAGTATAGATGATCCTGATTATATCGAAGATTAAATGTTTGAAAGTATTTTTTTCATATTTAAAGAAAAAATCTATATCTTTTTATTTGGAGTATTTGAAGGTCTTTTGCTCAAAATTCGAAGCCAAAACTTTTATTGGTCCCTAAAACTAGGTAGTCCTGAGCTCACTGGTTTAGGGATTGAAACTAGATTTTTAGTTCTTCTTTTCAACAATGTAAGCGGTTTCAAAATCCAAACTCTAGGTCAAAAGTTATGATCCTGACAAGTTGGGGTAATTAAACACCTAGTTTTAAATAGTTTTAGTTTAATTTTTTTGTTTTTATTATAGCCACATAAACATTTCAAGTTCATGGATATGGTGACTATTGATATTCAATCATTTTATATATTCTTTCAATTTCAATTAATAAGCTGGATTTTAGTTTTGCATACAACACTTTCAATTTTTGCAAGATTTTCCAAAATTTGAACATTGGTATCATAGGTATTTTGATTCACCAGATATCATGTTTGTAGCCCACTTATTAAATTTAGGTTAATGGATATGAATATTAAGATTTTTTTCATGAATGAATCTGATTAATAAGAAATCAATCAATTTCCTTGGAACTTGAGGATAAAAAAGGGATCAACCATTATACCATGAAGAAATCCTACATACTGTGGTGCTATATCCTAATTATACAACAAAGAAAGAAGAATCCAAATGTTTAAAAAGTGATTTTTCTAAGTAGAGAAAGTCATTATACCATTTTTCAAGTTTCGTAATGCCATTGACACACACTGAGCTCAAATGAAGGAGTTCTAAATCAATGGCAAAATGATATATTTCAATATACTACAAAGACCAACTATAATATGTTTGAAAATGAAGACACTGGTATATCAATCAAGACAATAGATCTACATGCATATTTTGAAGAAAACCATGTTGGCTAAGGGAACTCAAACTAAGTGCCACCATTTAGCCACGCTACTATAATAGTTGGCCTTTGAGCAACATTTACACCAAGGAGTGTTATTCCTTGACCTAGAAAACCAATTGACTATAGATCTTTACAACAAAAGTGTAAGAAGCATTGTTTGTTACTGAAACAAAAAGTTTGTATGTGTGCATTGTGCTTGATATCTGAAAATGTAATGAGTTCAAAATTGAAAAGAAATAAGCTAATTGAGGAGAAAAACTTCTCGAGGATCAAATTTAAGTTAGAACTTGTCAAACATGATTTGGTTATGGCTTGCATAAAATTATAGAGATTTCTATGTCCATAATAAAAAGGATGATTAATTTTTACCATGTTTTAAGAGTTCATTGATAAGGTTGTAGTAGGTCACTCCCACTTTATTAATTCCACCTTTGATTGTGTCATTTTTTCTCCCCAAAAATGAAAAACATTTTAAAGAAAGGCACTACTGATTGTTAGTCACTTTTGTTTAAGGGTTAAAACATTGGCTCACGTAATATCTAGGAACTAGGATATAGAAAACCTATATGCATCCAAGGCCATGTCCTTCATTAGTTTCACATCTTCCTGTAAATAATGTAGTCCAAGATAAAAATAGTAATTTCATTAGGAGGCTAAAAACATAAAAAGGAATAGATTCATGATCTTCCATGGATAGTCCATGGATGGTCCCTCAAAACTCCAACATTTTCTTTCATATAAATATTCATTTGGGTAATCAGCATATGTCCCTTAGAAATCCCACTTTTTCTTGCATGTAAATATTCATTCAAGTGCTACTTGAATGGTACCTTCTCTCTAATAGAACCCATTTACTTTTTTACCCCTACAATCATTTTAAAATTGTGAAAATAAATGATGTGTATCTAGAACTTGTTTTTCTTTCCCATATCACATAAAATGATGAAATTATACATGAAAAAAGTAACCAAATAATACAACATTAATAAGTTGGTTCTTCTAGAGCCTTCTTCTACATTACTTGAAACCAAGAGATTCACACTATTAGTTGTCATGCAATCATAGGTTAATGTTGAACTTCACTTAATTTTGAGAATAGTTTAATGTTCTCTACTAATCAAGGCCAACCACCTATCAAGAGTGTTTAACCCTTTGAGCATGTGGTCTGGGGTCATGTCAAGAAACTAAGGACTTTTACTTCTATGTCAAGGATGATCTAGTGGATCAAGGTTGACCTCAACCCTAACCTAGGTCAACGATTACCTCGACCTTGACCTAGGGTAGGGTCAAACTTTTCCCTGACCCTAGATCTCATTTTCAATTTTCATGAGTTTTGGGAACTCGGGCTTTGGAGAGTTCCTTTTCCCTCTTCTGGGTCAATTGTTTTGGGTTTTAGAATGGTAGACTCTTAAATTGCATTTAATATAAGTCTATTAATAGGGGTTAAGGTTAAATGGGCTTTAATTCTCTTATGCCAGCCTTCTCTGGGAGTTAATGCCCTAGATCACTATATAAGGAAACCTTCTTCCCTCATTTTGACATCCATTATTCATAAGTGCATCCACTATCTATGAGAGACTATCTACTTTTCAAGTGAGCAAGCATTCTATCATTCAAGCATTCAATTTTTCCATTGAAGATCAAGGATTGAAGCATTCAAGCCTTTGAAGGGATTTGGCACAAGCATTCAAGATTCATCATTTAAACCCTAGATCTAGCCATCATATTAGTGTGATCTTCCTTCAAGACCATTTCTTCATCTTCAAGATTTAATCATTATGGTGGATTCCAAGCATACAATCATGGAGGTTTTGATTTACATTCATTGATATTATGTTCAAGCTTTCATATCAATATACTTGTTTAGATTTCAAATACAATTGCATATCTATTAAATATCATAGCTTCATTGTTAGATTTAGTTCTGTACTACTTGCTAGCATTCTCCATTTCAATTATATTATTAAGGTTGATTCCAAATTGAGGTTTGACCAAGGAAAACCCCTGATCAAAACAACAAAACCATTTTTCTTGCAGATATAAATGTGGAATAGAAAATTGTAGAGTAGATTTGGATACCCTTTTTATCGAACTTGCGAGATCTAAGAATAGAAATTTCATCAGAGGAATATACTGCAAGGTTGAATTTTTGGAGTGCAATTGTGCTAGGGTCAAGGTTGACCTACTCTCAAAAGGAAAACATATTTCTGGGTTTTCTCTATCTCGACATTTCTAGTCCAAAGAGGATGGGAAATTTCCCATAATTGTACAAAAACATCAAAAGGTAGCATTTTCTAGATTCAAGGTTAGTATTTTTCTTTTATCTATTTCAAGATTTAAGCACATACTCCTCAAAAGAGAAAGACCTAACAATGAATCTCTATCTAACAATAAATCTCCAAATAACTCATCATTCAAAATAGAGGGTACATGTGTGCTCATGGAACATGCAAGAGGATCAAGGAGGGAAGCCTTACCATATTTGTGCATGTGAGGTGCTAAAACATTCACACCTAAACAAGCGTTGTGTGCATCTCTAGTCCCTACTTATGGTAGAGTAGGAGGGGGGTGCATTTGTAATTAACTTTGGCAATTTGAAACCAAGGACAAGCTAATTAATTATTTCTTTAATACTAGTAACAATGCTGACTAGATGTGGGTAGACCAGGGAATATCAAATTCAAGTAGTAATCCACACCAAGACAAGTGAAAATAATTAGCATAATATCACAAAAGAAGGTGGAAGCTTCACATAATATTGTATTTCCCCTTTAGTAAAAATCCTTGTGAGAAAATGGTTGTACCAAACATCTCTAGTGTCAGAGATAATTTTGAAAGCTGAACAGAAGGGAAGCCTTACTCCCAAAAGGAAAAAAGATTTCTGGGATTTCTCTATCTCGACATTTTTAGTTTAGATAGGATGCAGAATCCCTCGAAACTATATACAAACATTAGAAATCAGCATTTTCCATATTCAAGGTTAGTATTTGTCTTTTATCTATTCAATATTTAAGTACATACTCCTCAAAATAGAAAGACCTAACAATGAATCTCTAATTAACAATATCTTGATGTGTTCTTGACCACACATCTATGTTGTTTTGTGATCCCAAATCGACCTCACACTTCAACTCCATTCTTTAACTACACATGTTCTTGAAATGATCACACATTAGTCAAAGAGGGGCAAATGTATGGACCCTAAAATGATCACCTAGACTATGGGCCCCAATTCTCCAATTTATCAATTTCCTTAATCAATGCATCGCAATATTTTACTGAATCAATTCAAATTATTTTCCTTTATCAAATTGCAATTAATTTCATTATTTCAATATTTCCTAAGGTTTGATCATTTAATCAATAATCTTATTTAATTAAAAGAAAACATCCCTGTTAAATAAATAGAATAATCTTAGTTAATTAAAAGAAAATCTCTCTTTTAATTAAATAATTTTGTCTTATTTAATTAAAAGAAAATCTCTTTTAAATAAATAAAATAATCTTATTCAATTTAAAAGGAAACCTCTTTTTTAATTAAATAATTTTATCTTATTTAATTAAAATCTTTCTTTTTATTAAAAAATCTTATCTTATTTAATTAAAAGGAAACATTCTTTTAATTAAATAAAATAATCTTATTTAATTAAAATAAAATCTCTATTTTAATTAAATAATTTTACCTTATTTAATTAAAATATCCCTTCTAATTAAATAATCTTATCTTAATTAATTAAAAGAAAATCCATCTTTTAATTAAATAAATAAATCCCCACTTAAAGCTCTCTTTTCGATGAAAAAAGAAAATAAATAAAGTAAAATCTTATAAAGAATTATGTTTTTGCACATATCTCTAAGTGGCAGGTTTTTTCCTCTTGCCTTTTTAGCGATTTATCCCACATTGCTCTTGTGAGAAGCCTCCCACCTCCACACTTTTCTTTATAAGGAGCCCTCTCATTCTCATTTGGATAGATGTTAGTTGCTATAGTTTTGTTATAAGGAGCCCTCTTCTTCTCATTTGGATAGATGTTAGTTGCTATAGTTTTTTAATGTTTTAGATTTGGAGAGCGATTTTGGAGGAGTTTGAGCATTAGGGTTTGAGCCTTAGAGTTTGGATATTGGAACTTCATTGCAACTTATCTCTTCTTGTCTTCTTCTCTCATGCATCCATGGCTTCCATCATCATGCTTCATCCTTGCATTTTCATATCAACTTAGAGTCATATTTTCTTTCATAGATTAGATTTCTTTTCTTATATTGCTTTGCATTGTTATCATTTAGATTATCTTGCATCTTCATTTGCATGAATATTTGATGATCATGGAGACTAGAACTCTTGTTTTTCCTATTTGAATCTTTCATTTTATGGTATAATTGCATGGGCACAAACTAGGTCAAATTGAGGGCCTCCATTACAAACCCTTCTACTCCATGAATAGAAAGCTATAAGATGTCATTTGAGACCTCATTCCTGAGAAATGTTGGATGTAATGACTCATAGAAGTGTGTTAACATTTTAGCAAACAAGGTTGACCTCATCCCTAACCCCAGGTCTCATTTTTAATTTTCAGGAGTTTTGGGATCTCAAGCTTCGAAAAGTTTCTTTTCCCTCTTTCGGGTTGGTTGTTTTGGGTTTCAAAATGGTAGACTCTTAAATTAAATTTAAGCTAGGTCTATTCCTAGGGGTTAAGGTTAAATGGGATTTAATGCTCCTATGTTGACCTTCTCTAGGAGTTAGTGCCTATAAGGAAACCTTCTTCCCTCATTTTGACATCTATTATTCATGAGTGCATTCACTATATATGAGCAACT
This sequence comes from Cupressus sempervirens, assembly GCA_028749045.1. Taxonomy (NCBI): domain Eukaryota; kingdom Viridiplantae; phylum Streptophyta; class Pinopsida; order Cupressales; family Cupressaceae; genus Cupressus; species Cupressus sempervirens. The sequence continues at coordinate 7,915,632 of CM053789.1, forward strand.
GTCTACTTTTTAAGTGAGAAAACATTCTATCATTCAAGCATTCAAGTTTTCCATTGAAGATCAAGGATTGAAGCATTCAAGCCTTTGAAGGGATTTGCTTCAAGCATTCAATATTCATCATTTAAACCCTAGATCTAGCCATCATGGTGGTGTGATCTTCCTTCAAGATCCTTTGTACATCTTCAAGACCTATTCATTAAGGTGGATTCCAAGCATAAAACCATGAAGGCTTTTATTTACATTTGTTAATTTTATGTTCAAGCTTTCCTATCAATATACTTGTTTACATTTCAAATACAATTGCATGTCTATCAAGAATATCATAGTTTCATTATGAGATTTACTTCTACTACTTGCTAGCATTCTTTATTTCAATTCTACTATCAAGGTTGATTCCGAACTAAGGTTTAACAAAGGAAAACCCCTCATCCAAACAAAAAAATCATTTTTCTTGTAGATACAGGTGTGGAACAATGAATTGAAGAGGAGATTTAGATAACCCTTTTGCCAAATTTGCAAGATCCATGAACAAATTTTTTTTTAGAGCAGTCCAGGTCAAGGTCAACTTTTGATGGTACAATTGTGCCTTGGGGTAAGATTGTGCCCCACTATCAGGGTCAAGGTTGACCTCCCTTCAAAAAGACAAAATATTTCTTGGTTTTCTCTGTCTCAAAATTTCCATTCTGGAACATGTTGCAAAATTTCTTGAAACTCTAGATAGAAATTAGAAAAAAACACTTTCCAAATTAAAGGTTATTATTTGTCTTTTATCTATTTTTGGATTTAATTACATACTCCTCATTATAGAAAGACCATTTAACCTCCTTTCTCTCTATTCTCCATCACATGATCCATTTCTACATTGATCACTTTCTTGTGCTTAGTCAAATTTAGATCATTCCTTTTGGAAATTAGGGTTAATAAAGGAAACCTTATTTTCTTTCTATTCAGATAGCTTTCTAGTTCACCCAATATTGCTTGGTAAGAAGGTATGTGAACCTTGTTAGATGAGTAATGTCTCCACAACTCATTATAAGTCTACTAGTAAAATTTGTAAAGTAATTGTGGATGGTGATAGTATTGATAACCTTGTTACTGAAGATATGATTTAGAAACTTGGTTTGAAGAGAGTGAGACATCCTTGTCCATATAGGATTGGTTTGTTACAAGATGAACATGCTTTGGAGGAGAGGGAGAAATGTCTAGTTGATTTTCAAATTGGGTAGTATAATAATCAAGTGTTGTGTGACATTGTGGACATGAGTAGTTGTCACATATTACTTGACAAACCTTAGAAGTATGATTGTTAGGCTATGCATAATTGTGTTAGGAGCATGGATACAACTAAGAAAGGTGGCACAAATTTTTCACTGATTATTTTCTAGAACGAGGAACTTAGTAGGAGGAATGTAAGATTTGGAAGCCAAGTTGAGTTGAAGTATTTTATAGAGTTCATCATGGAAAAAAAATGTTTGAGAAAATAGATGAATGTTGTTGGAAAGGATTGGCAAAAGTGGAACAAAAAAAAGAGTTTTCAAGTTGATAACTTGGAGAACATGTATATGAAGAACTAGTTTGGGATTTATGTGTTGGATCCCAGAAGATGTTCTTCAATATGTTAAGAACATTTTTTTGCACCTAGGGTGCCTAATGTAGGAGCATTGTGGGATAGTTAGCGATCCTGCATGTTGGTGTGTTTTGACCTTAGAGATGGTAAATTTTGTCTAAAAAGAAGTGTTTCTTAGTAATTATTTAATATTTTTTGGATATAATGTTGACTGATGTTCTTAGTTGGTGAAGAGACTTAGTTGTCAGGGACTTAGTTGTTAAAAGAGCTTGGCATAACTTATGGTACTTGGCAGACTTGTTGGTTTGGTAATATTTGGATTTTTTAGTGATGCTTGGGAGTTTGGTAGTCATGCTTTATTAGCAAAGCCTAAATTTCTTGGTTGATAGTTTTATGACACTCAATAGAGTGGCTTGGTTAATGGAGTTCTTAAGGTTTTGATTGGCTTACTTTGTGCATTTAATGTGCGTAGCATGTGATCATGGTGTTGATCAATCTAGGGATGTGTGAGGACATATTTCTAGTCTTGGATCTTCGTGTTATGTGTATTTAATGGATTTTGTAAGATGACTAAGGAATTTTACATTTCTTTAGTTCCAGAGTGTTATATTTACAACAGGGCAACTTGCGACCATGCAAGTAGTTAAGGAGGCCTTGGATAGTGTTGTAGGTAATTAATTTAGGAGGAGGATTCAGAGGAGTGGAATTAATTCAAGAAAGGAATTTGAAATTGAAAATTATGAGAAGATCTAGTGGCTTTGGCTTGGCTTTCAAGCACAAGTTTAGATCTTGTTGGATGTTTCAACCAAATTGTTCTTATGTTACAAATTTGGCTAGCTAGGGTTAGGTTTTGGTTGGATCTTGAGGGATCTTGCAAAAATGTTACTTGCTATGTATTTAGTTGTAACTAAGAAGGTCGTATACCCTAGAACATTGCATGTAAATGGTTATTTTATGAATAAAGAGTTGAGATTGGTAACAGATCTTGTGGTTGTGTTGTGTTTTCCATTGTGTGGTTGTTAGCTAGGGGTTTGGACATCTCCTTTTGGGATTCTCCAACCTTGCATATAATCACCTAGTTTACCTCAAACCTAATCACCACTTTGATGAATGAGTATACCATTAAGCATGGGAATTCATCTTCTCACCACCCTTTAGCTAATGGCCAAGCATAGATAACCAATAGGGACATTGAAGCAATCTTATCAAAGACCATAGCCATCCATAAGAAAGATTGGGCACTCTACCTTCCTGAAGAAATTGGGGCCTATAGGAATAAATGGAAAACTATGATTGGCTTCATCCCTTGAGAATTGGTTTATGGAAAATTAGTGTCTATATGTATGTATTTTGAACACAAAACATTTTGGACAACCTTAGAGTTGAACATTGATCTCACTTAAGCTAAAAGAGAAATAATCTTGTAGCTAAATAGATTGGATGCGTATAGGAAATATAACTTGCATAATACTAAGGTTATTTAGTAGAAACATAACAAATGCCATGAAAAATTCATAAATGACAAATAGTTCTCTATTGATTATTAGGCACTTTTTTCTAATTTTTGTTACTAGCACACTCTTGGGAAATTCTAAACTAGGTGGTTGGGTCCATATGAAATAGTAGCAGTCTTTGACAATAATATTGTGCAATTATCTATCATTGATATTATATAGTTTAATTTATTGGTGAATGTCCATCATCTCAACCTTTATCATAAGCCTCAGAGTAAGGAAGAGTTATTGCAACAATTTGAATTTCAAGGAACTCATGTTGCTTTTGGAAGAGATGTTACATGAAAATATTGATTGATGTGAATGGGGGATAGAATATTCCTTTTCGACAAGATGTTATTTGATTGATGAAGAGGATTTAAAATGAGATGTGTTGTATGAGGGGGATTAATACCTTCCTTATGCATGTTAGTGACATTCATGTGAAGCATAAATGGGGGACCAAAGATAGATGATGAAAAGATATATTTGGTAATCTTGGAGCTTAGATTTTTTTCATATATGTTCCGATCAATGCCAATGGGGGAGATTGTAGCATGCATCTAATGATATTCCTATGGGGGGTCATATTATCATTATTGGAGACATGATTCAGAGCTTATATGTTGCATTCATGATTTTGTTTTTCATTGATGATAACTTCTAATTATCTTTCTATGAAGACCAAAGTAGTAATTAAAGATTTTATTTATACGGTTCAAGGATGGAAGATTAGTGTATGCACACTTGAGGATACATTCTATAGTATGTCTAGAGGATACAACTAAGAGCATGGACATAAATATGAATACTAGAAATAGTAATGAAAATTTAAGTGAAGATTGGTTTTAGGCAATGTGTATAGTGAGAGTTTACTAATATTTTAATTTTATCTCATGACAGTGATGGAATCTAACTGAGAAAGCTTAGAATAAAGTTGAAGACATGTTAGAGATGCTAAGGTTGAGAGAGAATAATCTAAATATCACTGTATGAAAAGCTATAAAGACTATTAGCCAATACTTGTGTGTCATCTTGGATAAAGTGCAAAATAATAATGTAACATGTATTGTAATATCTTAAGATGGTCCTATACTATTATTGTAAATTGGGAAAACCCTTGGGTTGACCCAATAACTTGTTTTAGGAATTGAAAGGAAATATATTTTCCTTGGATGAAAAGCATGATATGCGGTCATATCCTTGGAATATGTATTATAAGAACTTGATATGCAAATTAGTGGAGAGTAGAGAAGTGATTTGTACAATTGAGGCACAATGACCTTATAGCAAATTGTATTTGGAAAGATAAGTTTTTGGTAGGATAATTCTTGTTTCACATTGTATTATTCAAAGGACTAATGCTAATTTTTTGGGGACACTGGGCTTAGCTGACTTCCTATAAATTTTGAAAAGGGTTGGCACAACTCCTAATAGCATTAGAATTTCCAAAGAGGGATTCAAATTCTCCTAAAAAGGAGTCATATGTATTGATTATATTTCAATGACTCCTAAAAAGGAGTCATATGTATTGATTATATTTTGACCCTAAGGAACTTTTATATTAGTACATCATCTTATGGATACCATCCCCACCAAGTGTTTCCCTCTGATCAAGGATTTCCCTAGTTGACATGTTTGGTGTTATTATGCATGTGCATCTTTCTATGGTTGTTATCTTGGTTATTATGACCAATTCACACCACCCCCCCCCCCCCAACCCTACCCCCTCCCCGCCTCCCTCTTAGTTATCTTTGTGGAATTTACTTTCTAACAGGAAGAGCTTTGTATTCTTGTCCCCCTCTAAGAGTCATGTTTGTGTGGATTTTTTCTTCCTAAAAATTTCTTCTTCTATGATGAGGTCAACTTTCTTGTTTAGAAGTTCTTTTTCTCATAAATAAAGAGAATTTTCCATGCCTTCAATCAATACTTTTCCTTTGGTTCAATTATATCTACGTCCACTATTTTTATCTCTTCAAAAATATAATTGAACGAGAGTTTGGTCCACTCTTTGATTTTCAGTTTTAGGTGCTTCAATTTAGAGACAAAATGAAGCATCTTGGAACCCTAAAATGATAACTCATTCCACCAAGTTTCTAGGAGGGATCGGATGTTTTTATCTTGAAACCACATGTTCTCGCACTTGAATGGATTTTTCTTATGTCTGACTTCTAAAGAGATGTCAAGCCTAATGGGGAAGTGATCCAAGTGTGAAACAAACCTAATCTTTTTAGAAAGGAAATGATTAAGGAGGCTAGATCCCCATATAACAAGAATCTATCCAAACTTTCAGCTATGAGATATGATCAAGACCTCTTGTTCTTCTAAGTACACACCCCATTAGTGGTGTGGATATGTAGAAAGTTACATGACATAATCCACTGGTTGAAATTTCAAGATACTAGACTCAAATTCCTAATTCCATGAATATTTCCATCCAAAATAGAGATGGAATTAAAATCCCCTCCTAAAATGACATTACTATTGACACAGTGCAAGGCAAGAGAATCCCCACAAGAGATGTCCTAGCCCCCAACTATATAACCATGTAGTGGAAACACAACAACAAGAAGCAACAATACAAGATCTGATACCAAATCATAATAATATATTCATAAAATATAACTGATTACATGCAATGTGTCGGGTTGTAAGGCCTTCCTGGTTACGGCCAGATACAAAGCAAGTAATAGTTCTACAAGATCCCTCAAGATCCAAACTCAAACCCTAGCTAGTCTAGATCCACACTCTAGTAGAAACCTCCAAGGAAGATCTCAACTTGACCTTGCAAGCCCACCAAGCATTCTCCTTCTTTTCCAAGCTACAGCTACTAGCCCTTCTCAAAATTCACTCTCCCAAGCTCCTCCTTTTCTCCTCATGGATGAATAATGCCTAAAGAATCCCCCCCCCAACCCCTACTTATACCAATCTAAGCCACAAGTCATCCTAGAACACAAATTAAATACAAATACATAAATTAAATGCCACAAGTCGGCCTCCTACAACAATTAAATTCCCAAAATCGATGTCTTAGTAAAATTGTAATATCTCCTAGCTCCAAATGAATTAGAACTTGAGCTTCGAACCATAGGTAGAAATCTAGACTTCTTCAATCTATGAAATTTTCATCCTTTAACTCGTTGTAGAAAATTAGTTATAGAGCCTAAAATAGACACCAAATTCCCAGACCATGCCGAGCAACCAAAGACCATGTCGAGCTCCATAGACCATGCCGAGTTCCAAAGACCATGCTAAGTTCCATAGACCATACCAAGCTCCCAAGACCATGCTGAGCTCCCTAGACCATGCTGAGCTCCCAAGACCATGCTAAGCTCCCAGACCATGCTGAGCTCCATAGACCATGTCAGGCTCCCAAGACCATACTAAGCACCAATATTCACCAAGCTCCTTAACTCTTAACCAAAATCCCTCTCAAACATGCAGGATTGCAAGCAAACCCAAGATGCTCCTACATCAGACACCCTAGGTTTGAAAAGATGTTCTAGTAACTGGAAGAACATTTTTTGAGATTCAACACATAAATCCCAAACTAGTTCTTCACATACATATCCTTTGAGTCTTCAACTTGTACACTCTTTCCCTTGTTTTTCTTCTTCACATCCACCACAGGTGTTCCATAGGTCTAATTTCCATGCTGATCTCCAACTTTCTCAAAATTTGACAACTCAACTCGGCTACCAATACTTAGGTTCCTCCTACCAAGCTCTTCATTCTGCAAAGAAATCAGGGAAAACTTCCTACCACCTTTCTCAATTGTAAACACATTCCTAACACAATCATGCATAGCCTTGCAATCATACTACCAAGGTCTACCAAGCAACACATGACAACTGTTCATATCCACAATATCACACAACACTTGATCCTTATACTGCCCAATCTGGAAATCAACAAGGCATTGCTCCATCACTTCCAAAGCATGCTCACCTTGTAACCAGCCAATCCTATAAGGATAAGGATGTCTCATTCTCTTCAAACAAAATTTTTGAACCATCTCTTCAGCAACAAGATTATCAGTATTACCACCATCCACAATCATTTTGCAGACTTTACCAATAGACTTACAATGAGTTTTGAACAAACTGGTCCTCTAACAAGAATCCAATGTCCTCTCACCAACCAATACTTGTCGAGCCAACAAACTCTCTCCTTGCTCAGGCTGACTCTCTTGGACTTCAACCTCATTCACAATAGCAGTTGTCCTACCAATTTGACATTGAAAAGATCTATGCCCCTCTTGACCACACTTGAAACAATTACCTCCGAACCCACCTCCACCTGTCCTTCTCCTGGGTTCCATAGGTTTTGGTTTACCTTCTTCTTTTGGTTTAGCTTGTGTTGAACTATCTTGCTTCTCCTTCCCTTGAGAACTACCTTGATTCTTCCTCTTTAGTTTCTCCTCTGCTCTCAAAGCATACTGATAAGCATCCTCAACTAAAGAAATATTTAGCATACCAACCTCATCCTAAATATTGAATCTCAAACCATTAATATATTGTGCTACCTTCTCTTTTGATAATTCTTGATGCCCAGACCGAATAGTCAAGTTGTAGAATTCTTCTATATAATCTTTCATAGTCATATCCTTCTGCTTCAGATTTTGCAACCTCTTAAATAGCTCAAGTTCATAATCAACAGGAATGAACTTAACCTTCAACTTAGTCACCATCAATTTCCATCTAGTGATCTTCATTTCACCTTCCTCTTCTCTCTCTCTTTGTAGTTCTTTCCACCAAAGAGTAGCATGTTCCTTCAGCTTAGTCTATGCCAACCTTACTCTGAGTGGATCCTCAATATCCTCAAGCTCAAAGTAGTCTTCCAATTCACCAATCCAATCAATCAAATCTTTAGGATTCAAAGTGTCTAAAAAATTAGAAACCTCCATCTTATGCTTTAGCTTCAACTGAGATCCAGGTCAAGCAAACTGACCAGCCCTAATTCCAATAGGTCTCTCCACATGATCAGATCTATCCTCACCACTAGATCTAGTAACTTCAAACTCTTCAGCAACTTCCTCATAACTACCTTTAGTACCTACATGCCTAGGTACACCACCTAATGCACTCACAATTTCAGCAATCATGTCACTCTTCATTGATGTTATCTCTGCTCTAACATTCTCAAACTCAGATCTTATATCTGCTTTAACCTTCTCTAAAATCCGTTCTTCTAAAGTATCAGTAAGATCAACAATTTCCCTAGGGTCCAATATTTTGGGAGGCATTTTCAAAAATATTAGAAAACCCTAAGAAACAAATCCACGACCAGAATCTAACTCTTCAACCCAAGTCTTGGTGCAAACTGACTCAACTTCTACAATCTTTCCACATACTCAGGAACAACCTTCGCTCTGATACCACCTGATGCAGTGCAAGGTAGGAGAATCCCCAAAGGAGATTTCTAGGCCCCCAACTATATAACCATGCAGTGGAAACACAACAACAAGAAGCAACAATGCAATATTTGATACCAAATCATAATAATATATTCATAAAATATAATTGATTACATGCAATGTGCCAGGCTGTAAGGCCTTCCCGGTTATGGCCAGATACAAAGCAAGTAATAGTTCTGTAAGATCCCTCAAGATCCAAACCCAAACCCTAGCTAGTCTAGATCCACACTCTGGTAGAATCCTCCAAGGAAGATCTCAACTTGAGCTCGCAAGCCCACCAAGCATTCTCCTTGTTTTCCAAGCCACAACTACTAGCCATTCTCAAAATTCACTCTCCCAAGTTCTTCCTTTCCTCCCCAATGGATGAATAATGCCTAAAGACTCCCCCCCAACCCCTACTTATACCAATCTAAGCCACAAGTCCGCCTAGAACACAAATTAAATACAAATACATAAATTAAATGCCATAAGTCGGCCTCCTACAACAATTAAATTCCTAAAATTGATGTCTTAGTAAAATTGTGATATCTCCTATCTCTGAATGAATTATAATTCAAGCTTCAAACCATAGGTATAAATCTAGGACTTCTTCAATCTCTGAAATTTTCATCATTTAACTCATTTCAAAAAATTAGTTATACAACCTGAAATAGATACCAAATTTCCAGACCATGCCAAGCAACCAAAGACCATGTTGAGCTCCATAGACCATGCCGAGTTCCAAAGACCATGATGAGTTCCATAGACCATGCCAAGCTCCCAAGACCATGTCGAGCTTTGTAGAACATGCTGAGCTCCATAGACCATGTTGAGCTCCCAAGACCATCCTGAGCTCCCAGATCATGCTGAGCTCCCAAGACCATGTCGAGCTCCATAGACCATATCGAGCTCCCAAGACCATGCCGAGCACCAGTATTCACCAAGCTCCATAACCCTTAACCAAAATCCCTCTCAAACATGAAATATTGCAAGCGAACCCAAGATGCTCCTACATCAACTATTCTAGCGTGCCAAAAGAAACTTGGATATTTCTCCCCAAACCTCAAGTTTCCTTGAGGAGGATATGGGACCATAGAGGTTGATAAGAATGAAGGAAAGAGAGGAGGATAATCTATTGTTATGAGTGTAATTTTTTTTCTTGGATGAGGATTATGTTTGAAGCTAGGGTTATGACTAAACTTCAATAATTTACATAATGATACCCTTGTCATTGATCTCAATGGGGGAGAGATAAGTACATGAAAAATATTGATTGATGCCAATGGGGGAGATAATATTCCTTTTGGAAGAGATGTTACTAGATTGATAAAAATTATTAAAAAGGATATTTTGATGTATGTGAGATATTAACACATTCCTTATGCATGTTGGTATATTCATGAGCGGGGTGAATGGGTACCAAAGGTAGATGTGGAAGAAATATATTTGGTATTCTTGGAACTTAGATGTTTTTCATATATGTTCTAATCAATGACAAAGGGGGAGATTGTTAGCAAGAATGATGATGATATTCCTATAGGGGAGCATATAACATTGTTGGAGACATGATTCAAAGCTTATGTGTTACATTCATGATTGTGTTTGTCATTCATGACAACATAGTTATCTTTCTCTAATGACTAACAAATTAGCAATGAAAGATTGGATTTGTGTAGTTTGAGGATTGAAGATTAGCTTTAAAAAAATTTAGATGTTCTACAATATTTATAGAGGCTTCAACTAAGAGCATGTATAAAACTATGAATACTAGACATAGAGATGAAGATTTTAGTGAAGACTAGTTTGAGGCAATCCGTGTAGTGATTTGTTACTGATAATTTAAATTTATCTCCTAAAAGAGATGAAATCTGGTAGAGTGAACTTAGAAGAAGGTTGAAGACATGTTAGACATGTTCAGGTTTAGAAAGAATAATCTAAATATCACTACATGGAAAGCCATGAAGACTGAGAGCTAACAGTTGTGTGTAATCTTGGATAAAGTGTAAAATTATAATCTAACGTGTTTTGTAATATGTTTTTAAATGGTTCTATATTATTATTGTAAAATAGGAAAGCCCTTGGGCTGACTCAATAAATTGTTTCAAGAACTAGTATAAAGGAAAGATATTTTCCTTGGATGAAAAGCATGATATGTAGTCATATCCTTGGAATGTGTATTGTACTAGCTTGATATGAAAATTTGTGAGGAGAAAAGAAGAAATTTGTGTAGTTGAAGAACATTGAGTTTACAAGGAACTATATTTGGCAGGATAAGTTTTTGGTTGGATGGTTTTTGTTTCACATTATATTATTCAGAAGGAATCGTACTAAAGTTGTTTGGGTAGTAAGCTTAGTTGACCTCTTTTCAACTCCTAACAGGGTTGGCACAACTCCTAACATGGATTCATTTTTTTCTAACAAGGACTCATATGTATAGATTATATTTCATTGACTTCTAATAGGGTCTATGCTTCACAAGGAACTTTAATATTAGTACATCATCTTGTGGCTACCATCCCCACCTAGGTTTTCTCTCTAATCAAGGGTTTACCTAGTTAACATATCTAGTGTTATTGTATATGTGTATATTGTGGTTGTTGCATCTACTATTTACATGTTTTAGAATTAATAAAGATAATGAGAGTTGTTTGAAATTCATAACTAATTCAACACACCCCCTCCCCTCTTCAACCCTTCAACTATCTTGGTGGACTTTAACTTCTAATAGGGATAAATTGTTGTTCCTATTCCCCTCTAAGAGAAATGTTTTTTTGTAGATTTCTACTTCCAATAAATTTCTTCTTTTGTGAGGAGGTTAGCTTTCTTGTTTAGAAGTTCTTTTTCTTGGAAATAAAGAGCATTGTCCATGCCTTTAAAAAATACTTCTTCGTTCAGTTCAATGATATCTAGATCCACTTTATTGAGTTCTTCAAAAAAATTATTGAAAGAAAGTTTGTTCCACTCTTTGATTTTTCAATTTTAGGTGCTTTCATTTAGAGACAAAATAAAACATCTTGGAACCTTGAAATGATGCCTCATTCTGCCAACTTTTTAAAGGAAATAGGAATGCTTTTTTTATATTGAAACCACATGTTCTCACAAATGAAAGGATTTGCATCAAGTCTGAAGATTTGCATTGGGTCTGAATTCTTCAGAGATGTCAAGCCTAATGGGGAAGTAATCCAAGCCTGAAAGAGGCCCAATCTTTGTAGAAAGACAATGATTGAAGAAGGCTAGCTTCTAGATCCCCACAAAACAAGAATCTATCTAGTCTTTCATCTTTGAGATCTAATCTAGACCTCTTATTCTTCCAAATACATACCAAATTAGTAGTATTGATATCTAGAAGGTTAGATGATAGTATCCATTGGTTGAAATCTTGAGATGCTTTATACAAATTCCTAACGCCGCAAATATTTTTATCCCAGGATTAGAGATGAGGAGAAGGTGGAGATAAGGCATGATGTGGACATAAAGAAGTTGAGATGTGCAAATTGGTGAAAACAAAACCCCATCTTTCACTGAAGTTCATCATGGGGGCTTGAGTTGGGGGAGTCGGAGATGGAGGGCTTGAATTTAGGGACATTAAAATATCTTGCAAAGATATAATTTCCTCCATAAGAGAAACCCTACTATCATCAACGGCACATAATAAGGTTTCAAAAAAATGCTAAAAGAAGTGTTGTCATTAAAATTTTTCACCTTTGATAATTTAAAGTAGGGATTAACTAGGATAAAACTCATATGCTCCTCTTGATGGGAGCTAGGATTTTGAAACCCTAGTAAAAAGCCAAGGAAACCCCCCTGAGCGTTAAATGACATCCTTGTTAAGAAGAGACAATAAGAGAGTCCCCAAATTAAACCAAACAACCTTTCATAAAAAAATAAGAGATGTGTTGAGCACTAGTCCCTACCTCGGGAGGGATAGAGGGGGGTATTATGCGATCAAAGGGATGGAGTGGACTAGAGCAGGTTAACAATGCAAGCAAGACATGAAAAATGTGCAAGAGTCTTGTGGAAGCAAATAGGCCACAACCATATTTTCTGGTGAAACAATGGACTGTTTGTCCAAATGACAAGGCATCCACCATAAGGATTTTACAATAAAGAGCTCGTGCAACACCATGGTGAGGACTTCTATATAAGCACATAGCTCTCTAATGTTACAAAGCCCAACTCTCAAATTCCCTTCACCAACAAAAAAAGTCCATTGTAAGCAGTCATAAATAGGGAGAGCACTACAAAGCATAGAGAAGTCATTTACATAACAAGTGAGAGGGGTGTATACAATAATCCTTGAATCAATGTAGACTGAAATATCATTTGAAAATCAAAGGAAAGTACAAAGGGGTCATTTCTACCACCTTGAAGAGGTTCATCTAACTTACAAACAACAGCTGCATCTTCTTTCTGTAAAATTAAAATTTTCTCTTGTTAAAATAAACTATTTCTACAACTATGTCAAAAGATCTCAAATCAAGTGGCTACCTCCGACAAATGGTTGCATCAAAATGAACTTTGATGGATCTTCAAAAGGTAATCCTAGAAAAGCTGGTTGTGGCATGTGTTTACGAAATCATTTGAGTGACGTTCTTGCATTGAAATGTCTCTCTTTACTCTCAAGCACAAGCAATATGGTAGAGGCACTAGGATTACTTTATGGTTTGGTTTTGGCTAAGAACTTGGAATTAAAAGTGATTCATATTGAAGGTGATTCCACTCTCATCATTCATGCTTGCATCAAGAGACAAATCGTTAACTAGAGAATCAAATATATCATGTCTAAAATCTGGTATTTGATTGACTCATTTGATTCTTACCTCATTTGAAATATCTACAGAGAGGGCAATTTGGCTGTTAATCTTTTAGCAAAATGGGGGTCTGATGGCATTGATCTTGATTCCACAAGACTAAGTATCTATGTGAAAGATTTTCCAGATTTAGCACACATAATTGATACAGATAAAGAGCTTTATGCTTCTGCCTAGGAATCTTTTTGTCAATGTAAATGCAATTGATATTGATATGCTTTTTTGTATTGGCTATGAATTTAGGGTTTTCTTTCCAGATTCTTTCCCTAATGATCCCTTGAATCTGATATATTTTTATCTATATATAAGGTGCCTCTACCACCTTTGCCTTTATATATATATGGTATGTAAATTCATTACCTAATCTGTTACAAAAATATGCAAAATAAAATCTACAGATTTTACCATAACTGTATACAAAATAAATAGATGCGATTGTACACAAGAGCTTTAGTTAGAACTAGTAACTTTGATATAGAATGCAGATAGATATATACAATTATCGTGGAAGAACTGTCCAAAGTAGTGGCATTTTATTAAAAAATAGATGCGAGTGTACACAGCATGTTCACTGAAAACTAAGATCAGAATATCTTAATTAAGATACATAAGCTAAAAACGGAGTCTTTTGTTCATCATGTCTAAGATGAACAGAGACATGGAATGGAGACTATTTGGATATTCTGACATGTTTATGAGAGGTGGTGTCTTCTTAAATCTATCTATTTTTGTATTAGTATTATAAAGCAATACAGTTAGATTCCATAATATGGTGAATATATGTTAAGCAAATATCATCAGTTCAAAAGATATAGTGTGTGTTCATATTCTTAAGCGAAAACATGTTTATATTTATGATTTCTTAATGTATAACTGCATGGACATAGTGAACCATCAAAAAAATTGGACTCGTACCATTAGCATAATCATTAGGTATTACAGATGTTCCAATTTTCTAGGTATAAAACAGAAGCATTTGAGCTGGAAAATTCCCATGCCGGTAATGAATAAGATGTAGCTTATGCTGCAATAAACCCAGAGGCGGTCTCACTCTTATCAGAACAACATAGAGCGAGAGGGAGAAATACTATTTTTTGCATTCTAAAATGGTTGTGGGCTATTTCTCACAATTCATAGGTCGCTCTTTTTATCTGAATCTCATGTACACTTGAAGAGAAGGTAATAAATGATAGCCTAATAGAGGTAGCCACAACCGGTGGTCCATGAATATGCAAATCAGATATGTTCCTAAAATTTTGCATAAATGCTAGCAACCAAGCCTAGATTTGGCATTATTGTTGCAGTCAAGGAGCTTAACTTGGAAGACTTACATGGTCAAAAAGAGTTATTGGGAAGTACAACACTACCTCACTTGATAATCTCTATTAGGTTGAGAACTCAATATATTGTGATTATTCATGAAATTTAGGTTTGGTGTGTTCAAATTTATCTTTAACTAATGTATCCTATGGCCAACTAGGATAGAAGTTATTACTATCCACATCTAGTTTGGTATTTTGGCTTCTATTTCTACATTTAGAAGTAGGAGATCTAATGAACAAATTTACAAATAATATCTTAATGATACAGTTCATGTTCTTTCAAAGACCTTTCCTGGTTTGTTCTTTCTAATAGTATGTGAAATAGATCAGATTTTCTTCAAGTTAGAAAATCTAAATTTTTCTATAAAATGATTTGAACACACCTTCGAGAGAAATAATAGTCAGTATATGCAATGATATTTGCAAAGAAGTTGGCCTATGCAACCATTGTCGCTGCCATCAGCGAGTACTACATATTTCAAATGCATAAAATAAATGATATATAAGTGATCTTCAAATAAACTAGAGAAAATGGGGAAAAAAATATACATCCAGACCAATAAAAGCTTTCAATTGTTATTATATAGGCTTACCTCAGGGTGTGATAGAAGCAAAAGGTGCATTCCCAATAGCTGAAGCTGAAATTGAAGATATAATAACCTGCTAAAAAGAAAAACAAAAGAAATGAAAGGAATGAGGCTGAGATAGGATAAATTCACAGAGTAAATGAAAAGAATGAGGCTGAGATAGGATAAATTCTACATGAGAATGGAAATGAATGATGAGTATTAATCTAATAATAGGAAAATTAATCCCAATGTCACTTGAGCACTACTCAATGCTACTATGTATGGACATTATAACGTGACCTCACGACTGTGTACTTGTGGATGCGTCTTTTGGGATTGTCTGGCTCTTCAAAATATTTATTTGATTTCAAACTAAATTTTTTTTTTTTGCAAAAAGAGGGGTAAAAATTTATTAAGACAGAAAGGAATACAACAAGGAGAGCTCAACAAGGAGCTCGATCTTGAGCAACAAGATCATCAAATTCTTCACCATCTCAAAGGACAGATGCCCCCCTATCCCTAATATTCCAACCCGGATCATGACTAGAAGCCCATTTGGCTAAACAATCAGCAGGTCTATTCCATTCTTGCAGAATATACTTGAACCTAATGAACTGAAAAGAGGAAGAGAAGAAAAGAATCTGCTTAACAACAGCGGCTAGCTGCCAACTAACATCCTCTAGCTCTTGCGAAGAAAGCATGTTCACCACCACCTGGGAATCAGACTCACAAATAATCTTACTCCATCCCCACAAGCAACACTGTTCCACAGCATATAAAATAGCCTGAGCTTCCATGAGATTGTTAGTATAATCACCCTTATGAATTGAGAAGAAAAATTTAACATTCCCAGAACTACAACGAGCCACTCCACCAATACCAGCCGGACCAGGATTCCCACGAGAAGAACCATCAGTGTTAATTTTTAGAACTCCATAGGGAGGAGGAGTCCAGTGCCCATCTCGGTTAACCCGACCCTTCCTCTGATGGTGAAGCTGCCTGGACATAGAAGGAAACCTATGAGCCGCAACCTCATCCTGCAGATGAAAATTAAGGCGATTACAGATAGCAAGATCAACCGGATCCATACCCCCATCAAGCTCACACTTCACAAGAATAGTTTCCTGGAGAGAATGTGATATTTTCCACCAAAGATGCAAAACACCAAGCCGAACATCTTGGAATATGCGGCGATTCCTCTCCAACCAGAAATGCCAAAGCATGAAAGATGGGCCAACAATCCAAGCAGCATGGAGAGAAGAAGACTTGGAGGGAGCACTACCCAAGCGAGCCCAGAACTCAGGCAAAGAGGAAGCATGCCGACAAGAGCAACCCCAAGCGCTCCACCAAAGGTGCCATATCTGAGTAGAATAGGAGAAATGGAAGAACAGATGGGAGACAGACTCCTCTCCATTACCACACAAAACACAATAAGAGGGCCCCTGAAATCCACGTTTACAAAGATTATCCCAGGTAAGACAACGGTTGTGAGCCACTAGCCACATGAAAAAATTGCACTTGGACCAAGAAACTTTATTCCAAACTTGCTTCCACCAAGGGACCTCAGCATCCCAAAATAATTGTCTAGTTATCTCCTGATACCCAGCAGACACATGATATTTACCAGACAAGGTACTGCCCCAAGCTAATACATCTGGACCAAGCAAAGAGGAACACTCTCTAGAGGCCAGAATTTGAGAAAGCTCCTGACGATCCATGTCTGTACCTCCAGGAGGCCAATCAGAGGAATGCTTTCATCTATAACTAACAACAGGTCCCAATTGATAAGAAGTCTTGTAATGAGCCACTTTATCCCATCCAGCGGCAAGAAAAGAGTCACAAAGAGGCTGAAGATGAGGGTATATGGATAAAATGGAAGAGAATCCATCCCAAGCATCAGACAAAAACAAAGCCTGAGAACCTCCTTTACATATCTAGAACAGACCTCTTTTCACCAACATCGCACCTGTCTTCAAAGTATGCCAAACCATTAAGCCACGACCTTCAAGAGGAAGTGCAGAAACAGAGCAAGGATCAGCACCATGAAAATATTTATGAGTGATAATACGAGCCCAAAGTTGATGCTGTCCAAAGCACCATCGCCAACAAAGTTTAGCAGCCAAAGCTTGTCTACTCAATAGAGCAGAACGAAGACCAAGACCACCCTCCTTTTTAGGCCTACAAATAGTTGCCCAATTAACCAAGCTCCATTTAGTACTACGCAAATTACCACTCCAAAGGAATTGTCGAGAAAGAGCATCAAACTCCTTGAGAAAGTAAATAGGTGCAGCATGAACCATGCTTCTATAAGTAGGAAGAGCTTAGATAACAACTTGAAGAAGAGTAACCCAGGCAGCAGTAGAAAGCCATCTATGAGTCCAATGATTTACCTTATCCTGAAGCTTGGTAATCAAATTTTTCCAGAAGAGACGTGGCTGCCTGGAAACAACAATAGGAATGCCAAGATAAGTCAAAGGAAGTGAACCTATCTGAAACCGTAGGATACCAACAATCCTGTGTTGAATAGAATCAGGAGTGTTAAAAAAGTAAATGAAAGATTTGTGCTCATTAACTTTCTGGCCTGAAGCTGCCAAATAAACGTCCAAAGCATGTCGAAAGGCTTCAGCTTCCTTGATCCTAGCAAGACCGGCAAGAGCAGAATCATCAACAAATTGAAGATGGGAAAGAGAAGGTAAGCCATTACCCCACCGCCAGCCTTGAATAGAATTCTGGGACACCTGATGCTTAATGAATTTGCCCAAGCCTTCAGCCATGATGATGAATAGATATGGGGAGAGAGGGTCACCCTGGCGGAGGCCTCTAGAAGCACCAAATAGTTGTGAAGGTTGACCATTAATAAGAATAGAAAAAGAGGCAGAAGTAATGCAACTCATAATCCAACTCACCCAGTCAGAGCTAAATCCAAAAGAAAGAAGAATACTCCTTAGGAAGCTCCATTTAACTCTATCGTAGGCCTTAGCCATATCCAACTTAACAAACATGGCTCTCTCCCTTGAAGTAACCATAGAGTGAATAGCCTCAGTAGCAATAACCACCCCATCCAAAATTTGTCTTCCAGCAACAAAACCACCTTGTTCTTCTAAGATAATAATGGGAAGCCACCTTTTCAGTCTCTCAGCAATCAGCTTAGTAATAACTTTGTAGACCACATTACATAAGGCAGTTGGTCTAAAAAACTCCAATTGATTAGCACCCTCTCTCTTAGGAATAAGAGTCAAGAATGTAGAGTTCAAAGCTCGAAGCATCTGCTTGCTAGCATATGATTCTTTAACCACCTCCAACAAATCATGATTAATGATTTCCCAAAATTCCTGAAAGAATTCAACTGCAAAACCATCAGGACCAGGAGCCTTCCCCTTAGGCATGCCAAAGACCACCACCTCCAGCTCTTCCAAAGAGATAGGACGCATGAGATAATCATTCATTTCCTGAGTGATAAAAGGGTTTGTAATAAACCTAGTGTGACTCGAACCGGAGTTGATGCGTAGCACCGGGATCATTAGCCTAACACTACGCCTCACGACTCGCCTTCACACCAACTGGGCTACTCACTCACCCTTCAAAAGGGTTTGTGGTAAACCTAGTGTGACTCGAACCGGAGTTGATGCGTAGCACCGGGATCATTAGCCTAACACTACGCCTCACGACTCGCCTTCACACCAACTCGGCTACTCACTCACCCTTATTCCAGACTAAAGTTATTTATGTATATATATAGTAAATATTCAATAAACTATCCTCGAGATAGTTATGGATGTCTTTATCTATAAAGATAAATAATGAACATTTTGTTGTTGTGTACATTAACTTCTAAAATTTATAACAAGAGATAGAACTTTTCTATGTGGATGAATTTTTATTTTTTAAGATAAGCATCACATCTGTTTAGATTTGATAAGAATAACAAGTGGACAAATTTAATGTAGCTTACAAAAAACTAAAGTAATTATAAATTAAGGATTTTAAAAAAATTGAAAATATAGAAATGATGAATGATTTTTTTTCAACTTCTTTAAATCAAATAAGAAACTCAGACTGGAGCAATAATCCAGAATTAATAAATATAGATGAAATAGACATAACTTGTGGGTTGGAAAATAATTAGAAATATAATTTTATTCAATGATATTTTACCCAAATATAAATGTCAGACTTGGAATGGATTAATGGCCCAAAATTTATAAAGAATTACTAAAAATTAAAAATGCTTCCAAGAATATTAAGTGATTTTGAACTGAAAATGCAAAATTCAAGTAGATCTTTGTAGCCATTGAGTTCAAAATTTGTCAAAGAATTCAGAAATGATTATCCACCATACAGAGGGATTTTGGGTCTTAAAATAAATGTTAAACTTTGAATGAAGTAATTGTAAAAAATCTGTAAATAATTGTCAAAACTTAAAAATATTTTCAGCAAAATAAAGTGATTTTGAGCATCATATGTAAAATTCAATTGTAGAAAGGAAGATTGCTGGTGATCTTTGAAGCCGCAAAGTTCAAAGTTCAGATTCGGTAGAGAACTTAGAATTGATTTGGGGGCTAACTAAATTTATCATTTATTTTTCAACTTTCTGATACGTTTACCAGGCCAAGTCGTAGACTCCAATGCGAGCACACTCAGTTTTACTAATACACTTCCAACATTTAACCGAAGCATTCCCAAAATATAAACCAAGCTTTTATGTCTTTTGCAATTAACAAAAGTTGCACAAGAGCATATGTCGAATATATTTAAACTTGGGAAATAGAAAAGGCACAAGCGAAGCGTTTGATTAAAAATTAATAAGAAACATGATTAAAACTCTCCCTATCTGAAATAGAATGTGAAATATAGAAAGGTAGGGTTTCAATTTAGTCATGGATGTAGATCTAGCCTTAGTATCAAAATAGAAATGAGAATGGGATAGGAAAATAAAACTAAGTTGTCTTAAAGGAGAAATGTCAGAAGGGCATACCTAGTGGTTTGGAGCTGTAAAATGAAGTAATTTTGTGCATTGCCAAAATAGAGTTTCTTGCGGTAGTAAAAAAACCTGATTGATAACACCCATGTCAATTAAGCATGACGAAGCCATAGAAATAAGGAGATACATGTGTTTATACAGTAATGTGGAGAGAATATTAATTTGGCTTGGCAACACAGTGAGTGTTTATTCCATCATAATTTGTCACAGTTAAGTTTTCAATGTTCTAGATAAACCTAAAAGTATCTCACATATAATAATCAAAATGTACACTATCAAATTTCAAATTGATCAAAGATATCATCTTAGAGTCTAACTTCAGAAAAAGATAATGCATCTCAAATTTTAACTAGGATTTTTCAAAATCCCAAGAATAATTTCAAAAATCAAGTGTGTACCAAAATCATCACAATATTTTTCCATGCTCTAAAGAAACTTGAAAGATCAACAACTTCATCTATTTCAAATAGCATAAAAACTAATTCATTTTCCTTCAAGTAGACCCGGGATCTTCACTATGATTCCTTGAACAGCTCAAATACCTGCCACAATCCTAAAAGAATGAATTAGAGAACTGTAAAATCAAAAAATTATTAACAGTTGACGTAGATTCATAACAGCAATAACATTCAATGAAAAAACGGTCTTTAATTTACCAAAATTTGCAGACATTATCACACCATCATCCACCATCAATTGATGTTTAGAGCAGCACAACCAACAGAAGCCCAATACAGAACTTTTGAGGTTTTTCCAAAAACTTCCTCAAGCGACTCACTCAGATTTCTCTCCCAATACACTAGCATGATAAATCAAATATTTTTATAATTATCTATGGCTAGTATCCTCAGTGCAACATAATCTACATTCTCCAATCCTTTTAATATATACACTACCATTGAATGTGCCTCCATAGAGAACTAAGATTCTAAGATTTTAAGAATTGCTACATTGAACAATTGACAAATCTTGTATTCAAAATATTGAGAAGAAACGATGATAAATCTGTTATTTAATTTAGGGAAAGAAAATTATTTTATGTAGTTCCTAATTCTATACAAATAAGTTCATTAAGATCTGAATTACCTGGTTAAAGATAATTTTTGTGGCACCTGAAATATCATCAAACTTGTTCCACTCTTAATAATTTTGTAGACCAAGCCATAAGCATCCATATAAATTTTAAATCCAACAAAAACAAAATAGCAAGAACAAATGGAAGAGAAACTTAGGTTAAATTAAAAAATCAAAATTCACTTTAATAAACAAATGGAAGAGAAACTTAGGCTAAATGGTTATTGCACAAATTTCAAATCTTAATTAATAGACTAAATACAACCGAAAACTTAAGTCTCCTGCCTTTCGGCAGGGACTAACAAAGGGGGATTGAAATTATAGTCCAATTCCAAGAAAGGGAATGAAGAACCCTTGAAATAGATGTTGCCTTCTTCTATTAGAAAATCCTTTTGTAGGAGATACTTACCTAGATAGAGGAAGTTGTGACCCACCAATCCTCCATTTTTGAATGATCTCTACCATTCCAATGTCTTAGTTTGTAAGAACTGTTGGAATATTTAATGCAAGAGGCCGTTTGCTCCTAGAGCCAAATGTCAACGTACCTCCATGACAGCTTGTAGAACGATCAAAAGAATTTATTGCTTGGTAGGTGAGTTTTCAAATTTGAAAATGAGGGGGAAAATATTTTGCAAGTAAGAAAAAAGGAATGTTTGATTCATTCATTCGAGAGACAGTTAGAAGAAGAAGTTGAAGTTGCAGAGCAGAGAGAAGTTGCAGAGAAAGTGATCAGCAGATCCAATTTGTTGCAAGGACAGAGGAAGTTCATTTTGTGACTGCAGTTGCACGTGCTTCTTTGTGTCATCCTATAAATTCATAGTTTATTGTTTGATTCGACCTGTTGAAGCAATGATTGCTCCAGACATTGTAGTATGCAGCCATTAGAGCTATAAGTTTGAAGTTTTTCAGTTTAAAATTTTAGGGTTACTTTAGGGTTTTTTGGTTGAAGACGAATGCTTCCAAATTTTGTAATGATTTAATCTAAGTTGAATAGAAAGCAAGCTGGCATACTTGAATCCATTGTTCTTCTTCTTCTATTCCTTGCATTTGAAAAGTTTATTTGAAAGCTTCAAGTTCTGGCTCTCTAGTTTTAATTGTGAAAAGGAGTTCACGTTATAGTTCTATCACACGGTATTGTCTTTGGTAGAAGTCATCTATAGTTTAAGCCGAGTTCACTCGGTAACGTCTTCTACCAAGCTCCTCCCTACTTTGGCTATCGACCTCACTTGGTGCTTTCTTCTACCGAGCTCCACCCTCCTATGGCTACTGAGTTCACTCGGTAATCACACTACCTAGCTCACTCGACATCCTTTGGCTACCGAGTTGTTTATTGTCCATTTGCCGAGCTCACTCGACAAACTCTCTTGCCACTCAATTTCTTAGTGTTTACCGAAAAAAGTTGTCACTCGGTTTATTAAGGTACCGAGTAATACTTGCACAAGGTAATAGTTTTTGCCGAGAAATTTTTTAGGTTTAGAGTTGTGAATGATTTTGATTTAAATTTCTCACATGGTATCAGAGCTTTGAGGCCCCACATCCATAGTGAGTTAGGGCATTTGTTTTTCTTAGGATATTTGACATGGCAGGAGATGCAGGAAAGATATGGCAGCAGCCACCACCCTTCAATGGACAAAATTATGATACGTGGTCAAAGAAAATGAAGACCATAATGGTTGCAAATGATTTGTGGGAGTTTGTAGTTAATGGATTTAATGATGTGATAGACCCAACTCAGTATGCTGCTCTCACAAATGCACAAAAGACTCATTTGAAAGAGTCAAGGAGGAAGGATGCTAAGGCATTAAGTCTTATTGAAGCAACAATGACAGAGACTGTATTCTCAAAGATTGCAGCAACAAATTATTCAAAAGAAGCTTGGGATATCCTTGAGATAAACTTCAAGGGGACTGATAAAGTCTGCATAGTAAAGCTATAAAATATAAGGAGAGAATTTGAGAACCTTCAGATGAAGGAAAATGAATTAGTTGCAAACTTCAATTAAAGGACCTCCAATGTGATTAACCAATTGAAGTCAAATGGAGAAGACTATCAAGAGTAGAGGATAGTTGAAAAGATATTGAGGAGTTTACCTCATAAATATGACAATTTGGTCATGACCATAGGAGAGGCAAAAGACCTCACTGTTTTGACAATGGATGAGTTAATGGGTACACTTCAAACCCATGAGCATAGGATCAATAGATCTGTATCTTCTTCTTCCCAAGAGCAAGCATTCAAGGCTCAATCAAATCCAAGAGGAAGGGGGAGAGGAAGAAATGGCTTAGGCAGAAACTCCAGAGGTAGAGGCCGAGGTAATGGAAGACAAAGGAATGGTGCAACAGAAAGCTTAAGAAGAGCAGATGGAGCAAGTAGCTTACAAAATACCTCAAGAGGAGGTAAAAAAAACTAAACTCAAATAAGAGTAATGTAGAATGCTACTACTGTCATAAATATGGGTATTATGCAAGTGAATGCTAGAAGAAGCAAAATGATCAGTCAGGACAAATAAACATGGCTGATGTTAACATGGGAAGTGGAAAGAATGCCACTATCTTCATCATGTGTAATGTTGGTGAAAAGGAAGCCCTGAGGCTTGGTACCTCGACAGTGGATGTAGCAACCACATGAGTGGTAATGAAACCTTGTTTTCATTCATTGACAAGAATTTCATATCAGAAATTAAGATGGGTAACAATGGAACCCTATCGGTTGTGGGCAAAAGATCTATTATGGTCTGCACCAAGAAAGGTGAGAAGAAGGAAATACAAAATGTGTATTTCACCCCTGGTATGAAGCACACTTTGATGAGCATTGGTCAGCTCATTCAAAATGGATACAAAGTGCTGATGGAGAATGACAAGTGTATCATTCAGAAAAAAGATGGGAGCAAGAACTTACTTGCAGCAGTTCAAATGACAAAGAACTGAATGTTTCCTTTGAAGATAGAGACATGTTTCTCATCTGAAGTTGGAGCTGCACCTCCCACACAATCAACTCTAAGGAGTGTGATAGAAGACCCCTCATGGCTATGGAACCTCAGGTATGGTCATCTTGGCTATGCTGGTTTACATTTATTGTTAAATAAAAGAATGGTAGAAGGTTTGCCACACATAAAAAATTCATGTGGCAAGTGTGAGACTTGTATTTTGGGTAAGCAACATAGGCTTCCCTTCGATTTTGAAAATTCTAAGAGGGCTAGATATCTATTAGAATTAGTGCATACTGACTTAGTCGATCCTATGCAAGTTACTTCCATTGGGGGGAGTACTTATTTCATGACATTCATTGATGATTTCAGTCGTAAGACATGGGTGTATTTCTTAAAGAATAAATCTGAAGCATTTGATAAATTTGTAGAATTTAAAGCCCAGGCTGAAAGAGAATGTGGACACTATATTAATGTCCTAAGATCAGATATAGGAGCAGAGTATACCTCCAATTCTTTTGTAAATTTTTGCAGGAAACATGGTATAAAGAAAGAGCTCACAGCCAGCTATACACCACAACAGAATGGAGTGGCTGAAAGAAAGAACAGGACCATTGTTGAAATGGCAAGGAGCATGATGAAAGAGAAAGGTCTCCCAACTAAATTTTGGGGATAGACTATCTATGATAGAATTTCAATGGAAGCATGGTCACGAGGAAGATGGACAGTTGAACACCTAAGGGTATTTGGATGTACCTAATTAATAGGTGTCCTACAAAGACAGTCCGTGATACAATTTCAATGGAAGCATGGTCACGAGGAAGATGGATAGTTGAACACCTAAGGGTGTTTGGATGTGTTGCATATGCACATGTGCCTAAAAAACAAAGGCAGAAATTGGATGACAAAGGTGTGAAGTGCATCTTCACAGGGTACAGCTCAGAATCAAAGGCATGCAGATTGTATGACCCATTGAACAACAAGATGACTCTTTCAAGAGATGTGAATTTTTTTGAAAATCAATCTTTGTATGGTCCAACTAATGAGTCACCGAGAACATCAAGTAAAGTGTCAATTATAAGTGAAAAAGATGCTAATGAACAACAAGAAGAAGGAGCAGATAGAAGAAAAGGCAAGTAGCCTCAATCACTACCAAGCTCCTCTAGGCATGACCGAGTGTCAGTGCCAAGTAGTAGCAATGAAGATTATAATCCCACACTCTCCTCCCTATTACCAAGACAGACCAAGAGTCTTAGGGAGATATAACAAGATGAAAGGTATGAAGATTATGATGAGAGTGTTAATTTTGCATTATTTTCTCATAGTAATCCAATATATTTTGAAGAAGTTGTTAAGGAGAAGAAATAGTGTAAGGCCATGGATGAGGAAACAGATGCTATAGAAAGAAATGAGACATGGGAGCTAATTGAATTTCCTTCCAAGAAGCAAGTGATTGGAGTGAAATGGGTCTACAAGACCAAATGCAATGCTAAAGGTAAGATTGATAGGCATAAGGCAAGGCTAGTAGTCAAGGGCTACAAACAACAATATGAAAGAGATTATGATGAGACATATGCCCCGGTTGCAAGAACGGAAACCGTGCGTGTTTTCATA
The DNA here is from genome assembly GCA_028749045.1 of Cupressus sempervirens. NCBI lineage: Eukaryota > Viridiplantae > Streptophyta > Pinopsida > Cupressales > Cupressaceae > Cupressus > Cupressus sempervirens. Next base: position 7,941,384 of record CM053789.1, read on the forward strand.
GAAATTGTAGCTCAACACAAATGGAAGGTATACCGAATGGATGTGAAGTCCGCATTTTTAAATGGTGTATTGAAAGAAGAAGTATATGTGGAGCAACCACCTGGTTATGAAGTTGCAGGTGAAGAACACAAGGTATATAAATTGAAGAGAGCTCTTTATGGGCTCAAGCAAGCTCCAAGGGCATGGTATAGTATAGTTGACTCATATTTGATGAGCAATGGCTTTAGCAAAAGCAATGGTGACCTTACTCTCTATATCAAGGCAGAAAATGAAAATCTGTTGATTGTTGTCTTGTATGTAGATGATTTGATTTTTACTGGTAATGACAAGGCTCTAATTGGTGAGTTTAAAGAGGCCTTAAAAAATGAATTTGAAATGACAGACCTAGGTCTCTTAAAATACTTTATAGGCATAGAAGTAAAACAAATGCATGATGGCATCTTCATCTCTCAAGAAAAATATGCAAGGCGGATCTTGGAGAGATTCAAGATGCAGAACAGTAAGGTAGCTCCCACATGAACAGTAGTAGGTCTGAAGTTGAGCAAAGAAGACAACAACAAAAGAGTGGATCCAACACTATACAAGAGTATGGTTGGAAGTTTAACGTATTTGACTGCAACTCGGCCAGACCTAATGCATACAGTAAGCTTGATTTTCAGATTTATGGAAACATCAAAGGATTCCCATTAGAAAGAAAGAAAAAACATCTTAAGGTATGTGAAAGGTATCAAGGGATTTAGAATTTTGTATACTGCATCAAATGATGATTTCAAGTTGGTTGGTTACACGGATAGTGATTGGGCTAGAAGTATAGATGATAGGAAGAGCACTTTTGGATATGTATTTCATATGAGATCGGGTGCAATTTCATGGGCAATCCAAGAAGAAACCTATTGTTGCTCAATCTATAGCAGAGGCTGAATACAAAGTAGCAAATGTAGTAGCATGTCAGGCTATTTGGCTAAGGAGGATCTTGACAGATTTGAATGAAAGGCAAGAGGATGGAACCACAATGTATTGTGACAACATCTCATCAATTGCATTGTCCAAGAATTCAGTCTTCCATGGAAGAAGCAAACATATTGAGATTAGATATCACTTCATCATAGAGTTGGTGGAGAATGGAGATATTAAAATAGAATTTTGTAAGTCTAAGCACCAGCTAGCAGACATTTTACTAAGCCATTAGGCATTGAAAATTTTGTACATCTAAGAGAGTGTCTTGGTGTAGTTTTTCTGAATCAACAGTGATCCTTGTTTGTTTGGCTCGGGACAAAGGGGGAGTGTTGGAATATTTAATGCAAGAGGTCGTTTGCCCTTGGAGCCAAATGCCCACCTACCTTTATGACAGCTTGTAAAACTATCAAAAGAATTTATTGCTTGCTAGGTGAGTTTTCAAATTTGGAAATGAGGGGGAAAACATTTTGCAAGTAAGACAAAAGGAATGTTTGATTCATTCATTCGAGAGACAGTTAGAAGAAGTTAAAGTTGCAGAGCAGAGAGAAGTTGTAGAGAAAGTGATCAGCGAATCCAGTTTGTTGTAGGGACAAAGGAAGTTTATTTCGTGATTGCAATTGCATGTGCTTTTTTTTGTCATCCTGTAAGTTCATATTTTTTTGTTTGATTCGACCTGTTGAAGCAATGATTGCTCCAGGCATTGTAGTATACAACCATTAGAGCTGTAAGTTTGAAGTTTTCCAGTTTGAAGTTTTAGGGTTACTTTAGGGTTTTCTACTTGAAGCCAAATGCTCCTAGATTTTGTAATGATTTAGTCTAAGTTGAATAGAAAGCAAGTAGCATACTTGAATCCATTGTTCTTCTTCTTCTATTCCTTGTATTTGAAAAGTTTATTTGAAAGCTTCAAGTTCTAGCTCTCTAGTTTTAATGGTGAAAAGGAGTTCACGTTGTAGTTCTATCACTCGGTATTATCTTTGGTAGAAGTCATCTGCAGTTCAAGCCGAGTTCACTCGGTAACGTCTTCTACCAAGCTCCTCCCTGCTGTGGCTACCGAGCTCACTCGATGCTTTTTTCTACCGAGCTCCACCCTCCTCTGGCTACCGAGTTCACTCGGTAATCACACTACCGAGCTCACTCGACATCCTTTGGCTACCGAGTTGTTTATTGTCCATTTATCGAGCTCACTCAGTAAACTCTCCTGCCACTTGGTTTGTTAGTGTTTACTGAGCAAAACTATCACTCGGTTTATTAAGGTACCGAGTAATACTTGCACTGGATAATAGTTTTTGCTGAGCAAATTTTTAGGTTTAATATTGTGAATGATTTTGATTTAAATTTTTCACAAGAAGATGATTAAGCGTGAGCATCAAAACCAATATTTGGAACATCGTTCACTATTTCCCTACTGGGGATAATAGGACTTTGGGGGGCTTCAAATTATAATGAATCATAGTTTGACTGTTTCCATTCAATGGTCTACGGAGAGAAACTTTGTTTGGTCTAGAAGCAAAGGCGAGATTAATGATAAAACGAGAATGGCTTAAACCCCTACAACTTTGCATGAAATAGCTTGGTTGAGGGCGATTTTAAGGGCCACGAGATTCCTCCTTATTTTTAGTTCCTTTGAGCCATTGTTGATCTATGAATGGCGTTACTGGCATTGGCATTCTTGAAGAGGATTTTTTTTTTCCATTATTTGCTAATAACTTGAAACTAGGGATTTCTAAACTAGGGAATAGTTGGATTTAGGGCTGAGAGAACATGACAATCTTCATTGTCCATGTAAGGAGATGAGACCCAGTGAAGGGAGGAAGGCGAGGGAAGGCCAAACAATGCTACAAAGAGAGAGATAATATTACAGATGAAATTCTCTTTAAAAAATTCTTACTTTAAAAATCCTACCATAATTATAATTATTTGGATTGGTAACTTCTTAGAAAAGTATAAGATTATTCCATTAATCTCAACTAGTTTATCATGACATATATACTTTTTTTCCTATCATCATCTATTTGGAACATCTAATACTAATTATCCTGGTATTTATTATTATTAATTAAGTCTACATACTTTCTACAATAGCCTCAAACTTGATTGTAAACCTTTTGTCTTTTTTAAAAAAATGAACTTCATTTATTCTTTCACATTCTATAATATCCTATGTTGGATCCTTCTTTATTTCGTCACAAAGATTTTAAAGTTCGTAGAAATTCTTAGGATTGACATCGATGCTATTGGCCTCCATAAATATTATTAAAATTTTCAAATAGAAAGAGATTAACATATTTTTTATTGATTGTATAATATTATTTTAATAACTTTATTATATCTCTATTTATTTCTTCACAGAGATATTTCTGCAAGATGAATTTTATGTTTTTATGTTTATATGACTGATTTTAGCTTTCAAAAATAAGATTTCAAGTCACTTGTTTTTATTAGGAAGGTTTAAAATATATTTTCTTTTTCCTCATTATATATTGATGAAATTTTCATTTGAAAAGAATTAGTAGATTTGTTTATTGATAGACTTCACTTTATCTTTCTTTCTTTGTTTTTTTTTTTTTTGTTGATTAAGCTTTACTGTAAGCAAAGCATACGTGTGCTGCTATGAGCTATGTCGTACACAAGCTAGAAAACAGGTGCTGTGAAAGACAAAAACATGGTACCACAATTTTTTTTTGCGGTTGCAGTTTCTTAAATGCTTGCTCTGCTTTCCATACATACACAACATTTTGTAGTTTCTTCTCTACAGTACTTTGCCCCCTCTTAGGGTGTAGCATAGAGCCTCAAACTCATTTGGTTATTTATTAGTTGTAGAATAATTGAGTATTGTTGTATTAGATGCGGTTATCTTTCTTATAAATTGTACCATTGACAAAATTTCAAAAATACGAAAAATACAATTTTTGAATTTTTCAGCATTTGATCTTCATGTTCTGTATATTTTTGAGATAAAAAATAATAAATTTTTTGTGAAAATTTCGCTGTATTTTCGTGAATCTGAAAAAGAATCATGTTTGACTTTTTTTCCGTCTTTAGTACATTTTATCTGGAGATTACCAACGCCTTTACCAACCTATGAAGAAATCATTGATTAATCATAGTTTCATCTGATTGTTTCCATTGAACATTCAAATAGTTTGCCTCTACCGTGCTCCGCTTAAAGTGTTTCTTACGTATTTGGGATTCTAGTCCTGCATTCATACATGGCTTCCTCCTCCTCTCTTCAGGGAAGATCGATTGTTTCTCCTAAAATATATGATGTTTACATATGCTCAATATCTCTTGTGCAAATCGCAATTTTATCCGAATTATATGCCCAGTCCACATGATGTTTACACAAGCTTGTTCTTATGCTACAACAATGTGACGCCATCTTTATTCTCGTCTTCTACGATGTCCACCCCTGGGAACTATGCCACGTCGACAATGAAAAGTCAATATAAATGTAAAAGTAGAAACCTTGATAAGCTAGATGAATGGACAAAGGACCTCCTCGGCTGTGGTGGCCAGGGCTCCTACGATCTATGGTGCGCTTCTTTCTTACTCCTCTCAAAGTAAAAACTAGACAAGGCATTTGTTAAAACATTTCAATTTATGTGCCCGACTTTATTGAAAAGATGAGTAAATCCTAAAATAAATAAAGAGTATTTTAAATCATTTAATTCTAGAGGTGTAACGTTATTAGATAACTATTTTAAGAGAGGCTTTTGCATTTCAAAGGGGAGACTTTTTAATAGGGAATAACTCACCTTTTTTTTTAGATAGATCTTTAATGATTTTTTATTTGCATAATGTACATAGGGTTTAAGATTCTATAATTCCATAAACGTAGTAAACAAGGTATTTTTTTCCTTCACTTATGGTTGTTAACTTTTCATATGTAAAACAATGATTCTTATTTGAATATATATGAATTATTAGTAGTCTATATAATTTTTGTAACAAAATATTACTTCTTTATAGTATTCTTATTTGGTTTAGTGGAAGTAACCTATTTTTTCATATGTTGAGATATGATTTATCATTAATTAAATCTAAGTTGATCTTTTACAAGTCGACAATCAGGATTTCTAGTATTAATATCTTTTTAATTTATTTTTTCTTATTTATTTCTTAGGTTAAAAGTACACACAAATACAAGCACCCACATTTTATGAGGGATTTGCACCTCTAAGGTGTAGAGAAAGGTGGTGAGTTGTTGTAATTTATCCAATCATTAGTATGATTGTTTTTTCTTAGAGGTGAAACATTGTCAGTTCTCAAGTAGTACTTGGGTGATAAATTTGTTTACCAATAATATAATCTAATAATGTATTTGACAAGTTAACACTTGTAAGGAAGATTGGTTATCAAATGGACTTGATTGGTGGAGTCACTTTCCCAATTAAACAAGCTTATAAAATGAATCCAACAATAATTGAAGAGTTGAATAAACAAGTCTAAGATTTTCTATGGAGAGGGTTGATTTGTGAGATTTTGAACCATATTATCTAAAAGAAAGAAATACACCTTTTGAAGATGTCATTTGCATTGTGTTTTCTTGAATATAAGTATATTTTGAATCTGGTGATGGACATGGAAATAATTTTTGAAAAAATTCAAGATAATGTATCAATATATAATAAAATGTGATGACAAAATAGATGAGAGATTGTTTACAAATCAAATTTAAAAACTTACACTATGAATTCAAATTGAATAGGAGGTGAGGGTTATGGTTCATTTGAATGGCCTATAATTCTCTAGGGCTCGCCTGAATGGCCTATGATTGTCTAGGGCTCGCTCGAATGACCTATGATTGTCTAAGACTCACCCAAATGACCTATAATTGTCTAGGAGGAACTTACACTACAAATTCAAATTGAAATAAATATAAAATATACTACATAAAACTAATATTATCATCAATACTACTAATAACTTTAAAATAATATAACAATAGTCATTTAATTTATAAATAAAGTTAAAAATATTAATTTAAAATATTTATGTTAAAATTACTTTTACTTATTTTATAATTAATTTTATATATTTTAAAACATGTGTCATCAATTTCAAAGAGCCCATACAAAAGTGATTAATTACAAAAGCATTAAAAACCAAGAAGTGAATCCGATATATTAAGGGTCTATTTGGTTCTTGGAAGATGACAGGAATTGGCTTTTTCAAAACTCGAGTTTGAAAATCTGTGCGTTTGTTTCAAAATTTGCAAATCGGAATTAGCATACGAGACTTCTAATTTTGCCTCAAAATCAAGTTTTCCAACTTCCTAAAATACGGAGGAATTGAAAATCAAAACCTGATTTTGTTTTTTAAGGAGTGTAAAAACAATAGATTGGACTACTTTTTGAAATTTTCCTTCAACTCCAAGCTTATGCATAAAAGTGTCTTCACACGCATCTTCCCAAAAATCCCAAAAATTGGAATGAAGATATACAAAACCTTAATTTGGCTAAACCAAGGTTTGTAGAAATCCAGGTTTTCTAAATTCCACGAACAAACAGACCTTAAATGTTGCAAATCAATGACTACAATTGAACGAAGATGATGAACTTTTGAATAGAAAATAGTCAAAGCATGTCGGTTATACTTCTCTTATTCTTTGATTTTTGTTTTCACTTCTTTACCACATCATAGGCTGCTAGTTTTGGCATCATTGTGTGTTTACATAGTCAATCAACAATTCTTTGCATTAGAGTTTAAGATTTCCCTTCTTCCCCACCATTCACTATGGCCTTAAACCCCTTCTTTGTTGGTAGAGAAATTTATCCCACCCACCCCACCATCTATAGTCATAGACAAATAGTTGCACATAGTCATCCATAGTCAACATTAGCAAATAAGCAGCCACGGTAGCTGTTCTAGCTGCTAAGCATTTATTAATGCATTTAATATTATATTTTTATATTGTGTGGAGAGCCAATTTTAGCCATTCAAAAATACTATTATAGTAATGTTGTAATCTATAAATTGAATTTATTGAGAATGGAATGACAGAGCTCATTTTGAGCCTTCTCCATGGTTTCTCTTCTCTTCTAGTTTCTTCTCTTCATGTTTTTTCAACATTTGATATTAGAGCCAATGGTAAAATGATCTTGAAGCTTTTTGACTAGGTTGTGTGAGTTGACAAGTGGTTGAGGCAATGTAGCCCAACAAGAAATAGAATTTGAAGATGCCCTTTGTGTCATTACATCTACAAAGGAAAAAGCTGGAAAGAAAGAAAACGCAAAAGAGATTCATGCTAGTCATTGCATGCAAGATCTCAAGTATGTGAAGATTAATCATTGCCAATGTAGAAAAAAGAGAAGCTATAAAAAGTGGGAGGATAAAGTTAAAGATTGAAGTTTATTTTACTAATATTAGAAGCATGTTTTATGTGTGTGTGTTTGAAGTATTTTATGAATATTGAGGTTTCTATTTTATTTGTTAATGAAATGTAGAATAGTTAGTATTTCTTCTTATTAATTGAGTTTTTCAAAGGAATGCAATTGTAAGTAGAGAATGGAGTTGAGGTTGAAGTTTGTTTGGAAGAAGTATAAGGCTAGTTGTGCTAGTGTATTTGGTCAAAGAAAGTGTTTTGTGTAGATGCAAGATTAAAATTGTGATAGTTTTCTATCCTCAAGGGCTATGTATTTTGGACAATTTTTTTGTGTATGAATTGCATTTGTTAAAGGTAAATTTAGATATTGTATTGTATCTAAGTTGTTGTTGTATATGAGCAATGTTAGTATGCTAATAGAAACCAAATTTAAATAAAGCTTCTACAAACTAAACAAAATTCATAAACTTCAAGATAGACTAAGATGAGCTCTCAATTGAGAATATGAGCCATTAATGGGCTCTCTCAATGAGAAGCTCTCTTGTTGAGTAGCTTTGTCTAAATAGATAGGATGTATGCTCAAGCTTTATGCTTCAAAAAGGGCTTCAAATGGACTTGGAATTTGGGTGTGAGTGTATAGCTTTGATGTAAAATGGCTTCTCAAAATGGCATTATGACTTTACTTCATAGATTGTGTTGTTTTGCAAAGGGGAAGGATCCAATTTATAGGCAAGAGGCTTGAGGGATTGAGGGCTAAGATGCAAGGATGGGAAAAAGCTCATGGAGGGCTCAGATTGCATGAGAGGAGAGCACATGGATTGTGCTTCCTTACAACCAATCAAGGAGTGACACATGTCACAACGTGAGAGGATGGAGGAAAGGGGAAGGATGAATCAACAAAGGAGGCTCAAGGGATAAAATCTTCATAAAGACCCTCATAATGGCTTGTAAGAGCAATAAAAGGGCTTCGAAGAGTCATTTATGGCCTAGTGGGCTTCATAAAGTTTTATGGTTGGGATATTTTGAAGGAGATGAGAGGAATTTCGACTTGGGCTTGATTAGGAAGGTTTTAAGCTTGCTTAGGATTGTGCAAATGATTAGAGGATGGATTAGGATGGTTTAGGATTAGCTTAGGGATAGGCAAGTGGATGGCATTTAATGAGGGTGGGTGAAGGAGGAGATATTTGTTAACTTTGGCTTGGGTTAGTAAGTTTTAACCCATGTTTAGGGAATGTGACAAGGTTAGGAGGGGATTAGGATTAGGTTTAAAGATATCTTCTAAAAGAGTCTAGACTTTGGATGAGGATAAAGACTTTCTAGAATAGTCTAGAACTTCCTAGGATGAGGATGAAGACTTTCTAAAAGAGTCTAGAACTTCTTAGGATGAGGATAAATTAGAGTTTTAGGAAATAAATAAAGTTTTATTTATTTTAAGGGTTTGGATTGAGGAGATATTTATTAAATTTATTTTAATAAACATGAGGATTAATATTTAATCTTAATTAAATATTTTGAGTTGGGATGAGGGGTAGGAAATGATGGGATTAGCCTTTAATCAAATTAAAGAAGGATTAGAAGATTTTGGAAGAGGTTAGTGGTCTTAAGGAAATTGGCCAAGTTTTTGGCAAAAAATAAATTTTTTATTTATTTTGGGTTTTTTGGTCAATTTATTAATTAAATAATTAATAAATAAGGAAATAATGTTTAAATAAGATTTAAAATTTTTTGGGAGGGATTCCTTAATTAAATATTTTTAATTAAGATAAAGGGATTTAATGGCATAAAAATAAATTAATTAATTAATTAATTAATGATGATGTCATCAGAAATTTTTCAGAAAATAAAAATACTTTATTTTCTAAAAGTTTTTAGGTGTCTACATTTTGCCCCTCTTTGATGTGATGCCGCAAGTGGCATGGCATCAAAGATAAGAAAATAAGATGCCCAAGGCTAGAGCAGAAGAGGAGAGAATGGACTGCAAGATGCCTCCTCAAGAAGAAGGCGGGGAGAGAAAGCGAGATTCGATGACTTCTTGAAAAGTGCAAGAATCTGAGGTGAGCAAGAAGACTCAGATTGGCTTAAGAGAAGAGGTTTAATTAGCTCAAACTCTCACTACGGGAGAATGATAAAGGGAGAATCAGAGGCATAAGAGGAAGCAAGCTTAAGATGTCAGGGATTGCAGAGGATGAAGGAGCAGAGTGCTATAAAAGGAATTTAGGATGGGGAGATGGATGAGGGGATTAAAAAGCTGATACAACAGGATTTCAAAGAGTCAGATTGGCGGAAGATGGGTTTCGGAGATCCCTAGGACTAGGATTGTGGATCTGAAAAGATGAGGCTTGGTGGATTGATTTGGATTGGTGGATCCCTAAGACTAGGATTGTGGATCCCTAAAGCTAAAGGTTAGGAGCGATTCAAAAAGATACTGATGCATAAGCTGGGGTAGGAGAGACGGATGCTGGATATGGATGGGGGATAATGGAGATGAAGAAAAACCATTGCAGCTTTTTGAGCGGGCAGGATACTTCAAAGAGAAGTACCACCGTGTAGTTGAGCACTAGATTTTCTATAGGACTGTTGGTTAATTGCCAAGGTTACCAAGAACATCAAGGCCTTTTCAACAATTGTCCAGCGGACTGATAGAATGACTCAAAACAAACACGCAAGGATTGCCCCAGCATCACACATGAATCTTGAAAGAATTAGAGTGGAACCGACACTGGGTAACCCACAAGTAGAAAAGAAAAACAAACAAAAGACTTGATCAAGACCTTACACCTAGATTGCCCCATTCGCAGTATACCATGATATGGAAGATCGTGGCAACGTTGAGGAGGGAACAAAAAGATTGTTTGGAAAAGATACTTCAAGACCCAAAAGGGAAGATTCCAAATCAAAAGAAAGTGAAAATCCAAAAGAGAAACATTTGCCAACGAGATGGGTAGGACGAGGTACTAACGGACCAAGATTAGACATGAGGAAAGCTATATCCTACAAGGATCTATCGGAGAGCATCTAAGCTAGTGGATTTGGATAAGTGATGCGTCTGGCAAGCTAAACTAAGAAGGATAACACTTTGGTGACAGGAGATCTAGCTAAAGGATGCATTGGAATAGCTAACCAAGGGTTGTACGATGTGTGCAAGATGCTGATCAAGGTGGAACTGACATGAAAGCTGGATAGATACAATGGTACTAAGCTAAAGAGGATGTACAAGCTGATGGACCAAGCTATTTACAAGTGGGCTAATCAAGATATGGTACAAGCTAACGGACTAATGATAGGTATGATACAGATGGATAAAAATTTTAGGATGAGAGGATAGTGGGATGGCTCAAGTTGGTGCAAGAGGTAGAAGCTAAGGATGACGTGATAATGAAAAATATGGATTTGACAAGATGCATCCAATGATGATGATGGGGAAAATGCTAAGGTTGGTGGTAGCTGAACAGATAGATGGTGCTAGAGTGAATGGCTAATGAGAGGATGACATTGGATTTGCATGGGGATAGCCTAGAGAGGGATACTAATGACAAGGGAGGATGGACAAGACAAGATCTCCAAGGAAATACAGTGCCCCCAGTCAGAAGATGACATGTGGAAGGAGGTCTTACGATGGATTTGATAGGATTCAAGCGAGGATGGAAAAGTGAAAGGCGCTAGGGAGATCGATGATAGCTGGGATGATTGGCTAAAGCTGGAGAAGATCAGTGGATGGTGTGAGATGGAAGTTGGAGGATGGAGGATAGGTGTATAGATTGAAAGATGGAGTTGGATGTCAAGATGCCACCAAAAGCATGAGGATGATAGGCTAAGCTGGGGATGGGATGGATGGATGACTTTTTGACTTTGGACTTAGCTAGAATGATTTTGGCTTTCTTCAGCCATTTTTGGCTTTTTTGGGATTTTTCACTAGCTGTTGGAATGTTTAATTTTGTTGCTAGCTGTTGGTACACCGAATGTGTGATTTATGCAATAGATCAGATTAGATGGGATTGATGGTAGGAGATGGAGGGATGAAAAGGATAGAAAGGAGCATGAGATGGAGATGCTTGTAGGATCAACATTGGCACATGTTGGGACGGGTGTGAAAAGAGTAGATGGGGAATAGATGGTGGACGGGGGCTTGATGGAGGATTTGTGGAAGCACGCTTGGGGATATAGGCACCCAAGATGGAGTTAGGAGATGGGGGACATGAGTCACTAGATGGGGGATTAGCAATGGTGGATGCCATGATGCATTGGGTTTCAACTTTTTTCTTTGGGATCCACATGGTTTTGGATTTTCTTTTCATAGGCTTTTGCATTGTTTTGCATTCTTTGATTGGATTTTGCCTTTTTGGAGTATGTTTTTTAGAATAGACATATGATTGCCTAGGATGTGGATTTTTAGCTTTATGCATTTTGAAGTTGGCATTCACATTGTTGTGGTAAGCTTTGGGAAGATTGTTATGAGAAGCTTTGCGAGATGGAGAGGATATGTAGGAGCTTATAGTGGGAGGATGATGATGGATGATGTGCCTTGATATGTGCCTTTGCTGATCTTGCATAGGAATGGAGGGAATAGGATTTGAATGATGGCTGATAGGAGGATGGAGGATGGTAGATTTTGGGACATAGGGACCCAAAATGGATTTAGCGGATGAAGGGGGGATATGGTAGGTTGTTTTAGGTTGCAAAGATGGTGGAGGGGGGATGACATAAGATTTCTTGAAGGAGTGATGGGAGGTTGGCATGGGGGGTTTGGAGATAGGCTTGGTTTGGGGGTGCGGTGTACCAACACCTTTAGATGGTGAGCCTTTGGATACATATCCAAGACCATGAAATCCTAGATTTTTTTGTGCAATAATAGGCTTTCTAATTCCTTGCTCTTGTGGTCCTAAACCTTGACCTTGATAATGCCATCGATTGAGCATTTGAACTAGCTGAGGATACTTTTTGCTTGCAAAAAATGGTGGAAGTGCTTTATCAGATGTACTGCAATAGGGAGATACTATTCTTAATTCTTCTGCTGAGAGGAGGCCACTATGGATGAATGTAAGTGAACCAAGAGGGTATATTATAGATGGTGAAATAGCTTGGATAGGTGGTAAGATGGAAGCATAGATTGGAGGAGATGGTAGGATAGGATCTTGATTTAGCTGATGGGATGAAAAGATATCCTGCAGTAGAGGAAGTATGGCTTGAGGTTTTGGAGATGGAGGGGATAGTGACTGTACTATGGATGGAAGACATGGTACAATGATATATTCATTTATGCTTTGGGGGATGTCAACATGCTTTTGGGCAGGGTCTTGATAGGATTGGTTTGGAGTGGATGGTGCGATAGGAGGTGAAGGGATGGACTCTTCAAAGGCAGCGGATGGATAGATGGGAGATTTAGTAGTGGAGATGGGTGAGTAGAAGATGGATGCATAAGGGTCATTATGGGAGATTTGGGAAATTCTTGGAGGTGATGTGGATAGGATTTGGAGGGTTTTGACAAATGGTGGGATTTTGATGCTTGTGGGAAGTGGAAGGATTTTAAGCAATTTGATGGATGGTATGGGGATGATAGCTATGGGAGATGGAGGTGATATTATAGATGGGGAAGCTTCATTACTGACTACTTCACATGGTTGGATTAGATGACATGGCTTATCGACTGCTGGAGGCAACTTTTCTTGTATTTCCTCTAGGAGATTCCTTGGAGACTCATGTGTCGAAGGTGGAGGTGGATTGACAGGAATAGCTAGTCTGATGGGGGTGGAAGATTGGAAGCTTGGTTGATTGGGTGATGGAGGAGAAGCTGGGATATCAGATGGCATGACTAGATAGTTTGGAAGAATGCATGGATTTTGTGGGATGCTTGGGGGAATGTTTCTAAGGCTTTCAATATACCCGTCATAGTCAACAAGATTTTCATCATCATTGGAATAGGAGGTGGCGGGAGCAAGGACAATACGACCAAACACATCATGATAGGTTTGGGATTTCATGTTTTGATGATGAGTCGGATGGGGATGGGGTCTTGCATATGGATGAACACAGAAGCTCATGGTTGGATTTGGATTAAGCGCAGATTTTGGATTGGCTAATGAAGGATTTCCTAGGGAGAGTCAAAGCTGTATGATAGACTTAAGGAGGATTGGCTAGAGATTTTTGGCTTTCCTGTGGATGGAAGACTTCAAGGGCATGCTGTCAAAAAGTGAGTTTTTCTTTCCTATGCACTGGATTGGTGGAGATTGTGTCAACTTAAGGATAGACTAATGATCCTATGGGCATGACACGAGATTGACCACTTGTGGATCCCAACCTTTAGCTCAAGGTGATGAGGGATAACAAGTGACAAAGCTAGATTACCCTAGACAAAGCTCTGTCAAAAGGATAACCTTGGTGAGGCTGGTGGATTGGTCAGATTGATCGGATAGCAAATTCTAGCAGAATGAAAACAACTCTCTAAAGGCTTGGGTGTGATTTTGGATTGGGTTGCTAGCTAGCTAGGGGGGATGATTTGGAGAGACTTTGGATTTCGGATTGTTCTAAAGCAAGGAACTAGATAGATTCGGTTGCAGCGGGGGAGCTTGGATGATTTTTTGATGAGGCAATGACTATGCTAAGTATGCCTTGAGCTGGGAGATTTATGCTTTTTTGGAATTTTGACCAAAGTTGGCAAACATTCATTGAAAAGCTATGAACAAACAAGCAGACAAAATTTTGGAGCAAGCACGTCAAACACACCAACATCCTAGGAAGCTTTCTACAAGGATGAAATTTGTTATAGCTAGGGAGTCCTTGATATATGCAAGGTACGTGAGGCCCAAATTCGTAGATGAAACCAAAAAGATGTCACACAGCCAAGAGGAGCAGTAACCCACTTCTCCTCTTTCACTTCGCAAGGGTATAAAGTTCCTTGAGGCTTAGCCCAAGTGACAAAATCTTGATTCCAAGAGAGGTGTCTTTGGATTCACCTCCTGATTTTTATACTCCGTCGAAATGCTGGAGTTGAGGTCATCCCAAGGGGTGATGAAATCCCCAAGAAGGCCTCCTAAAAGGTGTAAAACAAGACCACATACATGATCTCGGGCTTTAAAAGACACACGTTTATTCCAATTGATGATTTAGATTTTGTAAGCTATGATTGAAGACACTTGTGATTATGGTATACAATGTTCATTCCAATTTGATAGCATCGTCAGCATAATGAAAGTCGAGAGATCGTCAACATAAGAAATGCGAGCGTCATTGAAACTGCGTCCAAACCATGCAATGTTCATTGATTGTTAGGCATTCAAGATTGAGTGTGAGTTTGTTTTAAGCCCAAAACAAAGATGTGTGAAACTTGATTGCCAAGCGCGCACTCGGAGGCCTTCCACGTCAAGATTTGTCCAATTTTTATGCCCAAATAAAGTGTGAGTGAGATTAATGTGCATTCAAAGAATTTTCTAACTTAGAAAAACCACTAAAGACCCAAGTGAGTGGAGTTTGATCTTTGTGGAGCACTTAACACCCTCTTAGGTAGACCCATCCCCATAGATGGTGCTAAGATTGCAACCAATGGTTAAATTGATGGGTGATTAAAGAGGGTGAGTCCAACTACAAACTTACACAAAGCGTCCTTATTAGTTTTTATAACTTAGAAAATTTCAAAAATGTGGATTCTTATTATGCCCCAAAAGATGATTATTTGATCTATGGCATTCAAGATTGGATTTTTTGTTTTAATCATGCATTCATAAAAAAAAAAAACTTGATTTTAATCCATGGCACTCAAGAGTGATTTTAGCAACATGCATTCAAAGACAAGTGATTAAACATTCAAGTTTTTTCCTTTGAGCATTCAAGATTGAGATTTTGTGTGTTGTTTTAAGAACTTTGAAGTGCTTTGTTTTAACCTTAGATCATTCAAGATTGTTTTGGACTCAAAAGTGAAAATGACTCTTTGGACTTTGATTTTTATTCAAGATTTTGTGTTCTAGTTTGCATATTTTAAGCCCAAAAATGATATTCCTAGATTGTTTTGATGCATGAAAAACCTAAGAAACATTCAAGATTTTGCAACAAGACCTTTGTTTGGAACAAATAACAAAGCTTTTAGGACAATTTTTGGCAACCATTTAGGACTCTTAGTTTTCATGAGATTTTTAAAAGAACTTTAAAATATTTGCAAATGAGGTTCATTTTATCCTTGATTGATGCTTTGAGTTTGATTTAGATTTTACTGTGCACTTAGTGTTAATTTTGAACCTTTTGAAATGGAAACTTGAAGTTCTTTTTAAATTTTCAAAAATGAAGTGTTCCTAACTTTGCATGAATGCATCTAAAACCTTGATGTTGCAAGGATGCAAATGATTGGATTGGTTTAGTTTCACTTGTTAAAAGGCTCTTTTTTCTTTTGCAAATTTTTAGTTTTTAATGGATTTAAGTATGATTTAGGGGTTCATTTTAAGCACTAAAAAGAAGTGTGTATGATTTTGCTTCCTTAAAAAAAAAATGGCCAAGATCTCCCAGAAGAAGAAGAAGAAGAAGTAGATGGAATAAGAAGAATATAGAGAAGAAGAGGAAGAAGAATTCCAAGTTCTTTGTCCACCTATAAGCTTGAAAAATCTGCAAACACTATTAGATAGACTATGAGTTCCTTTGTCTTCTTCATGCTCATGTGGACCTACAAAACCAATTTATACAATCCTACCAATCACAAAAACAAGAAAAATTAGCCAAAATTAGCAAATGACGTACAAAACTTGACTAAAAAAGTTAATGAAGATGACCCATGTGGGGTCCCACCGGACGTGCCAAAATGTATATGAGCAATGTTAGTATGCTAATAGAAACCAAATTTAAATAAAGCTTCTACAAACTAAAAAAAATTCATAAACTTCAAGATAGACTAAGATGAGCTCTCAATTGAGAATATGAGCCATTAATGGGCTCTCTCAATGAGAAGCTCTCTTGTTGAGTAGCTTTGTCTAAATAGATAGGATGTATGCTCAAGCTTTATGCTTCAAAAAGGGCTTCAAGTGGAGTTGGAATTTGGGTGTGAGTGTATGGTTTTGATGTAAAATGGCTTCTCAAAATGGCATTATGACTTTACTTCATGGATTGTGTTGTTTTACAAAGGGGAAGGATCCAATTTAAGGCGAGAGGCAAGGATGGAAAAATGCTCATGGAGGGCTCAGATTGCATGAGAAGAGAGCACATGGATTGTGCTTCCTTACAGCCAATCAAGGAGTGATACATGTCATAGGGTGAGAGGATGGAGGAAAGGGGAAGGATGAGTCAACAAAGGAGGCTCAAGGGATAAAATCTTCATAAAGACCCTCATAATGGCTTGTAAGAGCAATAAAAGGGCTTGGAAGAGTCATTTATGGCCTAGTCGGCTTCATAAAGTTTTATGGTAGGGATATTTTGAAGGAGATGAGAGGAATTTCGACTTGGGCTTCATTAGGAAGGTCTTAAGCTTGCTTGGGATTGTGCAAATGATTAGAGGATGGATTAGGATGGTTTAGGATTAGCTTAGGGATAGGAAAGTGGATGGCATTTAATGAGGGTGGGTGAAGAAGGAGATATTTGTTAACTTTGGCTTGGGTTAGTAAGTTTTAATCCATGTTTAGGGAATGTGACAAGGTTAGGAGGGGATTATGATTAGGTTTAAAGACATCTTCTAGAAGAGTCTAGACTTTGGATGAGGATAAAGACTTTCTAGAATAGTCTAGAACTTCCTAGGATGAGGATGAAGACTTTCTAGAAGAGTCTAGAATTTCTTAGGATGAGGATAAATTAGATTTTTAGGAAATAAATAAAGTTTTATTTATTTCAAGGGTTTGGGTTGAGGAGATATTTATTAAAACTTTTTTAATAAACATGAGGATTAATATTTAATCTTAATTAAATATTTTGAGTTGGGATTAGGGGTAGGAAATGATGGGATTAGCCTTTAATCAAAATTAAAGAAGGATTAGAAGATTTTGGAAGAGGTTAGTGGTCTTAAGGAAATTGGCCAAGTTTTGGGCAAAATTTTTTTTAAATTTATTTTGGATTTTTTGGTCAATTTATTAATTAAATAATTAATAAATAAGGAAATATTGTTTAAATAAGATTTAAACTTTTTTGGGAGGGATTCCTTAATTAAATATTTTTAATTAAGATAAAGGGATTTAATGGCATAAAAATTAATTAATTAATTAATTAAATAATTAATTAATAAATGATGATGTCATCAGGAATTTTTCAGAAAATAAGAATACTTTATTTTCTAAAGGTTTTTAGGTGTCTACAGTTGTAAGGGTTGTATATGAGACCCTGGAGTTTGATTTAACATATTGATGAATCATGCACCTAAAAATAATTCCTATAGAACTGGCGAGTACAATAGTTGGGTAGCCATGTATCTTGGCAGATGGATTTCTTTTTATATGGACTCAATAATTAGTTTGATGCAGATCAAGAGGGAGAAAAGCCAAAGTGATGATAGTTTTCGCATCATGTAATTTTTTGGTAATTTGAAACCATTTGCAATGTTTCCACATAATGTGAGTTTTTGGTAATCTAAAACCATTTGTGATATTTGGTGGTCTATTATAACCACTATTATGTGAGGTTCATGGTTAGATGAAACCATTTGAATGCAAGGTTTTTGGTCAAATAAAAACCATTTGTATTACATTTTTTAAGGGTAAGTTGTAAAACCCAAAGTGATTATGACCAGGAATAACAATATAAATGCAGTAGCATTAGTGCAATAAATTAAGGGGGAGTGTTGGCAGACTAATTTCTCCCACCGAGCCCATCATCCATAGTTGCACATAGTCATCCATAGTCAACATCTGAAATATTAAGATGAATGTGTTTCAAATACACAAGACTACCAACCAATTGCCTGTAAAAGGTAGGATCAACATCTTCTACTTCCATGTCTTTGCTTAACTTTAATCTTGGAGCAACTAGAGTAGACACACTCGTATAGTTTTACATTCTAAACCTCTTCAACAAGTCCAAATCATACTTTGTTTGATAGAGATAAAAACCATCATCCTTTTTCCCTACTTGTATGCCAAGGAAATAGTATAGAAAATAAAGATCCGTCATCTCAAATGCATCTTGCTAGTTTCACTTCATGTTATTTATTTGATCTATGTGATGTCCTATGATAATAAGATCATCAACATAAAGAACAATAATTATGATACCACCATCATCAAATTCCTTCACATGCAAATTTGGATCATGAGGACTATTATGGAAGCCTTGAATTTGAAATATTCATCAATCTTAGCATACCAGGCCCTTAGAGCTTTTTTTAAACCATATAAAGACTTCCTTAATTTGCAAACCAAATGTTCTTTCCCTTGAATTTTAAATCCTTGTGGTTGATTCATATAGATTTCTTCATCAATTTTGCCATTCAAAAATGCATTTTTAACATCCATTTGGTGTCGAGGCCACTTAAAATAACCTGCTAATGCTATAATAGCCCTAATAGTACTAATATTTTCTACTGGGGAAAAAGTTTTTGTATAATCAATTCCTTCTTTTTGTGAATACACTTAAGCCACTAATATTGCCTTATGTTTTTCAATACTCCCATATGACTTGAACTTGGTTTTATAAACTCACTTATCATTAACCACATTCTTACCCTTTGGCAACTCTACTAATTCCCAAGTTTTATTGTTTATCAAGGAATCATACTCATTTTGCATAGCTTCTTCCCATTCATGTTTTTCTTTAACATCTTCATATGTTTCGAGTATCATTGGTCTTGATTATAGTGGTCATTAAACCATAGTTATCTTGATGAGTTATTTCATAAATATCTTGAATACTCTTTGACTTTGAGGAGGACTAGATTCTTTAGCTATATCAGATGTTTCCTTGGAACTTTCACCAATTTAAAAATCATTGGAAGATTCATGACTATCTATAGCCACTTATGAAATAGGAGAGGATTTTGGCACATCATCAAACCCCTAATTAAACTTGACATCCCTACTTATAAACACATCTTCCATGCTAGGATCATACAACCTATATCCTTTCCTTTGGTCATCATACCCCACAAAGATGTGCTTGATACTTTTCTGATCAAATTTGTTTTCTCTAATTTCATCTGGTACATGAGCATATGCTTTACATCCAAACACTCTAAAATATTTAACATTGGGTTTCCTCCCACTCCAAGCTTCTTCAGGAGTAATGTTTTGAAAAATACTTGTTGGAGATCTGTTCAAAATATTAGATGCAATATTAACTGCTTCAACCCATAGAAATAAAGGAACATTCTTAGATTGTATCATACAACGTTCCATTTCCACTAAAGTCCTATTCTTCCTTTCAACAACCCCATTTTGTTGAGAAGTGTATCGAATAGTCATCCCTCTCTTTATCCCATGATACTCACAAAATGATTTGAACCTATTATTTACATACTCTCCACCATTATTAGTTCTTATTCACTCGATCTTATTCCCTCTTTCTTTTTCTACAAGAGCTTTAAACATTTCAAATTTGTTAAACACTTCATCTTTTTGTTTCAAGAAGTAAATCCAAACTTTCCTTGAAAAATCATCAACAAATGTCCAGATATACCTAGCTCCTCCCTTTGATGTTGGGTTCATTCGACCACACAAATCACTGTGGATAAGTTCTAGACTTTTCTTTTCTCTCCATGTAGACCTCTCAAAAGTATCTTTGCATTTCTTACTAACCATTTATCCTTCACACACACTTGTGTTTAATTTTATCCAAGGTAATTCATCAATCATATTCATTTTTGAAAGCATAGCCAAACTTTGATAATTTAAATAACCATATCTTAGATACCATAACTCACTTAAGGATGATCTTGTAGATATAAGCCTTCTTACCAACACTTGCTATAAATTTATATATTCCATCATTCTAAAGTCCTCTACTCACTGTTTTGTATCCATTATTAATATTCTTGATTAAACACCTATCTGAATATTCTTGTATTATTATTAATATTCTTGAAAAAAGAAGAAATATCTATAAAAAATTGCCTCTCCTCTTTGGCCAGACCATCAAAGCTTATTTTGAGTCTTTGCATTATTTCTTCAGGTTGGGTTTTCTTGACTTTTTCCAATTCTAGCTACCAATAATACTCATCCCTACCATAAACATGTGTTCCCAAAACTATGAGTGAGAGGAGCAGACCCCCACAAAATTCAATAGAGGTTTCAACCACTTTCTCATATGGAGTAGGTGGATCACGTCTACGGAAAGCATGGCACAAAAGATATTCATGGCATGATCCTTTTCAATCCCTTTCATCTTATAACAAAAATATGCACCCCTTAACACACCCTAGTCACAGGTTGTAATAATTACCAGGCTACCAGAACCTAGCATACCTTTAGGTAATAGGTCATCCAATTGGTCTTGATGATCAATATCATCTAGGACAATAAGGAGATGCAAATTCATTTCTCTTCCTAGATGATCCTTTAGCTTTCTAATTCCATGATGCACATTCCTAATCCCTTCATCTCTACCAACAAGATCTTGTAGAAACCCACTCTGCAAGAGGTGCATTTCACCTCTGGTATATTATTCTCTCACATCAGAGAGAAAACATGATACATTGAAGCTTGAACGCTTCCTCTTCAACAATTCTTTTGCGATGGTGATCTTACCAAATCCTCCAAGACCAAAGATGCCCACTATCCTTGCTATCTCTGAATGAGCTCAAGAGCTCTCAAAATAATGGACGAGCTCATCTAGTCCAATGGGATATTTGGGAACATACAAGGGTATACTATTTTTGTTTTCTTGCACTACTTGTACCACACAACACACAATCTGTGTCGATAGTTGATGATGTTGCTAGGAAAAACAACAATTTTTGAGAAAAGAGGGGTAAAAATTTATTAAGACAAAAAGGAATACAACAAGGAGCTCGATCTTGAGCAACAAGATCATCAAATTCTTGCACCATCTCAAAGGACAGTTGCCTCCTATCCCTAATATTCCAACTTGGATCATGACTAGAAGTCCATTTGGCTAAACAATGAACAACTCTGTTCCATTCACAAGGAATATATGTGAACTTAATGAACTGAAAAGAGGTAGAGAAGAGAACATTGGCCAGCTACCAACTAACATCCTCAAGCTCTTGCGAAGAAAGCATGTTCACCACCACCTAGGAATTAGACTCACAGATAATCTTAGTCCATCCCCGCAAGAAACGTTGTTCCACAGCATATAAAATAGCCTGAGCTTCCATGAGATTGTTAGTGTAATCACCCTTATGAACTAAGAAGAAAAATTTAACATCCCCAGAACTACAACGACCCACTCCCCCAATACCAACAGGGCCAGGATTCCCATGGGAAGAACCATCAGTGTTAATTTTCAGAACTCCATAAGGAGGAGGAGTCCAATGCCCATCCTGGTTAACTTGACCCTTCCTCTGATGGTGAAGCTGCTTGGACATAGAAGGAAACCTTTGAGCTATAGCCCCATCCTGAAGATGAAAATTGAGGTGATTACAGATAGCAAGATCAATCGGATCTATACCCCCATCAAGCTCACACTTCACATGAATAGTTTCCTAAAGAGAATGTGATATCTTCCACCAAAGATGCAAAACACCAAGCCGAACATCTTGGAATATACGATGATTCCTCTCCAACCAGATATGCCAAAGCATGAAAGATGGGCCAGCCATCCAAGTAGCATGGAGAGAAGAAGAATTCGAGGGAGCACTATCCAAATGGGCCCAAAACTTAGGCAAAGAGGAAGCATGCCTACAAGAGCAACCCCAAGTGCTCCACCAAAGGTGCCATATCTGAGTAGAATAGGAGCAATGGAAAAATAGATGGGAGACAGACTCCTCTCCATTACCACACAAAACACAATAAGAGGGGCCCTGAAATCCCTGTTTACAAAGATTATCCCAGGTAAGACAATGGTTGTGAGCCACTAGCCACATGAATAAATTGCACTTGGACCAAGAAACTTTATACCAAACTTGCTTCCACCAAGGGACCTCAACATCCCAAAATAATTTTCTAGTTATCTCCTGATACCCTCCAGAGACATGATATTTACCAGACAAGGTACCACCCCAAGCCAAAACATCTGGATGAGGCAAAGAGGAACACTCTCTAGAGGCTAGAATTTGAGAAAGCTCTTGACGATCCCTGTTAGTACTTCCAGGAGGTCAATCAGAAGAATTCTTCCATCTATAACCAACAATAGGTCCCAATTGATAAGGAGTCTTGTAATGAGCCACTTTATCCCATCCAACGGCAAGAAAAGAGTCACAAAGAGACTGAAGATGAGGTTACATGGATAAAATGGAAGGGAATCCATCCCAAGCATTAGACCAAAACAAAGCCTAAGAACCTCCTTTGCATATCCAGAACAGACCCCTCTTCACCAACATTGCACCTATCTTCAAAGTATTCCAAACCATTAAGCCACGACCTTCAAGAGGAAGTGCAGAAACAGAGCAAGGATCAACACCATGAAAATATTTATGAGTGATAATATGAACCCAAAGTTGATGTTGTTCAGAGTACCATCGCCAATAAAGTTTAGCAGCCAAAGCTTGACTACTCAAGAGAGCAGATCGAAGACCAAGACCACCCTCCTTTTTAGGCCTGCAAACAGTTGCCCAATTAACCAAGCTCCATTTAGTACTACGCAAATTACCATTCCAAAGGAATTGTTAGGAAAGAGCATCAAACTCCTTGAGAAAGTAAATAGGAGCAGCCTGAACCATGCTTCCATAAGTAGGAAGAGCTTGGATAACAGCTTAAAGAAGAGTAACTCGGGCAGCAGTAGAAAGCCATCTATGAGTCCAATGATTTACCTTATCCTGAAGCTTGGTAATCAAATTTTTCCAAAAGATATGTGGCTACCTAGAAATAGCAATAGGAATTCCAAGATAAGTCAAAGGAAGTGACCTAATCTGAAACCGTAGGATACCAACAATCCTGTGCTGAATAGAATCAGGAGTGTTAAAAAAGTAAATGGAAGATTTTTGCTCATTAACTTTCTAGCCTGAAGCTGCCAAATAAACGTCCAAAGCATGTTGAAAGGCTTCAACTTCCTTGATCCTAGCAAGACCCGCAAGAGCAGAATCATCAACAAATTGAAGATGGGAAAGAGAAGGTAAGCCATTACCCCACCGCCAGCCTTGAATAGAATTTTGGGACACCTGATACTTAATGAATTTGCACAAGCCTTCAGCCATGATGATGAATAGATATGGGGAGAGAGGGTCACCCTGGCAGAGGCCTCTAGAAGCACCAAATAGCTGAGAAGGTTGACCATTAATAAGAACAAAAAAAGAGGCCGAAGTAACACAACTCATAGTCCAACTCACCCAGTCAGAGCTAAATCCAAAAGAAAGAAGAATACTCCTTAGGAAACTCCATTTAACTCTATCGTAGGCCTTAGCCATATCCAGCTTAACAAAAATTGTTCTCTCCCTTAAAGTAGCCATAGAGTGAATAGCCTTAGTAGCAATAACCACCCCATCCAAAATTTGTCTGCCAGCAACAAAACCACCTTGTTCTTCTGAGATAATAATGAAAAGCCACCTTTTCAGTCTCTCAGCAATAACCTTAGTAATAACTTTGTAAACCACATTACATAAGGCAATTGGTCTAAAAAACTCCAATTGATTAGCACCCTCTCTCTTAGGAATAAGAGTAAAGAATGTAGAATTCAAAGCTTGAAGCATCTTCTTGTTAGCATAGGATTCCTTAACCACCTCCAACAAATCATGATTAATGATGTCCCAAAATTCTTGAAAGAATTCAACTAGAAAGCCATCAGGACCAGGAGCCTTCCCCTTAGGCATGCTAAAGACCACCTCCTCCAGCTCTTCCAAAGATATTGGATGCATGAGATAATCATTCATTTCTTGAGTGATAAGGAAAGGAATAAAAGACAAAATAGTATTTTCTTCATTATCAACAAGAGGAGAGTCCTCAGAGAAGAGGGTGGAGAAGTACCAAGTAGCCTCCTAGAAGAAAGCTGGCAAGGAATTCAGTTGGATACCTTGAGAATTAACCAAAAAAGAGATAATGCTCTGATTCCTGTGAGATTGCACTGTTTTATGGAAAAAGGCAATTTTTCGATCACCTTCCTAGAGCCAATCAACTCTAGCCTTTTGCTTCCAAAAATTTTTTTCTCAAATTTCCTATTCTTCTAGAGCTCTAGAAGCAAGGGATTCAACCTTTCCAAGATCCTTTGAGAAACCTCGATCTCTAATCTCCCTTGTGATGACATCAAGATCTTCTTGAGCAAGCCTTTTCATAAAGTGAAGGTTCCCAAAGCATTGCCTATTCCATATCCTGAGCTGCCTTTTAACATATTCAAGCCTTTTAGAAAATGAGAACATTGCAGTACCATATGCAGGAGCACCATCTTTCCACCAACAAAAAACAAAATCACGAAGAGAGGAGTCACGAAGCCACATCAACTAGAACTTAAAAGGAGGATGCTTTAGAACACAAGCCCCTATAGTAGAAAATTTGATTGGCCAATGATCTGAACCCCTCCAATCAAGGATTCTCGAAGAGATAGTAAAGGTGCCACTAACCCAGAAGCAAGAAACAAGAAATCTATCCAGACTTTTTGAGATAGTAGCAACACCATTCCTACGATGATTCCAAGTATAGAGACCATTAGAAGGCTTAACATCAAAGAGATGCAAAAGATATATGTGTTTCTGAAGAAGAGTAGAAGAAGGCCCCAATCTAGCTAAACCATCGTGCTTCTCCTCCAGACTTAAAACTGAATTGAAGTCCCCTGCTAACACCCAAGGATGATAAGGATGACAATTTATAACATATTGAATATGTTTCCAAAGTTCCTCCTTTCCTGCAAGATCAACAGGTGCATACACATTATTAACCATGATTACCTCTCCTAAGTCTAGAGCAGAAGCAACCATAGAGAGAGCTGAGCGAGAAGACACCCAGCCAAGGGGAGAAATTTTTTGATGATCCCAAAATATAGCTAAACCACCAGCACTGCATGTTGCCCCAACACACTGGCATTGGCCACAAGACCAAATACTAGAGGCATGTTGGACCATAGACTCCACAGAGAGCTTAGTCTCTTGGATACAAAAAACATCAGGACTATGATCAACCACCAAGTTATGAATAGCCTTTTGTCTAGGGATGCTATTCAACCCCCTAACATTCCATGAGAGAATAATCATCATTGGGTAGAATTGGGAAAATGAGAATCCAAAGGTTTCACTGAACCAGACTCAATCAATATATCTCCTATGAGTTTAATCTTCTGTTGGTCTGTTTTGTGCCCACTCCATAGAGGAGGAGTAAAAGAAACTCGCTTAAAGGGTCGAGGCATCAACCCCAAGGGGAGAGGAGATCCCTTGCCCTTACCTGATGGTAGCACATCCTTAACCAAGTCAGCCAGAACAACATCATTATCCTCCAACACCATAGGAGTCACCAGAGCCTCTATCACAGGAGCTACAGGGACCTCACAGCTCTGATATACTACAACTTGGGATGCCCCACAAGCATCATTAGGAACATATCCCTCATCTGGGAAAACTGGATCAGAAGAGATATGAGGAGGAATACCCTCCTCTAGAACCATACTATCTAGCACCTCAAAGCGATTAAAACCTAAATTAGATAATCTTTCTTTCAAAGGCCTCTTTTGACTACGTCCCTTAGCTCAAGGGCGAACAGGGATAAATCCATCCTTATCCTGCATTTGAGCCTTACCCTTACCTGTAGCATCTTGCGGATTCATCCCCTTGGTAGTATTAGCCATCTGAGATTGTCCTTTCCCTGTAGTATCTACCAAACCACCAGCATTGCCAGCTATAGAACCATCCACTCCTTTGAAAGTCGAGATACGAGAGCACTGACGCTGTAAATGACCATACTCATGAAAAATCCGATAGCGGAAAGGGAGGGATTCATAATCTAACTGCTACACCCAAGAAGAAGCCCCAAGACAAATTTTCAAAGAATCTGGTAATGGGTTATTCAAATTAATTTCTGCACAAATTCTAGGGTATGTGCAGGATCATGGTGTACCAAACTAAGGCCTTAAGTGGCAGTGAAAAATCAGTAAATCAGATTTATGTCAACTTGACACATAATTTTGAAGTGGTTATGGACTTTATATCAAAAAGTTGTAAGAAAATAATCTATAAGAAATTGAATGTAGCTTCTAAACTACTAGGCCTTATCAGGAGAAAAAAATAATTAATTGGTCAAAAGTTTGAATTTTAATGCAGTACTAAGAAAATTTCAGGGCGAAAATAAAAAGTAGGTGTATGTCTGACCACCTTAATCAAAATCAAATCATAATACTTTTTTAATATAATTATATATATTAAAAGTAGACTCATGACCGAATGTGACGCATATTTTTTGGTATTTTTATTCCAAATAAATAATTAACTATGAATTTTCTACCAAAACTTTTTTCGAAAAAAAAAGTCCCGTGTCTGACCACACTAACTAATAGAAAATTTTACCAAATTTAAATTATTATTTTTTTCTTATACTAGCTGACGTATAGAATGTGATGCAACTTTTAGATTTAAAAAATGTTATACCCTTTGAAAATTATAGCTATTTTTCAATTAGTATGTCAATCAGCACTTTACAATTATCTTCATTGATAATTAACTAATAAATACTTATCGAACTTAGAATTTGAAAGAAATTATATTTATGGAATCTAGAGATCGATATTAAAAAACTCTTTTTGTTTTATTCAATTTCGATCAAAATAACATTGTCAGACGGCTACCCGAAGTCTGAGTATCACTAAAACCCTCTTCAAACACGTCTTTTGGGTTGACCGGGTAGGCTTGGTATTTACCAAGCCTAATCAGATATCCGATATGTTCAGGTGGGCAAATTTAAAATCTCAACCCATCTTGGAGGGAAAATTGGGTTTAAATGTCACAACTTATTATTTCTAAATTATTTCACTTATATTACTATGTAAAGATGTATATATATATATATATATATATATATATATATATATATATATATATATATAATAAAGTAATGTAAAGATATAAGATATAATCTAACAATATATACTAATATATTATGTTAATCTTATTACAATCTATAAATATAATTTATATTATTATTATTTTTACTAAGTATAATAACGTAATTTATATACATATATATATATATATATATATATATATATATATATATATATAATACATATTATATATTATTATATTAATATGTATGTTATTAATATATATAATAAAGTAATATTTTCATTAAATATAATATGTATTATATATATTATTATATTAATATGTATGTTATTAATATATATATAATAACATAATATTTTCATTAAATATAATAAAGTAATACATATATATATGTTATTAATCTATATATAATAACGTAATATTTTTATTAAATATAATAATGTAATATATATATATATATATATATTAATATGTATGTTATTAATAGATATGTATATTATTAATATACATGAGTCAAAGGGGGTTATAGGTCACCCATTGACCCCCTTTGACGCATTAAATGACGACATATGTCCTTAGGGGTCCTAAGAGCCCTAGGGACATATTACAATGGTTAATATGGGTCAAAGGGGGTCATAAGGTGACCTATGACCCCTTTTGATCGATTAAATGACGATATATGTTCCTACGGGTCCTAGGACCCCGAGGGACATATTTGAATCGTTCATATGGGTCAAAGGGGGTCATAGGGTGACCTATGACCCCCTTTGACCTATTAAATGATGACATATGTCTCTAGGGGTCCTAGGACCCCTAGGGACATATTCAAATGGGTAATATGAGTCAAAGGGGGTCATAGGTCCCTTTGACCCATTAAATGACGACATATGTCCCTAGGGGTTCTAGGACCCCTAGGGACATATTCGAATGGGTAATATGGGTCAAAGGGGGTCATAGGGTGACCTATGACTCGCTTTGACCAATTAAATGACAACATATGTCTCCAGGGGTCCTATAACCTTTAGGGACATATTTGAATTGGTAATATGGGTCAAATGGGGTCATAGGGTGATCTATGACCCTCTTTGACCCATTAAATGATAACATATGTCGGTAGGGGTCCTCAGACACTTAGGAACATATTCGAATGGGTCAGATGCGTCAAAAGGGGTTTTGACCCATATGAACGATTCAAATATGTCACTAGGGGTCCTAGGACCCCTAGGGACATATTCAAATCGTTCATATGGGTCAAGGGGGTCATAGGTGACCTATGACACCCTTTGAACCATTAAATGATGACATATGTCTCTAGGGGCACTAGCACCCCTAGGGACATATTTGAATTGTTCATATGGGTCAAACAGGGTCATAGGGTGACCTATGACACCCTTTCACCCATTAAACGATGACATATGTCTCTAGGGGTCCTATAACCCCTAGAGACATATTCGAATCGTTCATATGGGTCAAAGGGGGCCACAGGGTGACCTATGACACCCTTTGACCCATTAAACGATGACATATGTCCTTAGCGGTCCTAGGACCCCTAGGTGTATGCCTAAAATGTGAGCACACTTCTATGAATCATTATATTCAAGATTACTCAAGAATGAGGTCTCAAATGGCAACTCATAGCTCTCTAGTCATGGAGTGCAAGGGTTTTGCAATGGAGGCCCTCAGTTTGACCTAGTTCATGCCCATGCAAGTACACCATGAAATGAGAGATTCAAAGATCCAAAATGCATGCAAATGGAGATGAAAACTAATCTATATGATAACAATGCAAGAACAACGCAAAATCTAACTTATAAAAGCAAGATCTAATCTTATGAAAGCAAATATGACTCTAAACTAACATGCAAATGCAATGATAAAAGCCCATGATGAAAGCCATGGGTGCAAGAGAGAATGAGACAAGAAGATAGAAGTTCTCCACAAAAAGCTTTAGCATTCAAAAAACTCCTTCTTCAAAAATTGCTCTCCAAACCTGTAGCATAACAATAACATCATCCGTGTCTAAAATGAGGAGAGGGCTCTCCCTTATAAATGAAATTATGGAGGTGAGAGGCTTCTCACAACCAATATGGGATAATCGAGTTTGATCCATGTGAGACGAAATTCCACCAATGAGAAAAGATGAGTGGTTGAGAAGAAAGTGAAAAGATAAATCCCACTTAGAAATATGTGCATTTAAGTGTAGAAATTAAATAAAAGAATTTATTTTATTTCCCTTTCATCAACAAGAGATATTTAAGTGGGATTTTGTTTAATTAAAAGGGAGCAAGTTCTTTTAATTAAATAGGAGATATTTAATTAAATTAAAAGAGGGGTTTTTCTCTTAATTAATTAAATGTGGATGAATTATTTAATTAAAAGAGAGGTTTCCTTTTAATTAAATGGGGACTTATTTTCTTTAATTAAAAGAGGAGATTTTATTTTAATTAAATAAGACTTAGGATAAAATGATCAACCTTAGAAATAAAATAATCGAATTTGATCAAGAAAATTGATTTGAATTGATTTAATAAAATATTGCAAACCATTGATTCAAAAAATTTGATAAATTGATAAATTGAATAATGGGAGCCCATAGTCTAGGTGACCATTTTAGGGTGTATACATTTGCCCCTCTTTGACTAATTTGTGATCGATTTGGAACACATGTAGTCAAAGAAAGAAATTGAATCAGAGATTGAAGTTAATAATTATTGCCCCCTCATGATCGAAATCAAAATGAGATAGAGGAGAGACAAAAAATTGATAAATTTGATCAAATCAAACAAAAGATAAGGTTCTTGACGTAAGATGAAAGATATAAGAATCATTGAACCAAGGCAGATTATCAAGCATGAAATATTATGCCCCAAAGGTGATTTTAGAAGAAAAGAAGTGGGGGATAAAGAAAATGAAAGATATGGAAAGAAAATAGAAAGAAGAAAAGAAAATGCCCCAAAATCAATCAACTATTTAAGATAGAAATTTTGATTGAGATCATGAAAGAAGATAAGGAAATGAAGATCAAAACATGACCACAGTTGATTAAAAGTCCACAATAAAGATGAAGGGAGAACCCTCTCAAACTCATAATGCAGCCTAAAAATGCAAACTAACATGAAGTCTAATAATGCAAGCTACATGAAAATAAAATGGTGTACTTGCAAAAGAGCTACTATAACATAGGATTTTGTGTTCATCATTCATTAGAGAATGTAAAGAACTTATTTTCATCATTGGGCCATTATTAACGGACATCCAAAAAAAAAAAAAAAAAAATCACACAATCATCACTAGTCACAAGTGCAACTATGAAGATACCTTTCTCATTTAATTAATCAAGATAGGCGTATTTATTAAAAGTGATTTAATTTAAGGATTGGTTCTGAAGTTGATGATACGAAGACCAATTGCTAAGCTTTTAAGGACTATCTCTAGAACAGAGCTTAATCCCAAGGAATCCAGGCAGAGCACCTAGATACCTAAGATTGAAAGCATTTAGAAGATTATCTCCAGAATGAAGCTTAACCTTCAAAGATCCAGATAGAACACCTAGATACCTAAGATTGAAAGCATTTAGAAGATTATCTCTAGAATGGAGCTTAACCTTCAAGGATCCAGATAGAACACCTAGATACCTGAGATTGAAAGAATTTAGAAGATTATCTCTAGAATGGAGCTTAACCTTCAAGGATCCAGATAGAACACCTAGATACCTGAGATTGAAAGCATTTAGAAGATTATCTCTAGAACGGGGCTTAACCTTCAAGGATCTAGATAGAACACCTAGATACATGAGATTGAAAGCATTTAGAAGATTATCTCTAGAATGGAGCTTAACCTTCAAGGATCCAGATAGAACACCTAGATACCTGAGATTGAAAGCATTTAGAAGATTATCTCCAGAACGGGGCTTAACCTTCAAGGATCCAGATAGAACACCTAGATACCTGAGATTGAAAGCATTTAGAAGATTATCTTCAGAATGGAGCTTAACCTTCAAGGATCCAGATAGAACACCTAGATACCTAAGATTGAAAGCATTTAGAAGATTATCTCCAGAATGGAGCTTAACCTTCAAGGATCGAGATAGAACACCTAGATACCTAAGATTGAAAGCATTTAGAAGATTATCTCTAGAACGGAGCTTAACCTTTAAGGATCCAGATAGAACACCTAGATACCTGAGATTGAAAGCATTTAGAAGATTATCTCCAGAATGAAGCTTAACCTTCAAGGATCCAGATAGAACACCTAGACACCTGAGATTGAAAGCATTTAGAAGATTATCTCCAGAATAGAGCTTAACCTTCAAGGATCCAAATAGAACACCTAGATACCTGAGATTGAAAGCATTTAGAAGATTATCTCCAGAATGGAGCTTAACCTTCAAGGATCTAGATAGAACACCTAGATACCTGAGATTGCGAAAATATAACAAAGTCTAATCATGAGTTGTAGGATCATCCCCAAAATGAGGCTTGATCCTCAGGAGTTAGGGTTTAGACTATCCCAATACCTATCCATTGAACCTCTGAGAGAAGCTATTATAAGGTTGATCAATTAATGAAAAAAATAAGATAGATAGCAAAGATGTCAGATAGAAGGGAACAAGATGCCCCGAGTGATGAGATGCCCCAAGTGATGAGGACATAAGATGAGAATGAGATGCCCCGAGAAATAAGTATTAAATGATGTAATCATCCTGCCCCCTCGAGAGTGAAATCGAAAGATGACACACCAAAAATATGATGTGAAGCAGTATATCAATTTTGAGATTCAACGGAATGTAGAAGAAATTAGAACAATCTAAAGAAAAGATGACGAGATCAGAATGATCAAAAGAAATTGAAGAGATCAGAATGATCTGAAGAAATGTGGAAGTTGATCTGAAGTGATTTTGAGGTCCAAAAGTCCAAGTTTGATTTGAAAAGATTCCAAGAATCACAAAGTATCAAAATAATTTGGATTGCCCAAAATTCTAAAATGCATTTTTGAGCCACTTAAGTGTGTTAGATTTCGAATTCGATGCCAAAAAAAATAGTTTCTAAGTAGCCAAAGTAGCCAAAAGAGTGATTAATCGATCATTTGTGTAGTTGTGAAGAACATGATACTTTGAAGAGATCAACAATCCCTCATCAGAGAAGGTGAAAGTAGATTCGGATTTGAATCACATGCTTATACAAGTGAAGTATGCAATGCAAGACTATGTTAAATGCAACCCTAGGTCTGGCTACCAAGCCTCAATATTTAATCATCACCAGATATAGAACAGAGCTTGTAGGTCATACAATTCCCACTGACATTGCAATCATGGAAATATGAATATAACATACCTTATTGGTTTGTTAGGATTAAATGTAAGCATTGGAGGCACAAGAAGCCATAATGACCATAACATTTGTCCCTTTTAATGTAGCAAGTTAACATAAGCATCAAAGCATAAATGCTAGGATGACTAGAATGTTGCTTGCATGATAGGCACACCAAACACACAGGAGATCCCTCTTATGCTAAGCATTCAGTATTCATTCTGTTCACAACAACCCTTGTGTTCATAACCTAAGACAGAAGTGTGCTAGATATACTCCTAGTGACCTGTACGTTCACTCAGCAGGACGAGTATTAGTATTTACTGTAGCATGAAGAGTTCACTCCAACAAACAAGAAGAAGCACTAACGTTATTGACGCATTCTTATAAAAGGAGTCGAGGTACACATGGCCATCCAATACGAGATGGAGGCTCTTATAGTGGACACCTCTTTTATAGGAGTAGATCAACTTATTGTAACTAAACCGCAAACAACAAGAAAATAAAAAGATCATGCCTCCAGTCATTACTTCTCTAGTCGAAGATGACATCATCGAGTTGCTCGAGGAGATATGATAAAGCAAAACAAAGAAAACAAAGAAAATGGTCAGCATATCCAAACAAGTACATTAGTTTTGAGTTCAATGTTTTGGGATTGATGTCAAGTGCTAATGTCCATAATACATTCGAAATAAATCTCTTTAGTAGGGTGACAACAGTAGGCAGACACAGTCAGAATGATTGGTGACTGATGTCAAAGAGGAATCTTCACGATAAGAACCTAAAGAGGACTGGGCGACAGTAGACAGACACAGCCAGAACGATCGGTGACTGACGCAATAGAGATCTTCCATAAATGATGTTGGAGATGTGACCTAAGCAATAGTAGGTAGACATAGCTGAAACAACTGGTGACTGTTGCGAAAGAGATTCTATGAGGAGAATCTCGAAAAGCATGACACTAGCGACAGTAGGTAGACGCAGTTTGAAACAACTGGTGACTGTCACAAAAGAGATTCTATGAGGAGAACCTCGAAAAGAGTGACACTAAGGGGGGATGCCCCCGAGCTGGGACAAGACTCAATCCATGGATACATGAGCAGGAAAAGAAGGAAAGCAAAAGCGAGAAAGTGACTGTACAGAATAGCTAGAAGATGTGCTGCAAGATGGAGCATTGGGAACAAGAGGCGCCTATTTACCAAGTTTTCACCTTCTTGGCAAAATTTTCTTTTTTTGCTACCATGATGCCTGTTTCCAGGTTTTCACCAATGGCACTTTTCTATTTTTCAATTTGTTTTGTATTTTTCTCTTTTTTAAAAAATTTTTTTGTATTTTTTGAGATCTTTCAATTTTTTTGGTGTTACTAAGGTGCCTATTGCTAGGTTTTCACCAGGATAACTATTTTTTTTTCAGGATTTTTTTCCTATTTTTAGATTTTTTTAGGACATATAGATATGTACAGAGAGCTTGCTGAGATTAAATCAACTGTAAAACCACTTCAGGTGGAGAGTGTTGATAGGTTCCTTAAGCACTTCTCCTTCAATTGTGGAAAGCTGATAGGCGCCAAATCCATATACTGCAGTAATGATGTAGGGACCCAGCCGGTTTGGTTCAAACTTTCCCTTTTGTACTCGCTGTTGTTGATTCTTGGGGTTCTCTCTCAGGACGAGATCACCCAGCTGGAAGTCACATGGCCTAACCCTCTGATTGTAGCTTCTTTCCATTCTTTGTTGATATGCTCGTAGATGATCGCATGCCACTTAGTGTCGTTCATCCAGTAATACAAGCTCTTGAAGATGAGCTATCCTATAGTTGTCATCAGTGATAAGGCCCTTCATAGAGATTCGTAAGGTAGGAATCTCGACCTCTATTGGAAGCACAGCATCTGCCCCATACACCAACGCAAAGGGGGTTGTGCTCATTGGAGTTCTAATGCTTGTCCTATATGCCCACAGAGCTGGATTAATCTGGAGATGCCAGTCTCTTCCTGATTTGTAGACTGTGCAATGAAGAATTTTGAGGATCGCCTTATTGGATGCCTCAGCTTGGCCATTACCTTGGGGGTAATAAATAGAAGACCAATGTCATGTAATCTTGAACTTCTTGCATAGTTCCTTGAGGTCTTTATTCTTGAATTGTCCTCCATTATTAGTAATGATTGAGGATAGTACACCATATCTGCAGATGATGTAGTTTGTGATGAAAAGTGCTATAGTTTTGCCATCAGCAACTGTGAGAGGTACTGCCTTTACCCATTTCATGAAATAATCCATAGTTGTGATGATGAACTTATGTCCATTAGTGGAGGTTGGGTGAATCTACCCCACCAAGTCGAAGGCCCATTGTTGAAATGGCCATGTTGTAGTAGAGGGAATCAACTCTTTGGCTAGAGCATGAATGAGATTCCCGTGTAGTTGACACTACTTGCAGGACCTAGCATACTTAATGGCTTCTTGCTCCATTTTAGGCTAGTAGTAACTAGCACGAAGGAGTTTGCGAGCTAGTGTGAGGCCATTGGAATGAGATCTGCAAATTCCCTCGAGAATGTCAATTAGTGCGCATTTGGACTCTTCGGGTTCTAAACACCTAAGGAGTTTTCTATCAAAACCTCTCCTATACAGATCGTCAGCAATAATGACATAATGTGAAGCATTACAGATTAGGTAACATTTCTCATTCTGGGTTAGACCTTCCAGAATGGTTTGATTATGGAGGTAGGAATAAATGTGATGGTAGTAGGATGATTCTTGTCCTATAATAGAACAAATCATCCTAGAATCAGGGGTGTCATAGGCTGGGTAGTGTAACGCTTCCACCAAGAACTCATATCGAAGATCATTTTCAGGCATTTGTAGCAGGGAGGCTAGAGTAGCCATGGCATCAGCTGCCTTATTATCTGCTCGGGGAACATGCTGGAAGGTGATGTGTGCAAAATACTTCTTCAAGTCATCAACCATGCGCTTGTAAGGAATTAGTTTCTCATCCTTTGTTTGATACACATCATTTACTTGGTTGATAACAAGCTGAGAGTCACCAAAGATGTCTAACTGATCCACTCTCCATTCAGCTGCAATTTTTATGCCATTGATCAAAGCCTCATATTCAGCAATGTTATTTGTACAAGGAAACAAAATCTTGTATGCTTTGGGCAATGAGTATCTCTGTGGTGTAATAAAGAGTAGTCTAGCACCTGATCCTTGTTGTGTGAAG
Source organism: Cupressus sempervirens (assembly GCA_028749045.1). NCBI lineage: Eukaryota > Viridiplantae > Streptophyta > Pinopsida > Cupressales > Cupressaceae > Cupressus > Cupressus sempervirens. The sequence continues at coordinate 7,977,166 of CM053789.1, forward strand.
AACCCATCGAAGAACATAACCCATGTATGGTGTGTGAGTGTCAAAATTGACTCATCAGGGAAATCAATGTTCATTGGTAGAAGACTCTGTATGGGTGCCTCAGCTAGCTGGTCTACAATTGCCTACCCCTTTATAGCCTTGCGTTCAACATATTGGATGTCAAACTCACTGAGTATCATGACCCATTTAGCCAGTCTTCCTGTGAGAGCTACCTTACTGAGCAAGTACTTTAAAGGATCTATTTTAGCCACGAGCCATGTAGTGTGGGCAAGCATGTAGTTTCTCAACTTCTAGGAAGCAAAGACAATTGCCAAGCAAGCTTTCTCAATAATGCTATAGTTCTTCTCATAAGAGACCAGTGTCCAGCTCAAGTAATAAATAGCTCTTTCTTTGTTATCATTATCTTGTTGAGCCAACAGGATTCTGAGAGATGTGTCAGTGGCTAAAATGTATAAAAGCAAAGGCTTCCCATAAATAGGAGGCATCAGGATTGGAGGATTGACAAGATATTGTTTGATTTTTTTTAAGCTTTGCTCACAATCCTGGCTCCAATTGAATTTCACACCCTTATGTAAGATCTTTGTGAAGGGTTGTGATCTATTCGCCAATTGTGAAATAAACCTACAAATAGAATTAAGCCTTCCTTGTAGTCCTCTCATCTGACTGATGTTCTGAGGTGGTGGCATGTCCATTATTTCTTGTACTTTCTCTAGATCTACTTCAATTCCTTTTGCAGAGACGATGTATCCTAACAACTTTCCTGATGTGACACCAAATGCACATTTCTTAGGATTGAGTCGAAGGCTGAATTTTTCCATACGATCTAGGATGGGTCCCAAATCTTTTAGATGAGTAGTGCATTTAGCACTTTTGACCAAGGTATCATCAACATAGTCCTCCATGGTTCTATGCATCATGTCATGGAAAATTGTGGTAACAGCCTGCTGGTATGTGGCACCAGCATTCTTTAAGCCAAGTGGCATCACATTCCAACAAAAGGTTCCCCATGCACATGTGAAAGCCATTTTTTCTTGGTCTTCTGGGGCAATTTTTATCTGATTGTATCCAGAAAAACCATCCATAAGTGAATACATCTCATAGCCAGTCGTCATGTCCACGATCATATCAATATTAGGGAGCGAAAAGTCATCTTTAGGACATGCCAAGTTAAGATCACGAAATTCTGTACAAATCTTGATAGATTTATCATGCTTGGAAATAGGAAAAATATTGGATATCCATTCAGCATAATCAATTGCACTAATAAAACCAGTTTTTAGAAGTTTTTCCAATTCTGCTTTGACAAACAATGCAACATGAGGATGCATTTTTCGAAGCTTCTGTTTAACTAGTTTAATGCCTGGTGCTATGGACAAATAATGCATGATAAGATCAGGATCCAATCCTGGCATGTCAGAATATGTCCAAGCAGAATTTATTTTCTTTTCTTTGAAAAAGGAAATGAATTGTTCCTTCTCTTTAGCTGACTATGACTGTGCCAGATGTATCAAATGAGGATGTTCTACTATGCCAAGATTAATTGGCTATGTCGGCTCTATTAACACTGATGATCTCTCCTGAAAGTGACTAGGAAGGACATCAAATATCCCATCCATGGGCACCTCAAAGAGGTTTTCACCCTTGGATATGTCTTTTATTTTTACTTTTTTGAGATCCGATACTGCCACAATGTGGTTTTCACCATCGGACCTCTTGCATTTTTTCTTTTTAATTATGTGATTGAGATATTTGATATCATCCTCAGTCATGTTGATGCTCAGCTCATTGGTGGAAGATGTTACAGGTTCAACAGCGTTAAGGTAGCAGGCGAGAGCATAGTGATTCTGGAATGTGGGGACTTCGTTAGATGCATTGGGGTTCCAATCTATAAGCTCAGGATGTGTGAGTGGGAGAGTAGTGGCTAGTTCAATTACATTCACAGTATAGTCATTAAGTACGTGGACTAGTAATTTGAGACCTACAATGACTTTGTCCATAGGTGTGTTCAAATGCCTCAAAGTACAAACGTTAGTAATTGACGACTCTAGGACATTAGTTGGATCAAACTCCAGTGACCTAACCCTAGACGTTTCACCAACTTTGATTTGATTTTTATAGACATGCACTTGGTCAATGTCTTTATCAGTAGTAGCTTCTAAAAGAGAGTCAAATTCATATTCACGAGAATCGGTGCTGCATGGCAAGAGATTGTAGAACTCCCCAACAGTGATAGGGACATACTCGCTTTCATCCTTTGGATTCTTACACAAGTACTCAATATGACATGACCAATTAGATTCTCCCTTTTCTAAATGATATTTTAGTTGTTCAGTATCATCATCAGAAGAGTTACTAGTATCATCCACAGTGCTAACACGTGGCACAAAGTCATATGGCTTAGCAAAAAATTTAGTGAGATCATAAGGAATAGGATGAGGGTAGGAATCCTCATCATCAAATTCTTCCTCTTGAGTACCTAACTCAGATTGTGACTCATTTTCAGATGAACTCTTAGGTACGAGTATGAATTTGTTTGATCCCAAATGGAAAGGGACTTTGTTAAACCCTAGACCAGTTGTATCACTGTTGTGTCGAGCACTTGCTTTGATAGGATCAATCAGGCCATTGTTATTGCACCCAATAGGGCCAGTTCCCTTGTAACCAAAATGCTTCATAAGCCTAAGGCCAGGCCCATATGTCTGAGGAGTAATTTCTCGAACTTGTTCTGTTAGGTCCACGGGAGCCTCTTCTTTATAAAGCCATGTGGCAATGGCTCTATTTTCACTTTCATCCTCTAAGGGAACAGTAGCCTTGACAAAAGTGCCATTATACTTGGTCTAAGGTGTCAACATGAAGGGCTTCTTTGCTTTTGAAGGTCTCCCATAATGTCGAGGAGACTCTGGGAGAGATGTCAATGATAGCACTAGTTCAATGTGATACTCTCCCATGCCAGTTTCTTTTAGTTTGAATGATTGCTCAATTTGTTTCAGCTTATTGTCATAATAATTAGTGGACTCGCAGTTGGTAGGGACAAAAGTTTCAGCAGCTTTGAGCATATTGCAGGTATAGCTAGTGGTGGTAGGAATAGTAACTTCAGAGCCATGAAATGGGAACTTGATGCATTGGTGGTATGTGGATGGTACAACGTGCATCTCATGTATCCATGACCATCCTAACAGAATATTGTAGGCCAAGGGAATGTTAAGCACCTGACAGGTGACATCCCTTTCGATAGGACCGATGCGGATTGGTAAAACCACAAGGCCTAGAGACTTTCATTCCACCTCATCGTACGCTTTGATAGTGATCTTTCATCGAGGATCAACAGAGTCTTCAAAATAATTCAATTTTCTAAGAAGAGCAGTAGAGACAATATTTAGGCTAGCGCCATTATCAATGAGTACCCGACAAACACGTGTCTAGTGGATCATAACCTCGATGTGTAGAGGCTGATTATGTGGGTGATTCAGCGAGTTGTCATCTTCTTCAAAGAAGATCATAAGATAAGGTGAGGTCAGGTGACCTACCATGGATTGAAATCACTCAAGACCAAGATCTTGAGGAACATTCACCTCAGTGAGGGCTTTGTCCAGAATCTTCTTGTGAGAAGGCAAGATTTTAAGCAGCTCAAATATGGAAATCTGAGCATTAGTTCATTTTAGTTGATCGAGAACACTATAACTAGTTGTGGTCAAGTTCGTTGTGAGTTTTGCACCTTTACCGGATGGACCAGTAAGGGCTTTGTCTTTGTGTTGTTCAGGATTTAAAGTAGAAGGTGCAAGGCCTTTAAGCACTAACTTGGTGCAAGAGTGAGTAATAGCGTTAGCACAGTGTTACAAGAGTGCATTATCCATTGCATTGGAAGTAGGGCCCCTCAAGACAAATGGTGTCTTGGGTTTGTTGTTATCTTGCTTGCCCTTAATGGTAATAACATTGCAATATTCAAAATCCACAAGTTCAACCATATGAATGACATTGTCATCATTGGAATAGGTATAGTTGACGTTGTTGTAGGGTTCTGGCTTCAAAGTCTCTCCCTTTTCATAAGATGGGAAAGGTTCTTTGAATGCCTTGTGGTCTGAGTTTTTCTTATGTCCATCTACCACAAGACCACCAGCATCAATCATGTCTTGGACTTTATGGCGCAAGTTTATACAGTTGACAGTTTTGTGTCCCTTGTTTTGGTGATACTCATAGAATGAGGTCTCATTCCACCATGGTGGACGTGGATGTGGATCATAGGGACGAGGGTTGTCCATTGGTGAAATAAGCTTGTGTTGTAGCAATGTTTTGTAAACCACATCCAAAGGTTCCCCCAAGGGTGTATATTCTCACTTGGGGCATGTTGCCCATGAGTTTCTCGATTTGTTTCCGAATGCTTTGTTGTTAGGAGGAGGTTTCTCAACATTTTTGGCTGCTTTAAGACCATCTATAAGATTAAATGCAGCCTTAACAGTTTTGGGCGTGACATTGTCAATAAGTCTAGCATGTACAATTTCTCAGTTCTTGTTGACATATTCGGTTTTATCCCTGTTGAAAGTGGAACCTTGTTTTATGTCTCTTTGAAGAGTGAGTTCACCTTTCTTGACCATAAATACCTCAATACGGATAGCCTGTGTAATCATGTCTTCAAAGGTACGTGGACCTTGAAGTTGGACTCTATATCCGAAATCAGGTAAGAGGTTATCAGTGAAATGTCAAGCTTCTCTGTTTCTAGAATTTTACGAGAATACTTAGTGTATAGTTGTCTCCACCATTGGAGGAATGTGAGAAAAGGCTCACCAACCTTTTGTTTAAGGTTGCATAGATCTTGAATGTTGACAGCGTGTTGAATGTTATGAGAATATTGCTGAACAAAGAGATTGGCAATTTCGTCAAACATCTTGATACCAGGAGGTAAATGTGAGAACCACTCCAAAGCCTAACCACCTAGGCTTCTAGGGAATAAACGCCTCAGGTATGTGTGATTGTGCATAAACTCCATGGACAAAGCACAAAACTCTCGCAAGTGATCTTGGGGATCAGTAGTACCAAAGTACTTGTCATATTTGGGTAGCTCTATGCCTCATGGGAAAGGCGACATATTTATGTTCCTGTCAAATGGAATTGGACAAAGAGCGTCCAATGTATATGTCTTTATAGGTTTCTCTTTCTCATGCATCATCTAAGCCAATTGGTCTTGCATCATTTTCAGTTGTTTTTGGAGCTTAGAAGTCTCAGTTTCTTCCTTAGGCGTGATAATGGTTTCCACATTGAAATGAGAGGGCAATTTAGCTCCCTCTTGGGCAAGTTTGAGAAAGTACTTTTCTTTCTCCTCGTTGAGTAGGATTTCCATGACCTTTTGGAAGTTTTTGTCTCTTCGAAATTTTACTATGTCTTCAGGGAGTATTTCCACCTCTTCCTATTCCTCATCGGTGTTATGATCTTTCTCTTTCTCTTTGTCGTGCATTGGTGTTTCTTGATGTCTACTATGACTACCATGTTCAGGTTCATGATTAGTCATTATAGTAATGTGTTCTATTTCAGTGTGTTGTGTTTCAAAAGGTTCTCTGAAAAAGGAATCCAACATCGTGTTTGGTAATGTAGGACCTCTATTTGTCTCGATATCCTCTTCGTACAAAGGATTCCTAGTTTGTTGCAGGTTTATGGAAAATGTTTGCTGAGCTCAAGGTGACCTGGCAGGTGAGGGGGATCGTGAAGATGCCTCACTAGCCAAACTAGGTACAGATCATGTAGCGAAAGGTAAGTGACCTTTTCCACAATTACGACCCCTGGCACGACCACGTCTAAGGTAATAAGGATAAAACACATTGCCGCTTTTGGTTGCAACACTCATAGACAAGGACAAAAAGCTAGAACTTGGACAAGGACCACACTAAGAATGAGTCTCAAAAAGGGTGAGATAGTAACAAGAATGTTGTCCACCTACACACAAATGGTCTGATTTAAAGGCTAGAACAGCCAAAGATTATGACCAACGTGACACAAGGTATGACAAACATTAAGAAACGAAGACCAAAGGTAACTTAAGAGATGAAACTAGTCAAAGTTAAAGACACAAGTCTTTAGCTAAGTGGAGTGCCACTGTTTTAGGACTGTTTATAGATAGAGGGCAGATTTGAATCGTTTTGAGTAAGCAAGCAGATAAACAAGCACATAGAATAGCAAGCAGGTGATATCAAGCACATCTGAAAATAATGAGGAAGGGCAAAAGCAACCTTGCGCATGAACAATCAAGTGACTTAGTTTGTGCTAATCCCTAAGAGAGCTATTTGTGTATGTTTTCAAAGAGTTTTGAAATCATTGCACACATTCCTAGAAAATGAAAAAGTTTGGCCTCTCTAAGGTTTTTAGTAATGGTTTGACTCTGCAACTTTTATGACTCACAGGGGTGACCTCCAATCTCGGCGCACCGAGGTTTTGACATAGTCTGAGAACTTAATCTTCAAGAGTTGCTGGGGAGATCTGACAACCCACAATGAACCACACCGATGGAGATTTCTTCCACAAGGACATTTATATAGCGGTTGTCAATACCATGGCAAAAATGGCTATTACTGCTTGAGGTTCCGTCAACGCAGTTTTCCCTGTAGAGGGATTGTCTGCTATGGTTAACCCTCTCTAAAGGTGACCGACTCACAATAGTGTACCACAAGGGGACTTAGCTTCTAGATCCAAGGTTTTGACACCTTTTCACTTTTAGCCCAATCAAAGCAGACAGATTAATCCGACATGCTAAACTAAGAGTATCTCTTAAAGATCTATGATATCAACTCCTAGTGATCTATCAACCTCTCTGGAGAAATGATGCCTCAATCAACAAGTTGAAGATTCATCTATCTGCGAGATGCTCAAAGTATCCTCCCCACCTACAAGGAATCTGTCATAGAGAGGAGTTTGACTAGGAACCCACTCTCTCAAGATCTACGAATAGTTTTCATGAGGCCTAATTACTATGTGTGTACATATGTTAGTTCTCGAAAGAAAATCTATCCAAAAGCAACCAAAGAGCACAAGGTGGTACACTTAATGCTTTAACTAATGTGAGATGAGTCCAAAGATGTGGAACATTTAACCCCTCACACAAGCCAAAACGAGTCCACAACTCAGAAACTAGTGAGTTCTAAAAAGCACAAAAGGGTTGCCTAGTGAGACATTGAACGCTTATGTCCTGTAGACCCCTCCCTGTTTAACGTGGTGTTGAGCTTGCAACCACAGGGTGCAATGAGGGGTCGATGGATTAGTGAGTTCAATAACCCAAGATAGCTAATTAGATCTATCACAAGTAACTAAGCCTACTAAATGGAAACTAATGGAGATCACAACCTAGTATCAAATTATGCATGTGTTGTAAAATGAGAACATGACAAGAAATACACACACAAGCTTGACACAAGAGATGTTCATTTTAGCTCCAAATGAAGTGTTATCAATCAAAGAAAATTACCTGGTAATCCTCGCAATGCGTCTTTTCTTTATTATACCTTTCATTTACACTTGATCGCTCGCTCGCAACGAACAAAGCAACAAACTCATGAATGCAATATATGCCAACTCATGCAAAATCAAGGTTATATCTGAAAATCTAATTTTTAAGAGTGATGATAATTAGAAAATAACCCAAATAAAAGCCAACATTATGCATTGATTCATTGTAAAAATGAAATGCAAACTATTCATTCAATGCCTTTTTTTTTCAATTGATTTTTGACTTAGTCATAAAGATAGGATCTACATGATATGAATTCGGATCCAAAACTCAAAATATATATTAGTAACCCCTATCAAAAATTAGAGAGCTTTCCAAAAATGCAAAAATTTTGAAAAGATCTTTTAATTTGTGCCCTAAGGAGTTGTTTTGTCAAAACAGACCAGTTTTTGCAAATCAAATTATTGACCAATAATATGACTTTTAAAATTGAAACACAAACAACAAAATCTATTTAAAATATCAAGAGCTTTCTGAAACTGTAAATTGTTCCGAAAAATGTGCTGATTTACACCTGAAAATGATTTTTTATGAAAAATGAAAAAAATATCATAAAAGCTCAAAAATGTTTCAAAAAAGTCTAAAAATTGGACCAAAGCTTCTTGGATACATCGCCAACCTATACAAAAACATTTAGATCAAAATACGCATCCGTTTGAAAGATATAAACAACTATTTGAAATCTAGAGTTTCTTTGAGTCTACAAATAGATCTGCACAAAAATCAGCAAGCAAAGGTGGGTTGCCCCACGGTGGGCGCCAAAAATATATGCCTAAAATGTGAGCACACTTCTATGAATCATTATATTCAAGATTACTCAAGAATGAGGTCTCAAATGGTGACTCATAGCTCTCTAGTCATGGAGTGCAAGGGTTTTGCAATGGAGGCCCTCAGTTTGACCTAGTTCATGCCCATGCAAGTACACCATGAAATGAGAGATTCAAAGATTCAAAATGCATGCAAATGGAGATGAAAACTAATCTATATGATTACAATGCAAGAACAATGCAAAATCTAATCTATGAAAGCAAGATCTAATCTTATGAAAAAAAATATGACTCTAAACTAACATACGAATGCAATGATAAAAGCCCATGATGAAAACCATGGGTGCAAGAGAGAATGAGACAAGAAGATAGTAGTTCTCCACAAAAAGCTTTAGCATTCAAAAAACTCCTTCTTCAAAAATTGCTCTCCAAACCTGCAGCATAACAATAGTATCATCCGTCTCTAAAATGAGGAGAGGGCTCTCCCTTATAAAGGAAATTATGGAGGTGAGAGGCTTCTCACAACCAATATGGGATAATAGAGTATGATCAATGTGAGATGAAATTACACCAATGAGAAAAGAGGAGTGGTTGAGAAGAAAGTGAAAAGATAAGTCCCACTTAGAAATATGTGCATTTAAGTGTAGAAATTAAATAAAAAAATTTATTTTATTTCTCTTTCATCAACAAGAGATATTTAAGTGGGATTCTTATTTTATTAAAAGGGAGCAAGTTCTTTTAATTAAATAGGAGATATTTAATTAAATTAAAAGAGGGGTTTTTCTCTTAATTAATTAAATGTGGATGAATTATTTAATTAAAAGAGAGGTTTCCTTTTAATTAAATGGGGACTTATTTGATTTAATTAAAAGAGGAGATTTTCTTTTAATTAAATAAGACTTAGGATAAAATGATCAACCTTAGAAATAAAATAATCGAATTTGATCAAAAAAATTGATTTGAATTGATTTAATAAAATATTGCAAACCATTGATTCAAGAAATTTGATAAATTGATAAATTGAATAAAGGGAGCTCATAGTCTAGGCGACTATTTTAGGGTGTATACACTAGGAACATATTTGAATCGTTCATATGGGTCAAAGGGGTTCATAGGGTGACCTATGACCCCCTTTGACCCATTAAACGATGACATACCCCTTTGACCCATTAAACGATGACATATGTCGCTAGAGGTCCTCAGACCCCTAGGAACATATTCGAATGGGTCATATGGGTCAAAGGGGGTCATAGGGTGACATATGACCCACTTTGACCCATTAAATGACGAGATATGTCTCTAGGGGTCCTATAACGCCTAGGGACATATTCGAATTGTTCATATGGGTCAAAGGGGGTCATAGGGTGACCTATGACCCCCTTTGACCCATTAAATGATAACATATGTCCCTAAGGGTCCTAGGACCCCTAGGAATATATTCAAATCATTCATATGGGTCAAAGGGGGTCATAGGGTGACCTATGACCCTCTTTGACCCATTAAACGATGCCATATGTCGCTAGAGCTGCTTGGACCCCTAGGAACATATTTGAATGGGTCATATGGGTCAAAGGGAGTCATATGGTGCCTCATGACACGCTTTAAATGACAACATGTCTCTAGGGGTCTTAGAAGCCCTAGGGACATATTTGAATGGGTAATATGGGTCAAAGATCACCCTCTTTGACCCATTAAACGAGAACATATGTCGGTAGGGGTCCTCAAACCCTTAGGAACATATTCGAATGGGTCATATGGGTCAAAGGGGGTCATAGGGTGACCAATGACCCCCTTTGACCCATTAAACAATGACATGTGTTGCTAGGGGTCCTAGAACCCCTAGGGACATATTTGACTTGTTCATATGGGTCAAAGGGGGTCATAGGGTGACCTGTGACCCTCTTTGACCCATTAAACGATGATGTATGTCGCTAGGGGTCCTCGGACCCCTAGAAACATATTTGAATGGGTCATATGGGTCATAGGGTGACCTATGACCCTCTTTGACCCATTAAATGATGACATATATCGCTAGAGGTCCTGAGACCCCTAAGAACATATTCAAATGGGTCATATGGGTCAAAGGGGGTCATAGGGTGACTTATGATCCCCTTTGACCCATTAAACAATGACATATGTCTCTAGGGGTCCTATAACCCTTAAGGACATATTTGAATTGTTCATATAGGTTAAAGGGGGTCAGAGGGTGACGTATGACCCCCTTTGACCCATTAAATGATGACATATGTCCCTAGGGGTCCTAGGACCCGTAGGGATATATTCATATCATTCATATGGGTGAAAGGGGGTCATAGGTTTGACCCATTAAACGATGATATATGTCGCTAGAGGTCCTCGGACCTTTAGGAACATATTCGAATGGGTCATATGGGTCAAAGAGGGTCATAGGGTGGCCTATGACCCCCTTTGACCTATTAAATGATGACATATATCTGTAGGGGTCCTAAAACCCCTAGGGACATATTCAAATTGTTCATATGGGTCAAAGGGAGTCATAGGGTGATCTATGACCCCCTTTGACCCATTAAACGATGACATATGTCTCTAAGGGTCCTATAACCCCTGAGGACATATTCAAATCGTTCATATTGGTCAAAGGGGGTCATAGGGTGACCTATGACACCCTTTGACCCACTAAATGACGACATATGTCCCTAGGGGTCCTAGGACCCCTAGAGACATATTTGAATCGTTCATATGGGTCAAAGAGGGTCATAGGGTGACCTATGACTTAAACGATGACATATGTCTCTAGGGGTCCTAGAACCCCTAGGGACATATTCAAATTGTTTATATGGGTCAAAGGGGGTCATAGGGTGACCTGTGACCCTCTTTGACCCATTAAACGACAACATATGTTGCTAGGGGTCCTTGGACCCCTAGGAACAGATTCGACTGGGTCATATGGGTCAAAGGGGGTCATAGGGTGACCTATGACCCCCTTTGACCCATTAAACGATGACATATGTCGCTAGGGTCCTAAAACTCCAAGGAACATATTTAAATTGTTCATATGGGTCAAAGGGGGTTATAGGGTGACTTATGACCCTCTTTGACCCATTAAACGATGACATATGTCTCTATGGGTCTTATAACCCATAAGGACAGATTTGAATCGTTCATATGGGTCAAAGGGAGTCATATGGTGCCTCATGACACGCTTTGAGCCATTAAACGATGACATATGTCGCTAGGGGTCCTCAGACCCCTAAGAACATATTCGAATGGGTCATATGGGTCAAAGGGGGTCATAGGCTGACCTATGACCCCCTTTGACCTGTTAAATGATGACATATGTTGCTAGAGGTCCTCAGACCCCTAGGAAGATATTCGAATGGGTCATATGGGGCAAATGGGGTCATAGGATGACCTATGACCCCCTTTGACCCATTAAACAATGACATATGTCTCTAGGGGTCCTATAACCCCTAGGGACATATTCAAATCATTCATATGTGTCAAAGGGGGTCATAGGGTGACCTATGACACCCTTTGACCCATTAAACGATGACATATTTTCACATATTCGAATCATTCATATGGTTCAAAGGGGGTCATAGGGTGACCTATGACCCCCTTTGACCTATTAAATGACGACATATGTCTCTAGGGTGGCCTCTTTGAGGCCTATGGTTGAGTGGAAAGCACCCATGGTCCTTGTTATTTTGTTGTGTTGGATATGCAAATTTGTGTCCAAGGGAGCAATAGAAATGGCTTGGAATGATCATCTTGCAGATTGATGTTGGATGAGAAAACTTGACATTGTGCCCTCATTTGTGAAGGAGGATTCCCCAGCTTGTTCATGTTCTCAACGATCATGTTGGACAATGTTCATGCTACCCACTGTCCATATCCTTCAATGTCCATGTTCCTTATGATTTTGAAAAGTCCCTTATGTTGCCCCATTGTGATGGAAGGAGATTGTATCATTGTTACCTAATGTACTTGTAGAAGAAATAATTGATAAGGTTGTATATGCATGTTTCATTTGGAATTTATATTGTTATGAAAGCATTGGTATGAGTCACAAATTTGCTTTGACATCATTGTTATCATTTGAAAATGTGAAAGAAAGTTTTCTCCTTGTGGTATTGCAAATGACTTGTTGATAATAACAATCCATAGATGTTATGTGATACCATTGATTGTATAAATTTAAAACTTAGTAGATTGCTTACAATCTTGTTGTGCACTCAATAATTTGGAAGGAAAATTTTATGTTCATATCACATGCATGGATAACATTGATTTTAATTACCAAGCTTAATGCAATTCTAAGCAAGGAAATTATCAAATTAATTTTATGATATAACAAAATGAAGTTTGTTGTAAGAGAAGACATAATAAAATCTATGAGATACATTGTTGTAGGCATGCATTTTCCTCTCTAGAAAATGTATGGTAAAGGCAAATAAATCCCTTCCTTAATACAGAGCAATAAAATATTAAAGAATATTCCCAGATTCTAGACTACTATCCAATAAAAATAAAAATAATAATAGCATATAGAGACTAATGAGTGTCCTAGACTAATATATTTTCTAAGTGACAGAATGGTACACATTACAATCTTGTGACCTCTAAGTCACATCCAACACTCAAATAATAAATTAGTAATTAAATAAATAAAGGCATATTAGTGTGCATGTTAGAGAATATGACAAATTTAAATATTTAACTCAAAAATAAAATAAAAGCCAAGATTGATTGGATGTACATATAATAGGGTTAATATGAAGTAAGTTATCGGGATGATGGGATTGGAGAATCAAGGATAAGGATGGATGGTGGATTAAAATAATAACTCAAATCTAGTTTTATCTAGTCAATAAAGCACATTGATACATTGATACATATATGTCAGAACGACAAGGTATGTTATATATACAAACCTTATTTATACGCTTGCACCTAATCCTTGCATAAACAATTCATCTAACAAATTTAAATTGACACACTCAATACGATGGTGTAGTAGGATGTGTTTAAATATAGATCATGAATTATTATTGAGTTAAGTACTTTAAATTGGCCCTTAGACTTACTAAGAGTTCCTCATTTTATGTGCTTACTAATTTGTACTATGAAACTACTTTGAATCTTAACATGCTTTGATAATAATAATATTGATAGTGAGAAAGTGAGCTTATGGTGAATAGTTAGATGTAATTTAATGTAAAAAGTAAATGTAATAGTATAGTAATTATAGTAATTAAAATAGTAAATGTAAAAGCATGGCAATGTAGCTAGATTAGTTAGTAGTTGATGAGCTAGATAGTTAGTAATTGTCTTTTGTTAGAGTGAGTTTAATTTATGTATTGAAATAGTAATTTTTGTGTTTAGAAAACTGTAGTGAGTGCTAGTTTGGTGAGGAAGCAATGTTGATAGATAATGAGGATATAGTAATATAGTAATTGTCACATTAATATATATTTTAATGATTAATGAATGTGTGTACATTGGTAATTAGGATAATAAGTAATTTTTATCCCCTTCCCTTACATGCTAGAATCACAACCTAGTCCATATGATACAACCGACAGACCCTAATAGAATATTAGTATCAAAGGCTTGTTAGGATATGAATTACCTCACTAATTTATGAGTGTTGTATCTTGAACTTTCTCGTTTGACTCGTGATGCTAACTTGAACTAGACTATCATCCAATCTATTTGAAAACCACCTGTGAATAAAATGTTAACAGCTTCACACTATCCACATGAGTCTTGAACTCCTATTCAATGATAACCTTGTTTTACAATATGTAATTTCTTATGCGACTTCATAAGCTACAAAAAAAAAAAAAAATTGTTGTGTTTTTACTAGTAAAATTTAGGGCATGACACATGATCCACGATAAATTGAACAATACTAGATACTAAATTAATATGTATATCATTGTGCACGTAAATGACAAAAATATATATGAAAATACATGTATCCATAAACAAAATTTTACACAAATATATATTAAAGATCATGTATCCATAGACAAAGTACTCAAATATATATATATATATATATATATATATATATATATATGTATATATATATATATATCAAAATACATAGATCGATATAAAAAATGTGGCTGATCCTGCCATCAGAATGTGTATAATATCAATGTTTTTGTATACAATGTGGCAAATGCCATCTCAAAATGTCTCATGATGCATCCTAAAAAAAATATACTATCCTAGGGTGCTGGTGGATGATCAAAATGCAGCCTCTTCGCTACACTAGGTGGATCGGATGCCTCCTACATAAACAACAAAGGAAAACCCAAAGTTAGACTACTAAATTTATATGATTCTACATATCTAACATTGAATTACTCAAATGCATAATGATCTTTTCCGTAATGGAGATTAATACTATCAAAATTTCATAATAAATACCTCTCTCGTCAACCTCCTGTGTCGGTCAGGAGTCCTCTCGTATGGCCTCAACAATGTTGGTACCTCTCTGATTGTGGGTTGTATATGTTCAAATACCTTTTTCAGATGAATCTATAATTTAAACTATAACATTATAATTCATAGCATGCTAAATTTATAACATATTTAATCATGAATTCAAACTACAACTTACTATTGTAGGCTCCTTCTCAGGAGTGAGTGGCCGCGTCATCAAATCTACATAACTGTCCCGTCGAACCTCATGTGCACTAGGAGTCTCCTATGAGATACAAAATAGTAGTTGTTAATATCACAGAAATTAGTTTTGAATTTATTTATGAAGACAAGTGATGCAGGAGCATCCCATGCTCATCGGGGGAACATTGAAGATCCAAGGCATTACAAAGGTCATGGAACATCTCTTGAAGTCAATTGGGCAATCCTTGCACCAATTATGGCTCATGGAAGCATACAAAGTTATAATGTTGGAATCATATGTGGAAAAAAGTTGTAATTGGGCATGAGATAGGATTCTAGGATTTCATATGGTAGATGAGTCATTTGATAGGTTCATGTAGGTTGTCATGATCATATCTTGTCATTAGACAAGTCAAAATGTTCTGGAATTGAGTTTCGGGGTTTGAACAAGCAGGCCCTAGTTTTTAAGCCATTTTAAGGACGGTTTGAAGTTTGGGTGTTTAGGAGTGTGATCAAGACATATAATCTTGAAAATCCTTAGTGTGTTGGTACCTTTGTTGAAGCCTTGGCATGTCTAATTCCTCCTTGTGTGTCCCAGAGTTGAAAGGTACATAAGTGGTGTCCAGAGATTTCTTGGTGAGGAAAGAAAGAGAATCAGTGAGTTGGCCCTTGGGAAGGAAGAAAAATTGTTGTGAAAATGCCTCCTAAAAATCAAATGGCTAGAGAACTTGAAGAATTGAGAGAAGAGTTGGCAAAAGAGAAAAGAGAGAGGAGAGAACTTGAAGCATCTAGAGTGAGGGAAGAAAGACAGATGAGAAGAGAGAGGCTGAAGCTTATTGCAAGGATAGAATCCTTAGAAAAGGAAAGGCAAGAACCTAGAGGAGAAGAGGTTAGAGGAAGAAATCATGGAGATAATCATGAAGAAGAAGAGGTTGGTAATGCAAGGCAAGAGCATGAGACAATAGATGATCCTGAAGAAAGGAGATTTATGAGAATCTTTAAGGCAGTACAAGGTAATGGTGGGAAGAACCATATTGATTTTCCAATATACCAGGGTAAAATGGATAGTGAAGAAGTGCTAGGGTGGATAGAGGCCCTTGAGAACTACTTTGATCTTGAAGACATAGAGGCAGATAAGAAGGTAAAAGTAGCAATAGCAAGACTGAGAGGAACATCACTCACTTGGTGGACTAGTGTTCAGAATGAGAGAGAGGAAAGGTGGTGCAGGGAACCTAACCTATGTGGCAGGGGGGAACAAGTATCTATGTTGCCGGTCACCTTGCCACTCCATGAAAGCGAGGATTCAAGTAGATTAGGAAGTTGGAATAAAGGTTTGGTCCATATTTTACAAGTTGGTCTATGTTTTGTAATAAAGGCACATGTAAGGCCCACAATAATTTTGTTGTGGTTATAAACCAAGTGACTCCATGGGACCAAAAGGCCTTAGAATAGGGTATTTAGAGTTTAAACAGTATCAGCAAAAAGTGGTTGTTTGTTTGTTTTATGGTTGGGAATGCCTATATGGTTGTTACAATGGTCATGTAGACCTTTATATATGTCATATGTGATCTCAGTTGAAAGGGGGAGATCATAGTGTACGGTGGTTTGGAGAAAAAACAATAAAAACTTCAATTTTCTGGAAATTTAGGGGTAATCACTTGGCTGTTACGTTGGTACAGATCTGTATGGAACTTTTATGATTGCTAAGTGTATTAAATAGTTGTAGGGGTGAGTTAGGAAACTTTTGGTTTTGGTTTGACTCAAAAAGGAGTTGGGGTTTAAAAGTTATCTGTATTTTAGTAGAAGGTGGTCTGAAAAGCCTTGTTTCCTAGACCCTTCCACAAATGCATCCCTAACTTGCATTCCCACTAGTGGAACCCTCTAAAACTGAGGGATATGAAAGTTAGGAGACTAGGAAACATAATTCTAGAGGTTGGAGGCCTGGAGAGAAGGTCAACTATTTTTCCAAGTCGGCCCTAGGTCAAGCAAGCCCATGTGCTTGACCAGTTTTTGCAAGGTAATTGGTGACAGTCATGGTTGCAAGCACTTCTGATCAGTTTGAGTGCTAGAGTTGGATGCATTGACTATGTTGGAGATTTCCTTAAGTGTTTTGGGTTTTGGGAACCCACCTTACCCATTCTTCCTTGAAGCCCTAGCCTAACTTGATCAACTAGGCCTAAGTACCAAGAAGCAGTTTGGAGGGTGCTGGAGCAAGATCAGCCCAAAAGCTTTTGGATTCTTAGTAGGTGCCAAGAATGGTGTTTGGACCTATGGAGAATTCCCTATGCTATTAAGGGATACTGGGAGAAAAGTGCAAAGAAGGTAATTGGAAGGCTACAAGGTTTGTAGGCCTAGAAGTGCAAAGGTGTTTTGGGAGTTTGGTGGAACCAAACAAATTGATGAGTTTGTGTTGGAATAGTATGTCCATGATTGTCTCCATTTATGGTGATAGTTGGTGAGGCTTTTGAAGTGGGATTTCCTTGTTTGGATTGGAGGTTGAGTATACCCGGAGTGGGTAAGAGGACTTGTGAGAAGTCCTAGAATCCTAAGTTGGATTGTGACAGCCATTTATTGGCTTGTGGAAGGTAGTTGCTACAGACTCTGCATCGAAAGGGGATTGAATAAGATTTCAAATTAGGAGAGAATGAAGACCATGGTGAGAAATCAATTCTTCCCATCAGATTTAGCAATCCAAATTTAAATATAAGAAGGAACAATTTGAAACAGAGGGATATCAATGCTTTTTGTTTCTAATGATTTGTATGCAGGTGTGCAGGGTAATACATTGCAGGTGCAAAGTTGCAAACATCCCTCTAGAAGGATGGGATGAAAGAAGATAGTACCCCTTAACTCTTGGGACAAGAGTTGCTTTGAAGGTGGGGTGTTTGGTGCAGGGGCACCTATTAAATCATCTAAGAGAGCCTTGGTACCAGATGAAGATAGAGGATCAAAGACATCATTGATTGTTAATTGGGATATATTAAAAACAATAATAGAATTATGTAATAAACAATGTACTTTGAAAGACAAAATTCATAAAAGTCCTAGTAAGGACCTAAGAGTAACATGATGTAAAATGGGCAAAAGAGCCATATGGGGTAGTCTTAGGATAGTTTCATACTTAGTTGCATTTAATAAATCCATATGACCAATTTTGAGTCAATGGAATAGTTTAGAAAGTTAGGGAATGCATAAAAACTATAGTTTGAAATTTGAATTTCAAATTCAAACGGTCATATTAGTTTTGGAGGGAAAGTAGTAATTTGATATTTGTTTGATTAAATAAACCTTTGTAACCAACTTGGTCAGTTGGACAGGTGCATATAAGCCTATTTAAGTTGTAATGAACATATGCAAGACATGAATCATTATTGGTACGAAAAAAATCACAGAAATTGTATAGAGCAACAATCATACATTCCTCTGCATCAATTAGAAAAATAAAAAATAAATGATACTTATACATACAATGGGGCTCTCTGTGTGAATGAAAATCCCTGATGATCTAGGATGCCGAATCTGTACAGGCTCATCGCCAGTAGCCACACCCTATATACAATAAATAATGTAATTAAATGAGATTACCACAAACATTTTGCAAGAATGCATCAATATTTAATCAATTAGAAAACATCTAATTACCTTTCCTTTGTCAATGCATGTTGGCTCACCCCTCACACTTTGTTCCCCTAGGGCAGGTGGTATCTGCAAGATATAAGAAAGATTAGCAACCATATATGCTACAATATCAAATAGAAAAAAGAAATGCGAACACAACATAATGTACCGTAGATGTCTCAAGGCCAAATGAAATGGCCGAGAGTGTAGCATCATCTATCTGTCTGAGCTCCTCCCTGGTCATCAACTAAACATGAATGAAGATCACATACATGTAAAAGTTAGTATGGCTTAAAAATTAAAATTACTCTATTATAAAAATTAACTTTAAATCACATATGTCATAACAAAAAAATGTATACACATACCAACACCGAAGGAGTCCATGCCTCTGCATTCCCCTCCTCTCTCGCATCAAGGTCTGTAGCCTCTGCACGTGCATCTGTGTATCCTCGTCTAATACAAAATGATACTTGGGAAGATCGCCTATGGGACCCAGGCAAATATTCTTGCATGTAATACAAGTGTGAGGCACACAAATGTGTGATGAGCTAGCCGATGATGAACTGGAACCAACATCATCAACATAAGGAGGCATGACTGACCTAGCCTGAGATATCATTAGGCTACTCAGCCTATGAATGGCTCTGATGGTCTGAGAGCTAGCCTCTGCCATAATATTTGGATGTTGCACTCAAGGAGGGGGGGAGATATCAGGGGGGGGACAAAAGTGCCAAGTTTCTTCTGCTGGGAAGAGGGTCTATCCTGAGGAGCTCCTAGTCCTAAGCCCATGTTGGGCTTCATGCTCCAATAGTTCACTTTAAGTTTCAACACAAATTATGCATATAATTTTCTAAGGAAGTAAAATGGTATGTCTAAATTTCCATGTGGAGGGATATCAAAGACCATCCACCAACGGTCCCAAAAATTTGCACGTATGGCATCATTTGTGCACCATTTAATCGATAGTTTGGTTTTTTTTGGGTCAACTGGTATACCCGTTATTGGGTTAGCAAAAAGGCTTGCCAAATTGTCTTTAGTTATGTTGAGGGCCGCGACCTCATCATAATCCAAACCATCATCAAACATCTGGTGCATTTCATTACGCCAACGAAGAGCAGCATTTTGTTGGTTTGTAAGGCTTTCAATGTTATCCACTATGGTGTTTAACGTGGATAACATAGGAGCCAGTGCAGGTACATTATTGTATGTTCTATGCAAACCTCTCAACTCAGTGAGATTTTTATTTATCAAATCCTCAATTCGAGGAGGGTTTTGAGGAGGTAGAGGATCATTTGGTGGACAGTTTTGTGGGGATACTAGATCGTTTGGTGGTGGGTTACGAGGAATATTATTCCCTGCCTCAGTGTCATCATTTTGATCATACATTCCTATTGAATTGCAAAACGTAATATATATTTAAAAAAAATCTAAATTTTAACCATTTTTGTCAAAAAAACCCTAGATTCAACTAAAACAAACAAAATCATGTTAAAATCTATTAAATTTAGGTTAAAAACGAGTCGCGGGGGGGGAACATACCTAATATCTGATATCCGATTTTGTATCTGATATCTGATCCGTGATGGCAATACAAGCCCCAAATTCGTGTAAAATGAGGGCCCGCAGGTCTGTGATTTTATTTAATCCAATGCACAGGTATCAGATATCCGATATAACATTGAATATCCGATATGACACAAATGAGTACAATATATATAATATAACATATAATATATAATATATATTACATTTTATATATATTTTTATTATATTTTATATTTATTATATTAATTTACTATATATTATAATATAATAATATTATTATTATATTATATTATTATAATTTATAATATATTATACTTTTTTATTATATATTATATTATAAGATATTACTTTTTATTATTATATTATATCTTATATATATTATATTACATTACTATATATTATAATATATGAAATATTATATTATATTATTATAATATAATATGTTATTATAATATAATACATTATAATATTATTATTATAGTATAATATTATACGATTATAATATAATAATAATATTATTATTATATTATAGTATAATAATAATTATAATAATAATATTAAATAATAATAATATTATATTAAATAATAATATTATTATTATAATATAATACTATGATATATTATTTAAAATACTAATAATATTATTATTATTTAATATGATATTATTATTATTTAATAATAATTCATATTAAATAATAATAATATCATTAAGTAAATATTAATATTAAATAATAATAATATTAAATAATATATCATACTATTATATGATTTTAATTATTAATCGGATATTTGATTTAAAATCAGATATTCGATATGATATTGGATATCCGATATGATATCAGATATCCGATAAGGCTTGGCTTAACCTTCCAGGTTTGGTTCTTGGATAGGTAAAAAAATGTCAAAGCGGATTTTGAAGCGCTTTTAGGCGTCTTCAAACTCTCTTTTTTTCACATCACCACTTTTTGGCACACCATGATCCTGCACATAACCTCTACCATAAGAAATAACCTTTTTATCAAGGGATTGATGTGCGATCGCAGCCGGCTTCCCCAACAAAGAAGCAATTTGTCAAAGGATGTCTTCAAGCCAAAATTACAAGGGAAGGCGAGGCAAGTGAACCCAAACTGGCACTGTTGAAGGGAGATCCTCAGTAGAATTAAATCCTGAATGCCAAGGTTTGACAAATAACCCTACATGGTTGTAGAAATAAGGGCCTCCTTCAAAAACATGATCACGATCAGACATGCAAGAGAATATAACAAAAAAAAACCATTCTCTGCCAACATAATCTCCATATCACCTTCCACCTGCCATGAGTGGCAGATCCATGCCCTAAGAGCAGGTAGGGAAATTCAGATTCTAAGAAATTTGCATATCAAAGCATGCTTGGTCCAATATTGAATGTCCTCCATTACAGCCGTTGGAGGAATAACCAGAACAGGACGATCATGTCTATGCAGAAAAAAACCATTAACTTTTTTCAACTTAGAGCTCTCCCCTAAATAAAATGATTCAGATCGCATTGCATGCATAGTTGGAGAAGAACCATTTGTTCTCACCAACGCAAAAGAAATCCCAGGCCCTGCCATGCAAACAATGAAAAACCCCAATCCAAAATTGACTGCAGAAGATTTCCAAAAACCCACACAAACTATGTCCAACAGCTAACAATCCAAACAGAACAGAAAAAATAGTAAAGATCAAACAATAAGAATAGGCTAAGGGAAGAACCCTAGCCTAGCCGGCAGCCAACAAGAGTTTTTAGTTAGTTTTTTATATTTTAATTTTTTTATAAGAATGTGCTCTCTCTCTCTCTCTCTCTATAGATAGATAGATAGAAAGGAAGGATAGAGTTTTATTTGTTTTTAGTATTATTTTCTTGCAAATAGAATTTGTCTAGGCATATGTGTATTTAGTTTGTTGATTGATTTTTCTTCTGATTGTGAATTCTTTATATTCATGCCTTTGTAATCTTTTTTCAGTAGAACGCTGCAATAAAGTTACAATTTTTAGAATTTTATTCTTTGTGTAAATTTTAAAATCTTCTCATACAAATTCCTAAAATCCAAAACTAAGAATCTCTTCAGAAGGGCATTCCAGTAACACAAAAAGTAATATCATTTGCAGCTAGGAAAATGTTAATTATTGTTAGTTGGACAACTGTTATTTTTGACCTGGAAATAGTAGTAGTATTTATGGGTAGCTTGGACAGCTGTTCATCCTCATCCATGTATAGCAACATTAGTTATGGGTAGTTTGGAGAGCTGTTTGTCCACTTGCCGAGAATTAGTAAATGGTTGCTGCAAGGATAATTATTTACTAATTTTAGTGATTCCCTTTTGGACACCTTGCAACCAATTCTATTGTTGGTTGTCGAGTTGTCTTAATCTCAGCCATTGGTTTGATTTAATCTTGGTCATTGGTTTTTCCAATAGGGTAGTATAAAAAGGGGTCATTAGGTCATTTGGAGACATGAAGTTTTGGAGAAACGTTTGCAGTGTTAGCATGGGGATAGTAGTGGGGAATATCAGCAGGAGAAATTAGGAGGTTGTCTCAGTTGTGCTAGTAAGAGGCAAGGAATTTTGTATCTCTTGATTTGCTAAAGTTTAATATAATTTCTCATCTTTAGAACTGGTTTTCCCTTAGGGGTTTTTCCAGGGACAATTTGTCCAAAAATATTGTGTTCATTTTGTTGTGCATTTCTTTCCGTATTTTATAAGTGAAGTTGCAGTTGCGTTATTTTTTGATATTAGCTGGGAATTTATTTTCAGCAGTTTAATAATCATTTATGATAGGAGATTAATAATTAGTGACTGCAATAGTTGATCTTTCACATGGTGTCAGAGCATTGTTAAGGGTAGAAGAGTTTTTCCCTAGGAAAGAAATTTTGATCTCTTTAGATTTATTATTGCTTTAAACCCTTGAGATGGCTTCAGCTGGTTTGAGAGATCAAGATAGCTTGGATGGTGCCTCAAATTTCTTTATTGTTGGAAGAGAATGGTATCAAGGATTATGCTACTAGTGTTGTCCCTGTACCAATGGATGCAACAGAGCTTGCAGCATATAGGAAGGATGATGCCAAAGCGAGGAGGATTATCCTTGATGGTGTCAAGGATCATATTGTTCCACATATCGTAGAGCTAGATACGACAAAGAAGATGTGGCAATCTATACCAGAATGCTACCACCAATAGGAAATTGATTCTCAGAGAGAAGCTAAAGAATACTGGAATGAATCAAGGAGAAGACATCACAAGTTACCTCACCAGGCTCATACTTGTCAAGGATGAGTTAGCAGCTGTTGGAGATAGCCCTAGTGATGACGAACTAGTGAGAATAGCCCTAAATGGGTTTACTAAAAAATGGAGTGTCTTTGTTCAAGTTGTCAGTGGACAAGATACTTTACCAAGTTGGGATCGACTATGGATTGATTTCACTCAAGAGGAGTTTAGACTAAGTCTTGTCAATGGGGCCAACAAGAGTCAAAAAAATGAGGTGGAACAAGAGAACGTTGCCCTAGCGGGTAAAGGGAAAGCAAAAAAGGGATCTAGCAAAGGATCAAATTCACAAAGTGAGAAGAAGAAGAAGCACCTTTCTAAGGTCAAATGCTTTGGATGTCATGAGCTTGGCCACTATGTCAGTGATTGCCTAGAGAGGAAGAAGGGTAAGAAGCAGGTGGCAGCTTCAGCAAGTACAGAAGAACTCTCCAGTAGAATGGAAGATGATTTTACACTCATAGCTTGTATGGTTAGCTCAACCTCACAGTGTGTTTGGTATATAGATAGTGGGGCTTCATTTCATATGACATGAGTTAGAGAGCACTTCTCCAGTTACAAGGAGGAGGACACCAACATCCAAATTTCTATGGGAAACTTGTCCAAACTCAACCCTGTTGGGAAAGGGATTGTTCAGTTTCAGAGGGAGAATGGAAAGATAATTCCACTTCATGATGTGTTATATGTGCCAAGCTTAGGTATGACTTTGACTTCTATATCTATTCTTCAGGATAGGGGGTATAATGTACTCTTTAGAGGGACAAATGTGCTGATTAAGCACAAGGATTGGAAATCACCCATAACTATTGGAGTTAGGAGTGGTTGCCTTTATAGATTGTAGTTTGATACTCCTAAGGTAGTTATGAGAAACAATAATCTTAGAGAGCTATGGCATAGGAGGATGGGCCATATTCATCATGGAGCACTTAGATTGCTTCGTGAGACCGTGACAGGTGTTCCAGAGGTGAGCACAGAGCATGATGATGTATGTAAGGGATGTGTATTGGGGAAGTTTGCAAAAGCATCTTTTCCATGGAGTGACACCAGATCTAAGGGTGTTCTTGATCT
The DNA here is from genome assembly GCA_028749045.1 of Cupressus sempervirens. NCBI lineage: Eukaryota > Viridiplantae > Streptophyta > Pinopsida > Cupressales > Cupressaceae > Cupressus > Cupressus sempervirens. Next base: position 8,001,552 of record CM053789.1, read on the forward strand.
AGTACATTCAGATGTTTGTGGACCAATGTCGACAAAATCTCTCAGAGGATATGAGTACTATGTTACTTTTATTGATGATTTCTCTAGAAAGACTTGGATATAATTCTTGAAGACTAAGGATGAGGTTTTCAGTCGATTCCAAGAGTTCAAGGCTCTTGTGGAGAACTCGACAGGAAAGAAGATAAAGGTTCTTTGGTAAGACAATGGAGGTGAGTACAAATGAAATGTCTTCTAGGAGTTTTGCACCAGAGAAGGAATCAAGAGAGAATGGACTGTTCCTTACAATCCACAGAAGAATGGAGTTGCTGAGAGGAAGAATCATTCTATATCAGAGGCAGCAAGAGCTATGCTACATGACCAGGACATGCCCCGTTACTTATGGGCAAAGGCGTGTAATACAATAGTCTACATTTAGAATAGAGTTCCACACAAGGTGCTAGGGAAGATGACACCAAAGGAGGCTTTCACAGGGAAGAAACCAGATTTTAGTCACTTCAGGATATTCGAGAGTTTGGCATATTGTCATATTCCTGGAGATACACGTACAAAGTTAGATCAGACTACAGAGAGGGGGTACTTTGTTGGGTACAGTGAGACCTCAAAGGCATACAAGATTTTCATTCTGGGGACTAAAAGAATTATTGTCAGATGGGATGTCAAGTTCATGGAGGACAAGGCATTCAAGAGATCCAGATATTTTCCAATAGATGATCAGAGTGAGCAGAAAATAGAAGCTCCAAGACCAAGACAAGAGCAACAAAGCTCAAGTACAGTTACCAGTATGAGTGTAGACTCAGTTAGTGAAGATTCACAGAGTATGGAGCAATAGGTGCAACAGGAAATGCATCTAGAAGACTTAGAGGTTGACATTTCATCCTCTACAATTGGTAGCGGGAAACATGTGGTTCCAGATACACAAAGGGATACTCAGGAGTTTGCGGGAGCTCTTAGGAAGAGTACTAGACAGAGAAGACAACCAGCCAAGTTCAATGACTATGTCGCATTAGTTATTCAATTGGTAGATAGTGAGCCTTCTAGCTATCAGGAAGCCGCAGAACATCAGGTATGGCGAGATGCTATGGTTGAGGAATATTCTTCAATAATGCAGAATGACGTGTGGGAGGTAGTACCTAGACCAACAAATAGGGCTGTAGTTGGATCACGCTGGATCTATAAGATAAAGCATGGTGCAGATGGTAGCATCGAGAAACACAAGGAAAGGTTTGTGGCAAAGGGGTTCTCTCAGAAGGAGGGAATAGACTATGAGGAGACATTTGCTCCTGTTGCCAAGTATACTTCTATACGAGCTGTAATCTCACTTGCAGCACAGATGGGATGGAAAATCCATCAAATGGATGTCAAGACAACATTCCTTAATGGTGAGTTGAAGGAGGAGGTATACATAGAACAACCAGAAGGCTTTGTTACACACAGCAAAGAGACCCATGTGTGCATATTGAAGAAAGCATTGTACGAACTCAAGCAAGCTCCTAGAGCGTGGTATGAGCGCATTGATACATACTTGTAAAAAATGGGCTTTGTGAAGAGTGAAGCAGATGCTAACCTCTACTACTTGATGGTTGGGGGTTAGATTCTCATTATTGTTCTTTATGTGGATGACCTATTTCTTACAGGTTCACTAGGGCTCATAGTGGATTGCAAGAGGAACCTTGCAGAAGAGTTCGAGATGAACGATTTATGACTTATGCACTACTTTCTAGGCATGGAAGTGTGGTAGACAGACGGGGAGATTTTCCTTGGTCAAGGGAAATATTGCATTGAAATCTTGAAGAAATTTGGGATGGAGGATTGCAAAGCCATGTCTACACCCATGATCATGAATTGGAGGAAGGTAGATACAACTAAGGAGAAAGATGTAGATCCCACTTTATATAGACAGTTGATTGGTTCACTTATGTATTTGGTCAACACTAGACCAGATATAGAATTTGCAGTAAACTCTCTTAGTCAATTCATGTTTGAACCAAAGAGAATGCATTGGATAGTGGCTAAGCATGTGCTACATTACTTGCATGCTACAATGGAGTATGGGATCAGATATGTTCGAGGTGAAGGTATCAGGTTGATAGGCTATACTGATGCAAATTGGGCAGGAAGTACAACAGACAAAAGGAGCACTTCAGGGTGTTGTTTCAACTTGGGATCAGGAGTTATATCTTGGTTCAGCAGGAAGCAGAAGTCTGTGGCTCTAAGTTCAGCAGAAGTAGAATACATAGCAGCTAGCATGGCGACATGTGAAGCTATATGGCTTCGAAAGTTGTTAGTAGCCTTGTTTGGTCAGAAGGTTGAGACTACTGTGATACATTGTGACAATCAGAGTTGCATCAAGTTGTCTGAGAATCCAGTGTTTCATGATAGGTCTAAACATATAGATATCAGATATCACTTCATCAGGGATTGTGTACAATGAGGTATTGTTTGACTACAATACATACCTACAGATGAGCAGGTAGCAGACATTTTGACGAAGGCTTTGGAAAAGGCCAAATTTATCTTTTTCAGAGATAAGATGGGTGTCATGCAGAACAAATTCCTTGCTAAGAGGGAGTGTTAATTATTGTTAGTTGGACAACTATTATTTTTTACCCGAAAATAGCAATAGTATTTATGGGTAGCTTGGACAACTATTCATCCTTATCTATGTATAGCAACATTAGTTATGGGTAGTTTGGACAGCTGTTTGTCCACTTGCTGAGAATTAGTAAATGGTTGTTGCCAGGATAATTATTTACTAATTTTAGTGATTCCCTTTTGGACACCTTGCAACCAATTCTATTGTTGGCTGTCGAGTTGTCTTAATCTCAGCCGTTGGTTTGATTTAATCTTGGTCGTTGGTTTTTCCAATAGGGTAGTATAAAAAGGGGTCATTGGGTCATTTGGAGACATGAAGTTTTGGAGAAACGTTTGCAGTGTTAACAAACAGTCTTGCAATGTTAGCAAGGGTGCAATGTTAGCGTGGGGATAGCAGTGGGGAATATCAGTGGGAGAAATTAGGAGGTTGTCTAAGTTCTGCCAGTAAGAGGCAAGGAATTTTGTATCTCTTGATTTGTTGAACTTTAATATAATTTCTCATCTGTAGAACTGGTTTTCCCTTAAGGGTTTTTCCAGGGACAATTTGTCCAAAAATATTGTGTTCATTGTGTTGCGCATTTCTTTCTGTATTTTATAAGTGAATTTGCAGTTGTGTTATTTTTCGATATTAGCTAGGAATTTATTTTCAGCAGTATAATAATCATTTATGATAGGAGATTAATAATCAGTGACTGCAATAGTTGATTTTTCACAGAAAAAAATATAAGATGAATGGTAATGAATTTAAAGCACATATAACAATAGTCTTACTCATTATGTATGTTATATCGTTCATAACCAAATATCATGTCTACAGCAGAAGTGAGGGCTTTTCTCCATTCATCCAACTTATTGAGATTTATGCCTTTCCTTTGATAATAAAAAAGCGCAGCAGTATACTAAGACTTGTTCTTGTCGATGTGGCGTAGCACCCAAGGCTGGACATCATAGAAGACAGGAATAAAGAGAGTATCATTTTGTTGTAACATAAAAACCAGCTCATCCAAATACCAAGAAGACTCTGCATATCCTTTGGAAAAAATGGCTATATGCACTTGAGATGAAAGTATGCCATTTTCAATAGAAAAAGGAATAGTCCCCCTTTTCAATCTCTTCATGATCTAGAAAGGCCTTGCATTATTTTACCTTCAGAAGGTCATATAATATTTTCACAAGTGTTTCTTTGATGTTAGGACCCCTATGACTGATGAAAAAACCATATAGTTTAGGATAGATGATCAATATTGCTCGAGGAGTTGACAAGGAGGAAACCATGAGTGCAGCACGATGAATATTAATTGAAAAGCACTCAACTTTTACTTATTTTAAAGAATTTATGTCTCTAAATAATATTGAATTCATTTAGGCAATAATCTTCTTGGTGGATATAAACATATTAAGGCAATCGTCAAACACTCAAATTTATGAAAATTGTAATACCCCTCCTTTATCGTTATTGTAGACTTAATTATTGAAGTTTTATTTGGACATGTTAGCCTCTAATTAATTTTTGAATTATGAATCTTTGATATATAGGGTAATTGATTATACTAGATAGTAATGGTCACGTACTTGATTTGTAATGATGATACTTCCATGTGTCTATTTGATGATTATGCTTATTTTTATAATGATGATGCTTTAATTACTCTTAGCTAGTAAATGTAATTATTTCTTGATGATACCAAATGTCATATCTATAAATGATATTATTTTATCTTTATGATGATTAGTTATTATGCGAAATATGATGTTATTTGTATTCATGATTTATTTATGATAATTACCCCATACTTGCATGTGTATGGTATGTGTATTTGTTTCATATTTCTATCTAACATGTTTGATGTAGTTAGAGGAGGGAGTCATAGTCACCTTCTAGTTGAGATCTACACAATGTACCACTCAACACCATTGTTTGTTTAGCTTAAATATATATATGCACATGTACATCTCATTTTTTATGCAGGTTGCAGGTATAGGTCATGACTTCCCTTATTTGCCAGGATGAGTGTACCCTATCATGTAGATTTTGAATGAAAATTTATTTGAAAACTTCAATAGAAACCCTCATAGAGATTCATCAAGAAAAACATATATTTATCTTAGTTTAAGCATAATTATTGGTTGAAAATCTTTCTAGGAAACAAATTCATTCATGATAGAAAATAAATAAAAATTTGTGATTCCATGTTTCAAAAGATCTTAACCATGTGAAAATAGAAAATTGTATACTTCTATTCTTTTCAAGAAATATAATTTCTAGATTTATTATTTATTTACCATTTTTTTTAATGTCAAAACTCTAGGTTGTTCTTGAGAAAACTTGCATGCAAACTAAATAAATAAATATGAGTATTCATCCAATTTAGAGTTTGATTAAATGTGTTAGCAAATAATTTATAGAATTAAAACAAATTGACAGTAAAAAATAATTTAGGCATTATCATGCAAATTAGAAGCTAAACCTAATATTGGGAATAAATAAATTATTTGTGTGTGTGTGTGTGAATTATATTTAAATATTTTATAAATAAAATAGAATATATTTTTTGTGAAGGGAATTATATTCTAAAAATATTTATATACTAATATTCAAATTTGAAATATATATATATATATAGACACTTTTTTTTGGAATTTATTAAATCCAAAAATTAGAGAAAACAAATAAAAACTTAAAAATAATAATAAATAATAATAATAATTTATTAATTTCAAAAATTAAATATCAATTACTCATTTAGTTATAAAGTGGATGTTGGTATTAAAGATTCTTTACTTTTAGTTGAACTTTTAGTTATATATAAATAATTATATATTTATTAATGCAAGAGGGAAGTTAATAAATATATATTTATGATTTAAATATATTTTAAGTGAAGTTGTAGTGAAGTTATATAGAGAATCCTTTATTTATGGTTAGTATATTTATTGGGTGTATATATATAATTTAATTATAAATATAATTATAATGTATGCTAAGTTTTTTATAATTGAAATAGGAGTTCAATGGAAATTAAATATTAATATTGAGCTTATATGAAAGTTAGAAGTAATACTCTAAAATGGTATTGATATTAATATTTAATTAGTTGCATGCTTTTGTACATTCAACAATGAGCCAATAGATTTTTTGATTTTCATAAATGCTAAAAGAAATTTCTAATAATTTTTAGTGACATTTTAAACCACTTGTCACTTAATATCTCATCAAGTTGACTTATTCAAGTGACCCTAGTAGAACTAAAGAAAAAATTGAGGTTGTTAAAGAATATGAGTAGTGAGAAATATGGTTCAAGTTGTCCAATTCAGTTAAAAAATTCGAACATAGTCAATAAATAAAACGTAAAATTCATAAAAATATCATAGCAAAAAAGATGTAAGAAATATTTCATTTACTATAATGTGCATCTTGATTTATTGACCACCATTCACAATATTAAATTAAGGATATAAAATTTATTGTTTTTTACAAATCCATCTAATTAAAAAATAAAATAGAAACTAAAAATTTATTTGAAATGTTCCTAGCTCACAATTTTGTGTTTGAACATAGATGCGTGCTATTTTAAGTTTATTTGTGTGCAAGCAATAATAAATACAACTCTTATGATGAATATTGGAGACCAAAATAGTGAAAACATGATAATTCTAAGAAGAACATATGTTATTTGTTAGGGGTCAACACATTTATAATATGAACTAATCTTGTTGTTTGGGTTTTATAACATAAGAAAACAAATTTTTGTAGGAAATAATAAGTGAACATATTTTGATTCTTAAGTTTTAGGGTTCTACATCCAAACAAGGATTACATGTAGGAATTAAATAACAAATCCCAGAGGGAATTTTTTCTTGCTACATTTTAACTTTAGTTTTTTTCATAAACAACATAGATAACTATGAAGCCCTAAACATGGATAAAATTTTGCAATTAAGAATTAAGTCAAAAATCTTACAATGCTCATCTCAGAACTTGTCATCAATAAAAAAAATCAATATGCATGTTAGGTTCGTAATAGTGATATAGAAATAAAGTATGAAACCTAATCAAAGAATTTTATTCTTATAATATTTAACTTATTTCAAAGAATTTGATGCCTTCAATATAGACTTATTTCAAAAAGAAATAACAATATTATTGATACAATTTATTTTGGATAGTGCAAAAGGTAATTTAAATAATTCTAATATAGAAGTGAATTATGGAACATAATCCAATAATTTGATGCCTTGAATATTTAATTTATTGATGCCTTCAACATTTTAAACTCTAGGTTTAGGAGTTTATCATGTAAAAGTAGTCATTTCTTATAGACTTTAAGAACACAAAATTAAATCCCAACATTTACATATTGATAATAATATTTTAAAAGTAATAGTAAAATATTACATTAATGTTATAACTTCACAAATGACCTTAAATAAATATAAATTTATATATTAAAATATTTTTTGTACTATGAAAAATTAGATTAATAATATTTTTAAACCATTCCTTATAATTTAAAATTAATTTTATTATAGTAGATCAAAATTATTTTCAATATGAAAAAGTTTATCACTTTGTTTATTGGTAAAGTGATGACATTTTTTCATCAAACAAAAAGCCAAATTCTATTTAGTTCTTTGATTTCAAAATATTACTGTATTAATAAGATTTTTTATTGAATATAAATTTAAATATAAATAAATAAATAAATAATATTTTTAATGTAGAAATTTGAAAGAATGCACTAAATGGGAAATATTATTTTTACAGAAAAAATATACGAAATAATGAATACATTGGGCAAAATTAATTCATAACATTGTCTAGTTTCATTTGAAGAATTATATATATATGAAGAATAAAAATGCAAAAAAATATTTTGAACTCCAAATTACAGTTATATAATATCACATCTACACTCAGATCTATGATGACCACGACCATCGTAGTTGTCAACATGTAGCCTCCTCCATTGCAGTATTCACTGACATTCATCATTATCGTTCCTAAAAGTCACAAAGCCAAATCCATGGGAGCTTCTAGCCTTGCAAGCACTTAGAATCTTTTAAGAAAGAAGCCTTAGTTCATATAAGGTGTCATACTAAAATATTTAAATATAACCTTCAAATCTAAAACATGCAATAAAAGAAAGTTAACTCATATAATCTTATAATGAGTTATCAAAATCCTAAAATTGAAAGTCTACAATATCAGTGAACAAGCATATAATATGTATGTATCCCTAAATTGAAAATCTATAATCTCAAAATCTTAGTCAAATGGCACCTTAATAACTCTCTTCAAAATCAGCCAACAAGAACAATCATATAATATGCATAAATAAAAATTCTAAAATTGAAAGTCTACAATATCAGCGAACAAGCATATAATATGAATGTATCCCTAAATTGAAAATCTATAATCTCGAAATATTAGTCAAATGGAACCTTAATAACTTTCTTCAAAAATAGTCTCCAAATCCAAAATCTCTAAAAGTGAAACTCTAATCCATAAGTATTTATAATTAAAGCCTCTTATAATGATCTTTGAAAAATAAGACCTGTATAAGAAGGATATCTGAAATTTTAAAAATGTATAAATAAAGCTCTTTCTAGATATTATTCTCTTCATGTATTTCTAAAACCTAATGAAAACAAAAGTCCCAAAATTAAGTATTTTTAAAAATGGAAGACTAAATCACAAGCAATAAAATTGGAAAATTTGTTTTAGAAACTATGAAATAATAGTGGGAGAATTATGATGTAGAAATTATGTATGCTAAAAATAATCTATAAAAAATATAACTAAAAAGGCAAAAAAAAAAAAAAAAAAAAGTAACTAGCAAATTTTAGAAACATTTTAAATTTAAATTATTTTAATTTATACATTGAAATCTTCTTATTTTTCAGTTCAACAAAACATATTTTAAAAAAGAGTCATTTTTCATTTTAATAAATACATTCAAAGATTTAAACTTCATAAGAACTAAAAACTTTAAAAAAAATCTTAAATTTTATTGACTAATCAAAAGTTTTCATTATTATTTATTGAAGTGAATGATTGTGTAAGTTTACCTTCTATGACAGAGCTAATAATAAATAAAAATCTAATTACAAGTGATGATTAAAAAAAATTAAAGCACATTCAATATAATAAATAGGCAATCAATATCTAAATTCCTCTATTTGTAAAATCATTTAAAAAGAAATCTTAAATAAGATATTTTTATTGTAGATTTAACCAAATAATTGTTTTCTATAATCAAAACAAAAAATATCATAAGATTAAGAGTTAATCAAAAAATGATAGTAGTCAAAATTAGAAGCTCTAATAATTTCCAGAATTAATTCTAGAATTAATGAAATAATTTATTTTTGTAATAAAAGTGAAGAAAATTTCACTTAAATAGTTTCCAAAATTTTACAAATAGATATGCACAACTAATTATTATTAGAAAAAATAAAATGGAAGCAGGGTTGACAATTTCCAGATGAGAAAAATAAAAAACTAGGAGCAAAGCTTCCACATATAAGCTTGTCAACTTAATTATTAACTATGTCATTTATTATCTAAGATCACATGATAATATGTTGGAGTGGGAAATGATAAAATATTAATATTTAAGTAAGATTTAATTTCTGAGTTGAATATTAAATTATTCAATAAATTATTGGGAATAATATCATTATAATACTAATGACGGTGATTTCATATATATGAAAAAGTTATTTACACCTATATGATAGGCATTCATGTATCTTTGTGCACATAAATTCTTAAGTCAAACTAAACTTTAAGAATACGAATTAATTTTATTGCAATTTAAACTTGTATTATTATAATTACTATTGTTATTGTGATTTCTTAGTATATGGCCTTGTATTTTATTTTATGATGTTTTGGGCATTGTAGTTGGCCAATTAATATTTTACACCAGAGGCTATGGGTATCTAATTTCCATGTGAAATGATATAACCATTTTTATGTCTTGATTAGTCCATGTATGGTTGGAGTGAAGTGTGAGTAATCTCTCTTGTTCTCATCACTATGTATTTTAACCCAAAGGGGTGATGACCATTATTTTATTAAGTATGATTTACTTGGTCACCTTATGTTATCATTTATATTGAAGTATGGTGTAGAATAGTTATGTTGTGAATTATGTTATCTAATGATTTATTCTATAATTTGAATGACTATCTTTGTGTGTGATACATACTCTATGATGGAGATGGAAATTATTGATATTGGTTTATTGTTCTCATGATTATGAGACTTAATAGATTGTTACTATGATTATGTGATATCCATTATGGGATGGATAATTCTTTGAGATGTTATATTATATTGATATGGATAATGGATCCTTGTGTGGATGTGATGTGTTGTCCCATGCTCCATTATTTTACTTTGGTGAATTTTTCATAATTATAGTTTATGAGAATCTTTTTGGAATTTCTTTATCCTTTTATTTGTATAAATTTGGTAGAGCATTATGGTAGGTTATCTAGGTGTATAGATGGGAAGTGGCTTGCCACGAGGACTAGGGTCCTAAGTGGCTGCTAGAGTAACTCACTGTAAGTAACTTAATTAAACTTGATCAAACTACACATTAAATGGGTGGTTTTAAAATGAATTAAAATTATCAAGTGTTTCTCGCCCATACCTTGAGTGCTAGTAAATGATTCGATGAGAGTGGGAGAAGATGCTTGATTGTAATCGTGCATAGTTAGTTTCTTTTTTCCTACAAAAGGATTACTAATGCCACATAGAGTCACTAGGAGGTCGGAGTCCAGAGAGACTTCCATGGTAACCTTAGAGTTGACTCATGTGATGACATTTCCCCATATGCATCTTAGGTTTCCTATTAATATTTTTGTTTTTTTTTTTGTTTTGGGTTGCCTCTAGGATTGTGTTTTCATATGAGTAGTACCACTTGTTGTAGAGAAATTTTATGATCCTTGCCTAGGATTTGTATTGTTTATTGTGTGGTTTGATTAGTTGTATATGGATTGCACATTTTTTCCCCTACATGGTGGGAGTCAAAGCCTGAATAGGTGACCACATTTTTGAGAGGTAGTGACTTCTTACCATTTGGGTCCCCCTCAAATTGACACTGATGTTAGGTGTTTGTTGAAACAGTTGTACCATTATCATTCTTATTCTTATCTTGGAGACTTTATATTTAGTTGTTGTATCTATGTATTCATGTATTTTGTGTCTTGAGATCCTATGGGATGGTGTATTATATTTTGATATGCTTATATTTATTATTACATATCCTATGACATCTGTAGTGAATTTTGTTATTTGGATGTGGTTCATTGTATCAGTTGTACTTATGTATCTTTTTACATTATTTTATATATGTTATTCATTTATGATTATGGACTTTGTATTTAAGAGTAAAGCTGATTTACAAAATAAATTAAATTAAAAATGCGACTCAACATGAAGGAACCCTTGAGGAATGGAAAATCTATTGATAATTCCTTATGTGTATTTGGTCTGAATGTGTATTTTGCTTCCGCATTGTTATCTTGATGTTGCACAAACTTTTTAAAATAAAAAATTATTTAGTGAAACTTTGTAACATAGTATGTTAACTTCTCTTGGGTTTCTGAGTGGGGTGTTACAAAAATGGGGAGAGAAATGAGAATATGACCTAAGTGTAAGTTAGATGGAGCTATGGATCCTGGTGATCTTTCTATTTGTAGTCACCTTAACTTTCATTTTTAGGATGACTTCTTAGGGGTTGCAAATCAATGGTATCATAATGTTCAAAACCATCCTAGATGCCAGGAGAAGTAGCTGGTGAACCGCATGGATCATTGGTCACCTCCTCCACCTAGAGTTCTTAAAGTCAACACTGATGGTTCTTCTTGAGAAAATCTAGGTCCTACTGGAATTGGGGGTGTGGCTCGATGCAACTCTTGAGAAGTTTAATTTCTTTTCTTAGTACATAAGGGTTGGCATACTAAAAATCTCATGGAGGCCCTAACCATTTTATATGTTGTGGAGCAATGTTGTTTGAAGGGTTGGTGCAAGCTTCTCTATGAATCTGACTCTCAAGTGGTGGTGAATTTTTTTACTTTAAAGTTGCTTGAGGATGTTAGCTGGCAATTGGTTTTATTTGTTAGTCAAACTCTTCTCTTTTGAACTTTTGTAGAGTCTATTAGTTTTAATTACATTCCTCGAGAATGGAATAGTGCTATTGATTGTTTAGCCAAATGGGCTTCTGATCATGTTCACAATTTGAATATTGTGGATAGGGGGCAACTATCCTTGGATTTGTCTCATGAGTTAGATGACATTGTTGCTCAAAATAGAGCTCCTTGTTGAGATCTCCTTTTTGTTTCTCTTTTTATCTTAATAAAATTTAACCCCTCTTTTAGTTGAGAATAGGACCTAAAAAGAAAAGATGTCATAGATTTAACTTTGAAAAAAATGATGTAGACATTGATATTAAATTTGGGTGGAAATTTGAAATGAAAATTCATGGTTGGTTTATAAAGGTGGACACTTCGGTTTGACAAGTTTTGAATGAGACAAGAGAATAAAGAGTAAATTAGCACACAACACTACAAAATAAATCTGGAAAATGAGCTAAATTAGTAAATTAATAGTAAAGGTTGGTTGTAAAAGATCTTATTCTATCTACTTCTACTAAATTCTTGGTTGCATAGGACTTCTCACAAAGATTATTCCATGTTGGAAGATGGCCACTCTAATTTATTGTCTTGACAAATTTTTTCAACTTGCATATTACTTAGTTCTCATATTATGGCACCTATTATTCAATTTTTGGAGAAATTTGTTTACTAGAGACATTTTTAAATGCTAAAATATATCAATCACTAATTAATGAAGATGGATTTATGAAAACAAAAAAGTGGAAGTTGCAATAAATTAAATTATTAGAATTTTAAAATTTTAAAATTTGATATCGTTTTGATAATAATGGGCATCAACCAATACATTAATAAGATATCAAGCAAATTTAAATATATTTAAGTTTTGATATATTGTGTAGAATGATTATTCACTCAATAATAAATATTTAATGTTATTAGATATTATTGAGGCAATATACTTTCTAAAATAGAAACAAAAATATTGATAAACATCAAATTTTATTTATCTTAGACTTTTAAATGCATGAAATTAGAGAAAATAATTAATTAGATTATGTTGTTCAAAGATGTGTACTATTAAAGGGCAATAGATAAACTACAGATCACTAGGATTGTTTGGGGCTCATGATGAGCCTTTTGTGCGAACATTACATGATTCATCTTTGAATAAGTTTATCTCAACCATATGGGTATAAGAAGTTTATTATTATATCTACATTTAGATATGGTTTCGCTTTGTCAATTTGCACATGCCTTCACTTTATGGGTTTTCCCTATGTTATAGCTTCTTCCTTTTGTCCTCGTTTTTAAGACATGCATCACTAAATGGTAAAGGATAAAGAGAGTTGCATTGTCTGAATTCATTATAGACTACTCATCCAAGAGTTCTTTATTTTTAATAGTTGAATCTTTCTCTTAGAGGGCTTGGATTCTTGTTTCAATATGTTCATCATCTATGATACCTGTCCAATGTAAGAAACTTTTTAATAGTGAGACCCTTCTTTCTTTAAAGACATTTGATTTGTCTAAATTTTATCCTAATTGCCTTGCTACATAATTGAATCTCATAATTATTTTAATAATGCAATTAAAAATATTTAGAATTAAATGCATATTGATAATATATTTTAATGTTAAAGAGAAGAGCCTACAACACAATGGCAAATTGTGAAGTTCTTTTCTAGGAGTGCTTAGATTCAAATCTACTCAAGCTTATCAAATAATAATAATTAATTACAACAAATAGTAATTAACCTTGACTTCTACCTAATATCTATAAAAAAACAAAAAATTAAGGATTAAAAATTTGTATAATTTACTATTATTCTAATAAATTCAGAGATCTTTAATTCAAATCTACTCAAGCTTAACAAATAATAATATCTAATACTAGCAAATAATAATAATTAACCTTAACTTTTCCATATTATCTATAAAAATAATATCTAAAAATTAAAGATCATTACAATTTACTCTTATTTCAATAAATCATTTACATTGAAGCCTTACTTACAAAATAAATAAAATAAAACTTGTTAAAACAATATTTAAAAATTATTTTAAATTTCATTTAGCTATAAACAATTTTGTTCCAATTTATATATTTACAAACTATTCTTTGAAGTGTAAAAATAAAATAAAAGGACTATCAAAATAAAGTAAGCATTTTGTAAATAGTAATCTTTTTATAAATTTTTACTTTATCCTATTACAAAATATTGAGATCATAAAAACACATGTCTACAATTTTGTAAATAATCTAGTGTTAATTTTTTTAGAATTGGTCAATTGTACATTTTATAAAGAGATTAACCTCAACCCATTATAACCATGTGTTCAAGATCACTATCTAATTCTCAAGGTCAGCTAACTAAGAGGCTTGCTATATAATTGTCAAGGTTAGCTAAGGGCCTGTTTGGTTGTGGGCATAGGAATAGGGGAATAGGAATAGCTATTTTGGAATACTTATTCTAGAATAGAAAATGGGGGTACATATTCCTATTTTTTGTTTGATTAGCCAGAATTTGATGTAGAATTCGTGGACCCAAAAATTAATGTTTTCTAAAATAAATAAAACTAGAATAGGAATATGTATTCCAATTCCACCTATTTGGGTGGAATTGCAAAACCTCATTTTTGACCCAAAATTGGAATATTTATTCCTATTTTATTTTGTATTCCAATTCTGATTCAGTGCATCCAAATGAAGAATTCAAAATTTCAAGAATTTACATATGCCTATTCCACTTGTATTCCTATTTCCAAATGGGCCCTAAAAGGTTTCTAAAAACTGGGTCAAGTATATTCTATTAAAATATATGTGATTATTTTGGGATTCATTTGAGTAGTCCATCCAAAGCATAGGAGACATGTCAAGTTGTCAAGTTATCAAAGAGCATTCAACAAAGAAAATCTGTCAACTAATCCATGATCAAGTGTCTTTATTGAAGACTCTACTTAATAAAGATGGAGATTTGTTCTATTTTTTGTCTACATAGTTTTTGAGTTGATAATTTTCTACTTAAATTAATGTCCACATATTTGGTTCAAAAGTTTTGTACAATTTCAAATTTCTTGAGAGAATTCTGATCTAATATTATTTAAATACTTATAATGATATTGTTCTTAGATCAAGTGTCTTTATTGAAGACTCTACTTAATAAAGATGGAGCTTTGTTCTATTTTTTTTGTCTGTATAGTTTTTTAGTTGATAATTTTCTACTTAAATTAATCTCCACATGCATAGACTATGTCATTCAAAAGTTTTGTAGGGTTTCAAATTTGTTTAAATAGTGAAGGTAGACATCAATGTGAGTTCATTGGAGTTTTTAATAGAAATGACCAAAAATGTTGGTGGTTAGTAAATTGATACTTGTTTATTTTCAATAGTCTTTAGGATAAAATTCTCAAGATGGTTAGGTTCCTTAGAAGAAACCAAAGCTCTATATCTTCTCATACACTTTAGGACTAGTATTTAAAGAATTTTCAAGATTCTTGAATGGTACTAAAATAAACTATAGAATCAAAATTTAAATGATCGTACATAAAGTAGCTCATTTAAAAGTTGAATAAATTAAAAATTTGTAAAATAAATATTGAAAAATACAAACTTAATCTACCATATATAGAGAAACATCTTAAATGCCAATAAAGAAATATTCTTTATTGTAGAATTTAATTACTTCTTATAAAATCTTAAACTACAAAGTCTTTCAATCTCCATTACAAGCTTATAAAATTTATCAAAAGTTAAAATGTTTACAACAATATCTCCTACAAATATATAAATAGTTTATAATTGTCAAGTGTTGGTTGAAGTTGTGTTGGAACAATGTTTATTATCATGCATTTGATGTATGCTTCAGAACTTTATACTTATCTCATGAAGCTTTTTTCTTCATAGAATATGCAAATAATTGAAAAATACAGAGAACTCTCTAGATTCTTAAGTCTTCAGCTTCTCAAGAAATCTGTATAAGCTCTATAAATAGAAGATTCCTTTTACCTATAAATAATCAACAAAATATTATACTACGTTGTTAATAAAATGTGCAGCTTTGATATATTCAATCTTGTTTTTGCTGCTCTGTTTTTACTGTTGCATTGTTCTCTAATTTACTCTTTTTAAATAGTCCACTAAGGTTTAATTCAAAATGGAGAAAACCGAGAATCAAAGTTTGAAGCTTTAAATATAGTATTCATGCATTCATGCACAAGTCGGCCTCCTAATACACCCATGCCCATCCCTTATGTCTATATATGAGCAATGTTAGTATGCTAATAGAAACCAAATTTAAATAAAGCTTCTACAAACTAAACAAAATTCATAAACTTCAAGATAGACTAAGATGAGCTCTCAATTGAGAATATGAGCCATTAATGGGCTCTCTCAATGAGAAGCTCTCTTGTTGAGTAGCTTTGTCTAAATAGATAGGATGTATGCTCAAGCTTTATGCTTCAAAAAGGGCTTCAAATGGAGTTGGAATTTGGGTGTGAGTGTATGGTTTTGATGTAAAATGGCATTATGAATTTACTTCATGGATTGTGCTGAAATGGCTTGGGGGAGGATCCAATTTATAGGCAAGAGGCTTGAGGGATTGAGGGCTAAGATGTAAGGATGGGAAAAAGCTCATGGAGGGCTCAGATTGCATGAGAGGAGAGCACCTGGATTATGCTTCCTTACAGCCAATCAAGGAGTGACACATGTCACATGGTGAGAGGATGGAAGAAAGGGGAAGGATGAGTCAACAAAGCAGGCTCAATGGATAAAATCTTCATAAAGACCCTCATAATGTCTTGTAAGAGCAATAAAAGGGCTTGGAAGAGTAATTTATGACTTTGTGGGCTTCATAAAGTTTTATGGTTGATATATTTTGAGCGAGATGAGAGCAATTTCAACTTGGGCTTGATTAGGAGGATTTTAAGCTTGCTTAGGATTGTGCAAATGATTAGAGGATGGATTAGAATGGTTTAGGATTAGCTTAGGGTAAGGCAAGTGGATGACATTTAATGAGGGTGGGTGAAGGAGGAGATATTTGTTAACTTTGGCTTGGGTTAGTAAGTCTTAACCCATGTTTAGGGAATGTGACAAGGTTAGGAGGGGATTAGGATTAGGTTTAAAGACATCTTGTAGAAGAGTCTAGACTTTGGATGAGGATAAAGACTTTCTAGAATAGTCTAGAATTTCATAGGATGAGGATGAAGACTTTCTAGAAGAGTCTAGAACTTTTTAGGATGAGGATAAATTAGCTTTTTAGGAAATAAATAAAGTTTTATTTATTTCAAGGGTTTGGGTTGAGGAGATATTTATTAAAACTTTTTTAATAAACATGAGGATTAATATTTAATCTTAATTAAATATTTTGAGTTGGGATTAGGGGTAGGAAATGATGGAATTAGCCTTTAATCAAAATTAAAGAAGGATTAGAAGATTTTGGAAGAGGTTAGTGGTCTTAAGGAAATTGGCCAAGTTTTGGGCAAAAAATAAATTTTTTATTTATTTTGAGTTTTTTGGTCAATTTATTAATTAAATAATTAATAAATAAGGAAATAATTTTTAATTAAGATTTAAACATTTTTGGGAGGGATTCCTTAATTAAATATTTTTAATTAAGATAAAGGTATTTAATGGCATAAAAATAAATAAATTAATTAAATAATTAATTAATTAATAAACGATGATGTCATCAAAAAAATTTCAAAAAATAAAAATACTTTATTTTCTAAAGGTTTTTAGGTGTCTACATTTTGCCCCTCTTTGATGTGATGCCGCAAGTGGCATGGCATCAAAGATAAGAAAATAAAATGCCCAAGGCTAGAGCAGAAGAGGAGAGAATGGACTGCAAGATGCCCCTTCAAGAAGGCAGCGGGGAGAGAAACTGAGGCTCAACGACTTCTTGAAAAGTAGAAGAATCCGAGATGAGCAAGAAGACTCAGATTGGCAAAGAGAAGGGGTTGAATTAGCTCAAACTCTCACTATGGGAGAATGATAAAGGAGAATCAAATGCACAAGAGGAAGCAAGCTTAAGACTTTAGGGAAGGTGGAGGATGAAAGAGCGGAGCGCTATAAAAAGGAATCCAGGATAGGGAGATGGATGAGGGGATTATAAAGCTGATGCAATAGGATTTCAAAGAGTCAAATTGGTGGAAGATGGGTTTCAAAGATCCCTAGGACTAGGATTGTGGATCTCGAAATATGAGGCTTGGTGGATTGATTTGGATTGGTGGATCCCTAAGACTACGATTGTGGATCCCTAAAGCTAAAGGTGAGGAGTGATTCAAAGAGATACTAATGCATAAGCTAGGGTAGGAGAGACAGATTTTGGATATGGATGGAGGATAATGGAGATGAAGGAAAACCATTGAAGCTTTTTGAGCGGGGGGATACTTCAAAGAGAAGTACCACCATGTAGTTGAGCACTAGATTTGCTATAGGACTGTTGGTTAATTGTCAAGGTGACCAAGAACATCAAGGCCTTTTCACCAACTGTCCAGAGGACTGATGAACTGATTCAAAACAAACACGCAAGGATTGCCCCAGTATCACACATGAATCCCAGATGAAGCAGTGTGGAAACGACACTGGGTAGCCCACAAGCAGAAAAGAAAACAAGCAAAAGACATGATCAAGACCTTATGCTCTGATTGCCCCATTCACAGTATACCATGATATGGAAGATCGTGGCAACCTTGAGGAGGGAACAAGGAGATTGCTTGGAAAATATATTTCAAGACCCAACAGGGAAGAGTCCAAATCAAAAGAAAGCGAAAATCCAAAAGAGAACCGTTTGCCAACAAGATGGGTAGGACAAGGTACTAATGGTCCAAGATCAGACATGACGAAAGCTATATCCTGCAAGGACCTATCGGAGAGCACCTAAGCTGGTGGATTTGGATGAGTGATGCATCTGGCAAGCTGAACTAAGAAAGATAACACTTTGGTGACAGGAAATCTAGCTAAAGGATGCATTGGAATAGCTAACCAAGATGTGTGATGGGTGCAAGATGCTAATCAAGGATGAACTGACACAAACGCTGGATAGATACAATGGTACTAAGCTAAAGAGGATGTACAAGCTGATGGACCAAGATATGTTACAAATGTACAAGTTTGTTCATGTTTTGGTTTTTGTGAGATGGAAATGTTTTTGAAGGATGGGATGTCTATAATAGGTGATAGGTGGATAGGTAGATGGTTTTCGAAAAGCTTAAGTGAAAATGGGGTTTTGTGTGTGCACGTGATAGTATACAAGCTAGGATACAAGATTATTTACAGGCTGAAATATGGTACAAACTTTGGACAAGATTCGGATATACAAGGTATGGTACAAGATTTATAAGGTATGATACAAGCTTTGGTACAAGATTTTACAAGATGAGGTACAAGATTTTACAAGTTGTACAGGAGGTATTTACAAGCTCTATTAGATTTTGGATATTTGGTTGGAACACCAAGGGAACAAGCAGGTGTTTTATGGGATGGTGGGTGAATGGATGAGGGATAGGATAGTGATAGATAATGGATTAGTCTTAGTACACAAGGCACCTGAATTACTAGGTTTTCACCAAGGTACCTATCCAAGGTGCTTGAATTGCCAAGTTTTCACCATTGGACGCTTATTTCTCTTTACTATTTTTTTTTGTATTTTTCAAAAGCTGGGTATACCAAGGATCTTCAAGCATAGAACTTCTTGAGATGAATGATGTTAGTAGGATCATTCAAGAGTTCTCCTTTCGGTGTAGATAGCTGATAGGCTCCGGAGCCAAAGGAAGCAGTGACAACATAAGGACCAAGCCATGTAGGTTCAAACTTGCCTTTCTTTTCTCGATATGCTTAGACTTTCATGTTTTCTTTGAGGACCATGTCACCTGGCTAAAAGTGTCGTGGAAGCACCTTCTTGTTGAAATTCCTTTTGAGACAAGTTTGATAGACTATGAGATGATCATAGGCTTGCTATTGCTTCTCGTCTAAGAGATCTAGCTGGGTGAGTCGAGCTACTCTGTATTCTTCATCTGATATTTTCCCTTGCAAAGATATGCACAAGGAGGGAAGTTCAACCTCTATAGGCAGTACCACTTCGACACCATAGACTAAGGAGTATGGAGTTGTGCTTGTGGATGTACGGAAGGAAGTTCGATAGGCCCATAGGGCTGGATTTATTTGTAGGTGCCAATCACGGCCAGAATCATTGACAACTTTCTTTAGGATTTTGAGGAGGGTTTTGCTAGTTGCCTCTGCTTGGCCATTACCTTGTGGGAAATATGGGCTAGAAAAGCGGTGATGGATCCAGAGGGAAGTGCATAATTCTTCCATGTTGAGATTTTCAAAGTTACCTCCATGGTCGGTGAAGATGGTGGATGGGATGCCGAAGTGGCAAACAATGTGGTACAAGATGAACTTGGAGACCTGAACTCCTGTAGCTAAGACTAGGGGGACTGCTTCCACCCATTTAGTGAAATAGTTTGTAGCTTTTATTATCCATTTATGTCCATCAAATGAGAGGGGTGTGATAGTTCCAACTAGATCAAGGCCCCAACAAGTGAAAGGCCAAGGTGGTGCAATAGGCTGTAGATCCTGTGTTGGAGCGTGCACAAGATTTGCATGCTACTGACATGGGAGACACTTTCTGACAAAGTCACAGGAGTCTTCTTCAATGGTAGGCCAATAGTAGCCTGCTCTAAGGATTTGTCGTGCTAGGACAATACCACTAATGTGGGCACCGCAAAGTCTAGAGTGTACTTCCTTTAACACCATCGCAACCTCGTTTTGGTCTAAACATCGAGAGAGAGTATCGTGATAACCCCGACAATATAGGGTATTGGCTATGATAACATAGCGGGATGATTTTCGAATGAGGTTCTAGTGTTGGGTACATGTGAGGTGAGGGGATATGATACCATCATTAGTGTAAGCGTGAATCTCATGGTACCAAGGGGATTGGGGACCAACCAAGATACAAATACGGTTTGAATCCTCATTTGCATAGGTGGGTGTGAGGAGCTGCTCCGCTAAAAACTCATACTGTCTAGCTACTTGGGGAATTTCCAAGAGCGAGCCTATAGTAGCCATAGCATCTGCTACTTTGTTCTGTATTCGAGGCACTTGTGTAAACTGAAGCCTTGTAAAATGCTGGGTTAGCTGATCAACTAGCTCTTTGTAAGGTAATAGCTTTTCATCTTTGGTTTGATATTCATTTAGGGCTTGCTTGATGATGAGTTGAGAATCGCCAAAGATTTGTAGCTCAGCAATGTTCCATTCTGCAGCTATCTTTAATCCTGCTATGAGGGCCTCATATTCAGGTATATTGTTGGTGCTAGGGAATTGTAGCTTGAAGGCTTTTGGAATGTAATCTCCTTGAGGTGTGACCAACAATATTCCTGCCCTTGATCCATGAGATGTGTATGAGCCATCAAAATAAAGTTTCTGTGGGAGTTGTTCTTCAATTAGATAGATATGCTCATCTAAAAATTCTGTGATCAACGGATAAGCATCTATTAGAGGTGCATCAGCTAGGTGATCTACTATAGCTTGCCCTTTGATTGTGTTTCTGTCCACATACTGGATGTCAAATTCGCTAAGGAGCATAACCCATTTGGCCAAACAGCCTATAAGTGTTGTTCTGGAGAGCATATACTTGAGAGGGTCAATCTTGGAGACTAGTTGGATGGTATGACTTAGCATGTAATGGCAAAGCTTTTGAGTTGAGAAAACAACTGCCAAATAAGCTTTTTCCATAGGAGTGTAATTGAGTTCATAACCAACTAGGGTTCTACTGATGTAGTAGATGGCTCTTTCTCTGCTATAGTCATCAAGTTGTGCTAGAAGTGCCCCTAGAGCAGTAGGTGTTGCTGATATGTACAAAATCAGGGGATGACTAGGAACTGGTGGAACCAAGATAGGGGGATTGATGAGATACTGCTTGAGATGGTTGAAGCTGCGCTGACATAAAGGATCCCACTTGAAGTTCTCATCCTTCTTCAGTAAATGTGAAAATGGTGTACACTTATCTGCAAGCTAGGAGATGAAGCGTCGAACAGATTGAAGCTTTCCCTAAAGAGAACGAAGCTGTCACAGTGTCTAGGGAGGAGGCATGTCTAAGATAGCCTTGACCTTCTTGGGGTCAATCTCTATACCTCGTTTAGAAACTATAAAGCCTAGAAGCTTGCCAAATGTGACCCCAAAGACACATTTCTTGGGATTCAGCATGAGATGATATTTGGCTAACCTATCAAAGACTTTCTCCAGGTCAGCAAGATGATCCATGAATGTATGAGACTTGACCAAGATATCATCCACATAATCCTCCAAAATGCTATGGATGAGATCATGAAAAATGGCTGTCATAGCTCTTTGATATGTAGCCCCAGCATTCTTTAGGCCAAAAGGCATCATGTTGTAGCAAAAGGTTCCCCAAGGGGTAGTGAATGCTATCTTATGCTGATCCTCTTCTGCAATCTTGATTTGATTATACCTAGAAAATTCATCCATGAGGGACAAAATTTCATGTCCAGCTATAAGATCTACAATCATATCTATATTGGGCAAGGGAAAATCATCTTTTGGACAAGCTTTGTTAAGATCTCTAAAATTAGTACAAATTCTGATGTCACCAGAAGGCTTAGTGACAAGGACCATGTTGGAGATCCACTCGGAATAGTCGATAGGTCGGATAACCTTAGCAGCTAACATTCTTTCTAACTCAGCTTTGACCAGTAATGCCACCTTGGGGTGCATTTTTCTAAGCTTTTGTCTGACGGGCTTGATCTGTGGATTGACTGCAAGATTATGAACTACAAGCTTTGGATCAAGCCCTGGTATGTCCTGATATGACCATGCAAATCAGCCAATGTTCTCTCTTAAGACCTCAAAGAGGAGATCAGCTTGGTCTTGTGATAGGGATGCAGCAATGTGAACAAGCCTAGGGATCTCTGAAGAACAGATGTTGACTTCCCTAGTATCCTCAATTAGAATAGAAGATATCTCTGGTCAATTATCTTGAGGAGGTAATGCTAAATCCTCATGTTCTGCTTGTGGCTCTAGATGTTCTTGCTGAGGGGTTCTCTTCACTGCCTTAGCTAGTCTCAGATTCACCTTAGTTCCAGTTTTGGGTGTATTGAAACTAGGTTGGGGATTTTCTCCAAAATAGCCCTTGGGATCTAGCTTGTAGATATAGGCAAAATCTGGCTTTGTTTTCTTGTGAGGTGTTTTAGCTCCCATGAATCTCAGAAGCACTTCCTCTGATGTGAACTCATCAATGTGTATGATGCTTGGTTGGTCCCAATCTATGAGTTGTGAATGGGCGAGTGGTAGGTCAATGAGGTGGATGGATAGTTCTTGGAGAACAGAGTCTCTGAGGGAGATTTGGTCTAGGATATCATTATAGTCTCTCTTTTCAACTTCCTCAGGAATGTCTTCGATTTCGACAAGGTCGCGGTGAATGTTCAAAAAAGCGTGACCATCCGTATTGGTGCCCTCAATTGTGGGTATGCCAAAGCCAAAACTTGACTTTGATTCCCACTTGTGTGCGTCGATGGGGCACTACATGCCTCTTTCTTCTAGTCCTAGACCACCACCTTGATAGTTCCATTTGTCAGTGATGAGCTTATGTTCCTAGGGATACTTCTAGCTGAAGTGATCAAGGCATGCCTGATTCCTTTGAGGTGCATCCTTATGTAACCAATTGTTGATATCTGGAGTGAGCTCCTCATGAAGAGCAATTTTTGAGCATATAAAGGTTGTTGGGCCAAACTGTTTGTATCAAGGAGGTGGAATCTCCTTAGCTTTGTGATATTTTGGTCGTCTATGGGCATGTGGATCAAGTGGGAGTGCCCCGACAACAAATGCATCCGACAAACTATACTCTCCACAGCCCTTGTTATTGATCTTCACGGTAGACAGGATAGAGGCGAGGATGCTTTCTGGGTCATTACAAGTGTGGGATGAGCTGGCGATGGATGTGTCGATATCAATTCCAGGGCAATGGTTTGTATATGAAGCTTCAACCATATTGCAGTAAGCAAAGGGTTCTGGATCGGCATGGATGGTTACCTCAGTGCCTTGATGCGGAAATTTGATGCACTGATGGTAAGTGGATGGAATGGCTTTCATGGCATGAATCCATGGGCGACTGAGGAGGATGTTGAATGGTAGATTTAGATCAATAACATGGTAGAGTGTCTCTTGGATGATTGGCCCAACCTTGATTGGCAGCAAAATAGTTCCTTCTGTGGTTCTTTCCAAGTTGTCATAAGCTTTGATGGTGATAACCTCACTGATGATATCTGCCTCAGTATACCCAGCTTATTTTATGAATTTTAGGGTGCAAATATTGAAGGCTAATCCATTATCTATCATTACTCTTTTCATGACAAAATTGGATACCATGATGGCTATGCGAAGCAGAAGGGTGTGATCTGGCTTGACCATGGGTATGTCGGTGGGTTTGAACGATAGGGCACATGAGTATGAAAGGTGTCCAACAAGATTATGAAAATTAGTAGCATTGATATCAGAAGGGACACGGGATTTTATGAGAGCACTGTCAAGGATGTTCTTATACACAGGACTAGTGCGAAGAAGGTCTAAAATGGAGATTTGGGCTGGCATGTTCCCAAGGTGTTCCAAGATATTGTACTGGCTTTTTGATGGAGCTGATGGTGCTGGTGAAATGGGTGGGCCTGCGATGTTAAATCGGGCTCTTCGAGTGGTCACTGCACACTCATTGTTTGATCCTTGGATATTGATAACATTGACAGAAGGCTCTTTCTCGGATATACAACCTATAAGGCTACTATAGTCTATATAGGATGAAGTGTGGTCATTGTTCTTCCCATGCTATTGGTTTGGCTGACGGTTGTTGGTGTTGTTGTTGTTGGTTTGGATAGGTGCTTTTCTAAGATTTTGATTGTTGTGAGGAGGAAAAGCATTTTGGTAGATCTGTAAGCCTGCATTGGGAGAGGTTTGGGCATCAACAGTGATTTCCTTCTGATCAATGAGGTCCTGCACATAGTCTTTTAGTTTCATGCATCTAAGGGTAGTGTGACCTTTTACCCTATGAAATTTGCAGTACTCATTGTCTTTGTACCATGCAGCTTTGGATTGGCTTGGGTCAATTTGCTAGGTAGGAGGAAATTTGATGAGGTTTTCCTTGACTAATTTCTCAAACATGACATCCAATGGCTCACCAAGGGGTGTATAGTTTCTAGGTGTAGGTTGGAATCTGGGCTTTTGTCCTGTAGCTACATTGATGGCATTAGCTTGATTGCTAGACCCTTGAAAGTTTGGTCTTGGACTGTGGTTTTGATAGCTGTGGTTATTCTGTTGTTGGTAGTTGATAGCTTGCTAATTGTTTGGTTGATAGGGTGGGTTGGACTAGTTGTGAGAAGGACCAACAATATTCACATGTCTAGTGTCAGTGACGCCATCTGTTGCAACATGCTTTTTTTTTGTTCCAATACCTAGACTTGTCATTGCGATGTGATTGATTTTGGTTGGCTTCCTTGCAAATCTTGACCACACCATCTTTAATGAGTCCTTGCTCAAGGATCATTCCTTTCTCTTTCATATCTTTGTAGGTTTGCAAACAGTTCATGGTCATGTGGTGAGCCAAGCTAGGATGGGCATATCAATAAACATTTTAACCAAATGGCGCTCTGGCAAGGTGCAAGATATGCGGGTGGTAAGGGTTTGCCATCTTTGCAAATATTTGGGAAGGCTTTCTCCATCTTTTTGCTTGGTGTGGACAAGATCAACTACTGATAGCTCTGTTTCAACAAGGTGGGCATATTGGACTACAAATGCCTCAGATAATTTAGCAAAATTTTTAATTGTGCCATAGGGGATTCTATAATACCATTCAAGAGCTGGTCCGGCCAAGCTTTTTGGAAAGAGACACAAGAGGAAGACATCATCGTATGCCACTTCTTGGCAGTGCATGTAAAATTCTTTGATATGTGTGATAGGGTCTCCTTTTCCTCTAAATTTATCAAATTTGGGTGTCTCAAAATGCTTGGGGAATGGTGTCATGGTAATGGCTCTGTCAAATGGGTAAGGGCACACATTCTCAAACTTGAAAGTTTTTGGATCATTTTCCTCTTGGATGTTCTTCAAAGCTGTTTTCATGGCTTCCCATTCTGAATTAATGGGTGATGGCTAGGGTGCCCCCAATGTAGGAGTGCCTTGAGGTAGGTATGCACTAGATGGGGCCACTAAATATGGATAGCTATGAGGGATTTGCTGATAGGGATTGTACATTGTTTGGGTAGCTGCATGGTGGATGACAGTTTGTTGAGGGGGAGGTGGCGCATAGTGCTGCATGTGCTGCGAGGCTTGCTGTTGATATGGGATTTGAGGTTGGGATTGAGGAACATAAGCTGGCTGTGGGATAAATGATTTGCTTTGTGGAGGTAAGGTATAAGATGGTTGTGAAGCTTGGGGAAAGGATCGAGGGGCTTGTGGGGTTTGACCAAGGTATGTGGGTTGCGCCCCCATTTGGGATGGTACCTGCAAATAATTGGTGGTTGGCTGGATTGGTGGGTTACCTCCTAGAAGTGGCATTGAAAAGTAGTTGGTAATAGAAGGTAATGGATTAGTTGGTGGTGGAGGTGGTAGGAATTGAAATCTAGGAAATGGAATTGATAGGGTTTGATAGTTTGGTGGTTGGATTTGGAAGCTTGGTAGAGTGGTGGAGGGAGCTTGGGTCACTTGAGAGCTGGGCAGAACATTGGTAGTAGCTTGTGGATTTGTGGCTAATGGCACTGAGCTCCCAAGACCTAATGGAAATGATGGGATTATGCTTTGGGCTATGGTGAACAAGCTGGGGGTGATGAAAGGTTGATTACTTGGGCCCATGGGCGGCATCCCTGTTGTATATTGCTCAGGTTGGCCAAAGATGCTAGCACTGATTTGGGAGATGGGTGGATTTGGAAGGCTGGGTTGGGGAGCAGCAGCAGCAATAGTGAAGGGCGTGAACGGTGAGGTGTTTTGGGTAAAGGGGGTTTGGAGCAGAGAGGTATGAACCAAGGATGGAGTGGTGGTGGCTGGGTTGGCTTGCGGCATGGAGATTTCAACTTGGGTGGATGATGGTATGTTTGAGTCTGTTGGATCATATGGATTGGCTGGAGGCTCTTCTTTTGGCATATATTGAGGATAATTTGGATCATAAGAGCCTATGGGTGGTGGCAACTGCCCAAACAACAGGTGAGATGGATCTGATAATGGAGGGGGTCTTCCAAAGTCAAAGGTTCCTACATTGTCCCTTCGAAAATTAGCCATGATTGTCTATTTTTTCTTGTCTATAATGGCGTTTACCAATATTGCATTTCCTAGTTGGTTCATGAAAGCTTCAATGTCAATAGATGATGGCATAGCTTTCTCTAGGCTGAAGGATGGCTGAGTGCTCAAGGGTGGTGAGGTTGTTCAATCCAAATGATAGGGCTCCATTGTTTCTTTCTTCTTGGCTAAGCGAGTGACGGGTGGCATGAAAAATGCTCCTAGGGATGAGATGCAACAAATGTTGGTGAATGCAAAAGGGAGGAAGGCTTTTCTATGCAAATGATTTCTTAGGCTGAGGCAAAGCTATATGACAAAACCTAAGGAGGATTGGGTTGGGTATTCTAACTTCAAAGATATGTTGCCAAAGCACAAAAGGTCTACTTTCTTATGTGCAAGCTTTGTGGTGATTGTGTCAACTTAAGGATAGACTAATGATCCTTTAGGAAGAACACGAGATTGACCACTTGTGGATCCCAACCTTTAGCTCAAGGTGATGAGGGATAACAAGTGGCAAAGCTAGATTACCTTAGAAAAAGCTTTGTCAAAGGGATAACCTTGGTGAGATTGGTGGTTTTGAAAGATTTTAGGAATGGAAAACTTTTAGCAAGGTGACAACAATTTTTGAAAGCTTGGATGTGAAGATTTTGGATTGCTGGCTAGATGGTTTGGTCCTAAATGAGATGGATGAGCTAATAATGCTTAAGGGGATAACCTAAGATGGCTGACTTTTCTAAAAAGATGACTCTAAGGTGAAGCTTATCCAAGAAGGTGTGGAGAAACAAGGGTGTCTAATCATAGAAATCATGCCTAGTTGCTAAGGCATAAGTAGGATTAACTCCTAGATGTTGGCTAAATTTGATGGTGCGCTCTAACTAGGCCTCTTGAATTGCTTCGTCGGCAGCTTTATCCTCTGCTTTGTGGAGTTTGGAAATTTGAGGACTTGGTGTTAGTTCCTTTCTCTTGGCTGAAAGTTCTTGGTATGCCTGAGATGGTTTGAGTTTAACTTTGTAAAAATTTTGTTTGAGTTTGGGTTGCTCTGACATCAATTCTTGAATCTGCTTAGCTTTGAGAGACCTCGGTTATTTTGCTTCAACTTGTTCAACTTCTGGAATAGGCAGTGACTACGCTAAGTGTACTCTAAGCTAGGATTGACCAAGTTTGGCAAACATTCATTCAACAAATAAAAAGCAAGCAATAGATAGGAACAACCAGATAGAAGTTTTTGATTCTCAGAATGTGATACTTGCGCTGAGGAGTGTGTATGTTTTACAAATGTTTCGATCAGTCACTTCAAACACATTAAGACTCTAGATGGTTGTCTACAAGGCTAACAATTCATTTAGCTAGGAAGTCCTCGATATACCCAAAGGTATGTGAGGCCCAAATTCGTAGATGAAACCAACAAGATGTCACACAGCTGAGAGGAGTGGTAACCAACTTCTCCTCTTTCATTTCTCAAGGGTATAAAGTTCCTTGAAGCTTAGCCTGAGTGACAAAAAATTTAATTCCAAGAGAGGTGTCTTTCGATTCACCTCTTGATTCTTATACTCAGCCAGAACGCTAGAGTTGAGGTCGTCCAAGGGGTGATGAAATCCCCAAGTAGGCCTCCTAAAAAGAAATAAGGTTTTGGAACCTAATCTTATGCACACAAGATGGCCTCGAAAGATGACAAGGGGAGAGAAGACTTGGATGACCTTCTACTAAAAAGAAAAACACGCTTGTTCTTTTACCAACTGACTCTTATGTGTGCTAATCTAGACTTTGCAAGCACTCATGTTTAAGAGACAATGTTCAATTCCAACTTGAAGCGCCAACAAAAGTAAATCGATCGAAGAATGCAAACAAAAAAAAGAGTTAGGGTCAACAAAAGCAAACTCGCGCGCCCAGAGGCCCTCCACGTCAAGTATCGATTAATTTCCTTTAAAGCATTCAAGAGTTGGTGTGATTGTTTTAAGCCCAAAGCAAATATGTGTGAGACTCGATTTGTCAAGCATGCGCCCGGAGGCCCTCCACGTCAATAGTTGTTCAATTTTAGTGCCCAAACTTGAAGTGTGATCAATTTAATCTAGAGTTTTGGTCATTTAAAATTTTTGATAAAGTTAAAGCAAACGTTCAAAGACTAAGTAAGTGAGTTAGATTGTGAAACATTTAACACCTTTTTCAAGTAGACCCATCCCCATAAATGGCGCTGAGATTGCAACTAATGGTTGAATTGATGGGTGATTAGAAAAGAGGTGAGTCCAAAGAACTACTCAAATTGATTTTTGCAAATTTGTATTTAACTTAACAAAGTTTCTTAAATGTCCAAAAATAAAACTTTACCTAAATTGCATGTGAAAAAGATATTTGTTTTGTTCAATTTTAGAAGCTCCAAATGAAGTGTTTGATATTGCAATGGTTAATTGATCCTTGGCATTCAAGATTGAATTTGTTGTTTTAATCATGCATTCAAAGAAAATTTGATTTTAATCCATGGCATTCAAGAGTGTGTTTAGCAACATGCATTTAAAGACAAGTGATTAAACATTCAAGTTTTTTCCTTTGAGCATTCAAGATTGAGATTTTGTGTGTTGTTTTAAGAACTTTGAAGTCCTTTGTTTTAACCTTAGATCATTCAAGATTGTTTTGGACTAAAAATGAAAATGACTCTTTGGACTTTGGTTTTCATTCAAGATTTTGTGTTCTAGTTTGCATATTTTAAGCCCAAAAATGATATTCTTAGATTGTTTTGATGCATGAAAAACTTAAGAAACATTCAAGATTTTGCAACAAGACATTTGTTTGGAACAAATAACAAAGCTTTTAGGACAATTTTTGGCAACCATTTAGGACTCTTAGTTTTCATGAGATTTTTAAAAGAACTTTAAAATATTTGCAAATGAGGTTCATTTTATCCTTGATTGATGCTTTGAGTTTGATTTAGATTTTAGTGTGCACTTAGTGTTGATTTTGAACCTTTTGAAATGGAAACTTGAAGTTTTTTTTAAATTTTCAAAAATGAAGTGTTCCTAACTTTGCATGAATGCATCTAAAACCTTGATGTTGCAAGGATGCAAATGATTGAATTGGTTTAGTTTCACTTGTTAAAAAGCTTTTTTTTTGCAAATTTTTAGTTTTTAATAGATTTAAGTATGATTTAGGGGTTCATTTTAAGCACTAAAAAGAAGTGTGTATGATTTTGCTTCCTTCAAAAAAAATGGTCAAGATCTCCCACAAGAAGAAAAATAAGAATTAGATGGAATAAGAATATAGATAAGAAGAGGAAGAAGAATTTCAAGTGCTTTGTCCACCTATAAGCTTGAAAAATCTGCAAACACTATGAGATAGATTATGAGTTCTTTTGTCTTTTTCATACTCATGTGGACCTACAAAACCAATTTATACAATCCTACCAATCACAAAAACAAAAAAAATTAGCCAAAATTAGTAAATGACATACAAAACTTGACTAAAAAAGCTAATGAAGATGACCCATGCGGGGTCCCACTGGGCGTGCCAAAATGTATATGAGCAATGTTAGTATGCTAATAGAAACCAAATTTAAATAAAGATTCTACAAACTAAAAAAAATTTATAAACTTCAAGATAGACTAAGATGAGCTCTCAATTGAGAATATGAGCCATTAATGGGCTCTCTCAATGAGAAGCTCTCTTGTTGAGTAGTTTTGTCTAAATAGATAGGATGTATGCTCAAGTTTTATGCTTAAAAAAGGCCTTCAAATGGAGTTGGAATTTGAGTGTAAGTGTATGGTTTTGATGTAAAATGGCTTCTTAAAATGGCATTATGACTTTACTTCATGGATTGTGTTGAAATGGTTTGGGAGAGGATCCAATTTATAAGCAAGAGGCTTGAAGGATTTAGGGCTAAGATGCAAGGATGGGAAAAAGCTCATGGAGGGCTTAGATTGCATGAGAGGAGAGCACATGGATTGTGCTTCCTTACATCCAATCAAGGAGTGACACATGTCACATGGTGAGAGGATGGAGGAAAGGGGAAGGATGAGTCAACAAAGGAGGCTCAAGAGAGAAAATCTTCATAAAGACCCTCATAATGTCTTGTAAGAGCAATAAAATGGCTTGGAAGAGTCATTTATGACCTTGTGGGCTTCATAAAATTTTATTGTTGAGATATTTCGAGGGAGATGAGAGCAATTTCGACTTGAGCTTGATTAGGAAGGTTTTAAGCTTGCTTAGGATTGTGCAAATGATTAGAGGATGGATTAGAATGGTTTAGGATTAGCTTAGGGATAGGCAAGTGGATAGCATTTAATGAGAGTGGGTGAAGGAGGAGATATTTGTTAACTTTGGCTTGGATTAGTAAGTCTTAACCCATGTATAGGGAATGTGACAAGGTTAGGAGGGGATTAGGATTAGGTTTAAAGACATCTTCTAAAAGAGTCTAGACTTTGGATGAGGATAAAGACTTTGTAGAATATTCTAGAATTTCCTACGATGAGGATGAAGACTTTCTAAAAGAGTCTAGAACTTCTTAGGATGAGGATAAATTAAATTTTTAGGAAATAAATAAAGTTTTATTTATTTGAAGGGTTTGGGTTGAGGAGATATTTATTAAAAGTTATTTAATAAACATGAGGATTAATATTTAATCTTAATTAAATATTTTGAGTTGGGATTAGGGGTAGGAAATGATGGGATTAGCCTTTAATCAAAATTAAAGAAGGATTAGAAGATTTTGGAAGAGGTTAGTGGTCTTAAGGAAATTGGCCAAGTTTTGGGCAAAAAATAATTTTTTTATTTATTTTGAATTTTTTGGTCAATTTATTAATTAAATAATTAATTAATAAATAAATAATGTTTAAATAAGATTTAAACATTTTTGGGAGGGATTCCTTAATTAAATATTTTTAATTAAGATAAAAAAATTTAATCGCATAAAAATAAATAAATAAATTAATGATGATGTCATCAGAAATTTTTCAAAAAATATTTTCTAAAAATTTTTAGATGTCTACAATGTCTATACACCAAATCCCTTTTCTATGCCGATTTATAAAGTGCGATGTAAACCCCGAAAGTTTGGAGTAAAGCATCTGAGTTATCTCAGTTATAACACTGAATTATCTATTAGGGGCGTTGCTCTGCTGCATTAAGCTTATAATTGCGATTATACGATGCATTCATATTTGGTGTTGAGAGAAGTAAACTCAAATATTATTTTTGAGATTTTTACACATAATTACAAGAATCCAAATTAATTGAACCTCTAACATCTTTTACATCAGGAATTCTTCCGATAGGGTTCTGATAGCGCAATACTAATGATGGAAGACTAATAAGCTGTTTGAGTGATTGCACCAAGAATGCTGTATCTGTTTCCTTTAGTTTGTCATATATATCTAATTCTTCCAAATGATTGAATATGGAAGCTTTGGCAAACAGGGAGATTGCAAAACCCATAGCTTTCTTAAATCCAAATTTGCCTGGCATTGACAATGTAAGTGGATTATATATGCTAATTATTGAATAAAGAATTGAAATATTGTTTTAATACAATCCATCTAACCACATATATTTATTTACAGATTATATATTATTTCATATATCTATATATAAAGTCATCTTAAGAAGATATTTTTTCAAATTATTTTAAAAATATTATTTAATCAATATCTCAACTACACTAATAGAACATTATGTGTTTAAAAAAAAACTTATAATAAAAATATATTATCAATATATTAATTTTATTTTAAATGAGCAGTTAATTTTTTTAAAATGAGCAGAACAACAGAAATTTAGCAGAACCTTTGAGAATGAAAATAATGATGTTTTCATTCGTTTCAAACTAATGGAATTGAATGATACTGCATGCTGTACTCAAATAAACGAATAATTTGAATCCAATACATCGTTTATTTCATATCTACTATTATTCAGATTAAGTACAAACAATTTTAAAAGTTCACAATGCAATGTTCTTATTTCGAACTATTGAAATTGGAGTCAACAATATTCCTCAAACAAGTATTTTAAAAAAAAACCTAATTTCCTAAGGAAATACCTGGCTATTAATCTGCAGCTGTTGCTGAAAACTGCTCCACAATTCTTTCATATCCCAAACTTCCAAAAAATGCAATTTTAATAGAGGAGTCCACGAAGGAATTTTTATTAAACCTTCTCTATAGCCTTCTATTTCAAGCCACAACAGGTTATAAAACAAGTTATTTTTCTTTGAAATAACGAATCTTTGAACGAGTGGAAGCACCTGCCCTTTGTATTTGCTAGGATTTGTTTAAAACATTTTTCTTCCAGCATATAAAAGATACCCTACCTTTGCGGACCAATATGTGGAATAAAGAAGAAAGACAAAATAATAATAAAGCATCTGATTGCGACTACCACGACTTCAATTTTGGAGGAAGGCGTGGAAAGAAATGTCATGGGATTCTCGCTTAAGATTATAGCGCTTGTGGGGATGCTGGAAGATTCGGGCTCCAATATCCAACTAAGCTTTCACATTATTCATCTTTCATGGGAATCTCATATTCAATGTTTGTCCAGATTTGCTTACCATTGTTGTGGTTTAATAAAAAGTATATCACTCAACAATCAAGGAAGATGAGTTTTTATTTTAAATTATAAATGTTTAAAGTAAGTAAGGAAATTAAAGAATTAGTGTAGGTTTGAAAAATGATTATGCAAAGATAAAGTTAGAGTTGTAATAAATTAATTTGATAAAATTTTAAGATATGATATTGTACTTATATTTAGGAGGATCAGAGGATGTCTAAAAGAAAAGGTAAAATTTAAGTGCATTTTATGATTGTGTAATTATTACAATCTATTTGTGCTTTGACATATTATTAGGGTGTGATACTTCTTGTAAAATGTTCTTGTATAGTTTTATAAATTATTAAGGAAAGAGATATGTTATATTGTGAAAAAAATAAAATCTACACATTTATTTGTACATTTATAGAGGGTTTTGCATAGACCTTTGCTTTATGCGTTTTTGCAGTTTATTCATACTTTCTCTTCATGTGTGTACTTTCCTCTCCCAAGTGTGAATCAATACAAGTAAAAGGCTAAAGAGACTTACATTTTGTGAATTCATTTATAACTTGCAATTTCCATTTTTTTGCATCCATACAGTGAGATGTTTATCTTTTCTTTAGAGTCAAATAAGTATGTTTTTGTCTTGTTAGCAAAGCTAACTTCAATAGTTTGAGTTTCAGATGTCATTGGGGAAACAATTAATGAATGAAAGGCAAATGAAAGCTATGATAAACAATGGTTATGAAAGAGAAGATTATTTTCCTAGCATAGATATACCATGGTTAGATTCTAAGCCCAAAACCTATTATAAATGGTGCACAACCCAATTCAATTACAATCACATAAGTCTAACACCTAAGATTCCTTTATCTACCTTTTCCATTTTATTTGATTATACAATGAATATTGTTTTTATTTTATAATACTATTTGTATGCTAAATGTGTTACTGTTGCATGGATTATTTGGAGCAATTTGAAGGTAAGAATGGATATGTCATACTATTCCTATTCATAATCTATTAGAATTTTTTGATTGAAATCCTCAATATCCGTATTTGTTAGAAATCATGTTATCTTCTTAGTATATTTAGTGACTTATCACTCTTTTCAATAAATTTTGTTACTTAAAACCATAAGCAACTACATATAACTTCTTTTCTTTCTATTATGCTACTCGTAATCAATGATAGTCATCCTCATCTTCTTCATGGGAAACATAAGAAAAAAAATCACATATATTGGTATAGATGTGTACGCAACATGGGTACGTTGGGACCCATCTTGCAGTATTTTTTAGGTTTTGTGAGCTTAAGTACATTTCCCTAAGTTAAACTTAAGGGGGGATGTTGGTGTAAATAAATATTTACTATTTACACTTTACTTAAGTTAAGTTAATGCTTTAGCACATTAGTTGTCATGTAGACACCTAGGAGTTTGCATATTCATATGAGTTGTCATGTAGACAATAGAGTAGTTTGCACTCTATTTGAGCACATGTTGTTTACTACATCTCATTATGAGATACACCTTTGTATTCTTATCCTCTCATTGTTTCATGTACATTCATGCACAATGGAGGATAATCCACTCTTGGTGGACATGTGCTTAGTTGTTATGCTTATCTTTTTGCTGACTCCTAGTCATATCAGTTGCATTTATATACAAGGCACTTCTTTGATGTATTCATCCAATTATCTGATATCCAATTATCTGATATTCAATCATCTAATATCCATTCTCATTTGATCATCATTTGTCTCTCTTGTGCTATCTACTAAGCTTCTTGATCTTGGCGTTGAATTATTGCCTTACACAAATTCTTACATGGTATTAGAGGTATAAAAAATTCACACATGTTATCAAAGCAATAGGAGTTTCATTGCATAGCCATTAGAGAGATTTCTTTTGCAGGTCAATATTGGAGCTTGCTGGCGCAAATCAAAAATTGGTATAACATTCAGAAGGTTAAAAAACCCCCAAATTGACTTTTGTTTCATCAAAATTAGACATGTGAGGTGAAATCTAGAGTCATTTGATTTTTGGAGGTGCGACAACAGTGATTCATGAACAATTATTACAGAGGTGATTTTCAAACAATGATATCTCCCTCATACGAAATCTTTTTTTCGAGCAATTTTTTTTTTGGGGGTAGAATTTCATGATCTACACATTGGTGCAGGTTGTTTGTGATATCTATTCCTGAATTTTTTTGAAAATTGTCAATTCTAATTTTTACAACTTCAGAGGCTTCATTCGAGCTCATATGGACACATATTTAGGTGTTTTTTTTTTTTTTAAAGTGCATAATTTTTTGTCTACTTTACAAATTTGGTATCAGTTTGGAGTAATTTTGAGTGGACATAGTACTTTCAACATTTTTTCATTTTTGGCCTATTTTGGCACTTGTAATTAATTAGATCCTTGAGAGGTCTTGTGTTTTATCTTGTTGAGTCATATATAGCTTCATATTTTCAGTTGTAAATATCAAAAATTAGAGTTCCACTTTGACCCAAATTGGCAAGTGACTATTGTACTCACACTAAATATAAAGTGCCAAATCATATTTTTTGGGGTGGGGATTTTTCGATTGAGTGAAAAGTGGGGGAGTGTCTTGTGTTCTTGTGTCTCTCTTTCTCTCTTGTGAACTTTTAATTTTTTTCATCATGGGTTCACTTAAAACTCCACTTTTGACTCTGCACAATTATAATACATGGAAAGATATTGTATGGAGTAGACTAATGAAAAAAGGTTTAAATCTTTATGTTGATGGTAAAATTATAAAACCTACTAATTCCAATGCACAATTTGATTGGAAGTTGAATAAAACCAAGCTTTAGGAATTATTAGGAGTTGTGTTCATAGAGATCTCTTCTTCCACATTTCCAACTTTAAGGATGCCAAGGGTGCTTGGGAGAAACATGAAGGGTTGTATGGTAAGGTGGATGAGGAAAAGGGATTCCAAATTGAGGATGATCTACTTCTCTTGGATCCTAAGAATTTTGACACAATTCAAGAATATGTCAACAAAGCTAATGAATTGAGAGCACTACTTAAGGATTGTGGTAATCCCATGAAGAAGATAGATTGATTCATCACATCTTTAAGAGGCTACCTTCAGAGTATGCATCTTTTGTTTCGAGTTACAACACTCATAAGTTGACCATTGGAAGTGCCTTCACTAAGCCTTCATTTGATGCATTTGTAGAAATGTTGATGTTGGAACAATCCAAGTTGATAGATATGGGAATTCTCAAGTCATCAAACTCTAAAGCATTGGTGGCTAGTAATGAGAACCAAAAAAATCAAGGTGGAAAAAGTTTTACCGATAGCAAGAAAAAGTAGTGGAAGCCAAAATCACAATTAGAGACACAACAATCTTCCTCCTCACAACAAGGCAATTCTTCTTCCAACAAGAAGGATAAACTATTTTGTGCATAATGCAAGAAACCAAATCATGATGAGCATCGTTCCAAGACTAAGAGAATAGATGAGTTGGAAAACTTACTTAGGAAGACCAAAATCAATGTGCCAAATACTTCCAAGGATTCAAATCCATCCACTTGAAAGGGAAAAGGGCAAGCACTTATGGCAAGTTCAAATTTTTCAGGGGAATGGATTCTTGACTTGGGTACCTCACATTGTATGGGTTCTTCAAAAGGACATTTTTCTTCATTGGAGCAATCTAAGGTACCTCACATCTTTGTAGGGAATGATACACAAGTGGAAGTTGAAGGGAAAGGACAAATTGAGATGGAAAATGGAGAGTTTAAAGATGCTCTTTGTATTCCTCACCTTAGTACTTATCTCCTTTCAATTCACCAAATCACTCATTGTGGGGGTAGAAATAAAGTTGAGTTCCTTCCTAATTTAGTAATGGTGCAAAATATTAAGGATGATTGTGCCTAAGTCTCCTTCACATGCCTTGTTGACACATTCATGATCACAAAGTAAATTATGGCATGAGTGGTATGGACATCTTACCTTCTGCTATCTTCATTAGTTTAGCTCAAAAAATATGGTCAAAGGTCTACCTACAATCAAATTTTCTAAGGGTGAATGTTCAACTTATTCAATGGATATGCATCTAGAAGAGAAGTTTGACAAAGGGAAGTCTTTGAGAGCATCAGTTGTTCTTAAATTAGTTCACATTGTTCTAGCAGGCCCTTTTTCAATGACATCAGTTAGCAAGGATCACTATGTCATCACTTCAATTGATGAATTTTCACACTACACATGGGTCTACTTTCTTGATCACAAGAATGAAGTGTTTGATAAGTTTATAGCCTTCAAGAGTCATGTTGAGAAGCAATCAAGTAAAGCCATCAAGGTTCTTCATATGGACAATGAAAGTAGATAAGTGAACTCAAGACTTAGAGACTTGTGTGAACTTGAGGCTATTGATCTTTAGAATCCTATAGCATTTAGTCCACAAAAGACAAGTGTTACAACAATGAGGATTAGAACTCTTAAGTCAATGCCAAGTTGCATGATTCAAGCCAAGTCTCTTAATCTATCACTTGAGGTAGAAGCTATAAGTAGTGCCAATCACATCCTTGATAGGTCTCATCATAATGTCTTAGATAGAATGACTCCTTTTGAGGCATGGTGCAAAAGAAAACTAGTTAGTTTTTTGGGATATGTTCTACATCCATCCTTGCTAGATCTAAAATTGTTCTTTTTAGCGATGTTGGAAGGGGCCACCGTCAATATCAACATAGGGATAGTTGAGAAGTTTTCAAAGACACCATTCATCTTGAGGATTCTTTATAGACATTGGGGAAGCATCTCATATGTACCTATGACATAATTCCTTCCTAAGGGGAGGAACATTATTCAAAAGTCATGGATCAACTTCTACATTCATCTTGGAGCAACTATCACTAATGGGAATTCTACATTGGGGGGTGGAGGGACTACCTTATCTCCTTTCTTCTTCTTCTCTCTTATGGGGCACACCTTTTCCTCTTTTGAGGTTTTGTCCTTCTCATACTTCTCTATTGTATATACATTATGTATGTTGTAATGGGGGGATCTTAATGACTCCATCCATCCATGCATCTTGTTTTTTCATCTCTCTTTTTGGGGGTTGGGTTTTTCCCATGAGTTTTTCTCTCTTTCTCCAATTTATGAGAGCTTGCATTCTTTTTTGCATTTTGTACATGGATACCTAACATGGCCTAGTAGCTAGGACCCATCTTGCATTATTTTCTAGCTTTTGTGAGCTTAAGTACATTTCCCTAAGTTGCACTTAAGGGGGTGTGTTGGTGTAAATAAGTATTTACTATTTACACTTTACTTAAGTTTTCTTGTTGTAATGCTTTAAGACATTAGTTGTCATGTAGATACCTAGGAGTTTGCATATTCATATGAGTTGTCATGTAAAAAACACAATAGTTTGCACTCCAATTGAGTACATGTTGTCTACTACATCTATTTATGAGATACACCTTTGTATTCTTATCCTCTCATTGTTGCATGTACATTCATGCACAATGGAGGATAATCCACTCTTGGTGGACATGTGCTTATTTCTTATGCTTATCTCTTTATTGACTCCTAGTCATATCAATTGCCTTTATATTCAAGGCACTTCATTGATGTATTCATCCAATTATCTGATATCCAATCATATAATATCCATTCTCATTCGATCACCATTTGTCTCTCTTGTGCTATCTATTGAGCTTCTTGATCTTGGCATTGAATTATTTCCTTAGACAAATTCTTAAATGGTATTAGAGCTATACCAAATTCTTACAATAGTCATCCTCATTTTCTTCATGCGAAACATAAGAAAAATAAATCACATATATTAGTATAGATGTGTAGTATATTAAAGGATGATATCTCTCTTATGATTCTTGGTAGGACTAAGTTAACATGCAAATAAGGAACAACATCATTATTAGTTAATGTAGATGAAGCCATCAACTAGAAATTTTATCTGGAACATAAACCTCTTGTTCAAAATAATAGGTTATGAAACTAATACACAAGTATATAAGCCTTAATAAAAACATTTGCTCCTAAAAATAAATGGAAATAGAAAAGCTAGAAGAGGAGAGATAAAAAAACAAATTCCTTTTCTAATGTTTTAGTTTACCACACAAGATTAATTGCAAATACAATATTAAATAAAAATGATGAAACAAATTATCCAAGTTAATTAAGTTTGAGTACATAAGTAATACATTATAGAAGTGGACATGATCTTGTTAGATTAGATTTTATTTCTTTTGCATTTTTATTTTCATTTGAGTCACCCATTCTATGGTGAAATTTGCAAGGATCTCATATTGAGGCTCATTTGAGAGCCACATTCATTCTATTTTTCAATTTTCCCTTGCATGTCATAGATAAGAAGCATTTAATCACTATTCAAGGTTCCCAATCCATTATATTATTCAAATAGAAGGTCTTAAAGAAGTCCCTATTTTATTTAAGTTTTAATTTTGATGCATGAGCATCCTGGGGTAGTTGGTAATCATGTATGCTAGAGTTTTTTTGACCTTGGAGTTGGTGGACTCGATTAAAAGATGGTGATGCTCGGTCACTATTGGGAGTAGTTCATGATTGTAGTTTCACTCAAGGAAATTGGTGAATGAAGGAGCTTGGTAGTGCTTATTTGTGTTTGGTTTATTATTTTATTGGTAGAAATTGTGCTCAATGAATAAGTGAGCTAAGTGGATGTTCTTGGTAGGTATGCTCAGTGTATAGTTGGTGTGCTGAACAGTTACTAATGTTGCTCAGTGGTTTGCTTCACTGCATGGGTGTTATTAGAGATTTGATCATCCTACTTAGTGGATTTAATACATGTAAGATTTGATCATGATGTAGATTTATCATGGGATGTGTGAGGACCTATTTGGAGTCTTTTTTATTTCGTGTATGTGTATTTAATGATTCTTGTAAGCTGACTAAGGCATCTTGTATTTATTTGGGTTCTAGATGATTCTATTTTTAACAAGCCGACTTGTGGTTATGCAAGTTTATACATAGGTTCTTGGTTGGGTTGTATGAATGCATCTAGAAGTTGAGATTGAGGGAGGAATCTAGAGTTGTAAATTGTAAGAAGGGCTAGTAACTAATTGTGCACTTAGGAAACAAGAAGATTTCTTGGTGTCTTGTGAGCACAAGTTTAGATCTTGCTTGGAGTTACTACTATATTGTTGTGTGGTTTAAAAATTGGGATATCTAGGAGTTATTTAGATCTTGTGAGATCTTGTAGAATTATAAACATAATTGATTTATATTTGACAATAATGGGAAAGGCCTTACAGCTTGACACGTTGCATGTAATCAGTTGTTTATGAATAAAGAGTTGGATTTTCAATTAGATCTTGTGTTTTATTTTGTCTTTATTTTGTGTTATTATTTGTTGGGGGCTTGGTCACCTTCATTGGGGGTTCACTCAGCCTTATACTATGTCAGATGGTATCAGAGTGAAGGTTGATTTGGTGGGTGATTTGTTGCTTTGGGTTTTCAAAGATCCTAGAAGATGTCTCCAAGAATATTGGGCCTTAGGGCAATTGCAAATCTCTGTTATGTAGTGAAGATTAAAATTTCAAATAATGTTAGATCAGATTTTAAATCTGGGATGGAGGTGATGAAGAATGATTTGGTCAATTAGATCATGAGAGATATATATTTGGTGCACCAATAAATGTGGGTATAGAAGATGGTTATGAGGAAGTTGCTGAGGACTTTAATGTTGTTGGATCTAGTGGAGAAAATATGATCGATCAAATGAAGAGAACTATGGAAGACATAATTGGTCAGTTGGATAGATTTGAAGTTTAGTTTAAGATGAAGTATAAGATTGATATTTCTAATTTCTTAGGTAGTTAGAATCCTAAAGATGCGATTGATTGGATTGTTAATTTCAAAGACTACTTTGAGTTAGAGGATATTGGTGATCCACTTAGAGTGAGATTGACATAGACTAAAATGAAAGGAAATATTTCTTTATGTTGGAAATAATTTCAGAGAGATAGAGAAGAATAAGGTGAAATGAAAATCACTTGGTGGAGATTGACAGTGAGAAAAATTAAAGGTTAAGTTCATTCCTACTTATTATGAACTCAAATTATTAAAGAGGTTTCAAAATTTAAATTAGAAGGATGTATCTATGAAGGATTATATTGAGGAGTTCTATAAGTTAACTATCTAGTCTAGACATAGAGAACTTTATAAGGAAAAGGTGGCTAGGTATGTTAATGTTTTGAGATTCAATATTCAGGATGAGATTGGTATGTTGAAGATTGATTTAATTGATGATTCTTATGAGTATGCTATGAAAGAAGAAGATAAGTTGAAGAGAAGACATCAATAAAGTTCTTGAGGGAAGGAGAAGTATAATCATTCAATGAAGGATAAATAGATTGTTGAGGACAAACCAAAGCATGTTGAATAGAGGAGAATAATAGGTACATGTGGTTTTAAGGGTACTTTCTATAGATGTGGTGAAGAAGGAAATAGATCTTTTGAATGTATCAATACTGACAAGAAGATCAGTGATAAAATATTTTTGTGGTGAATGAAGGTGTGGACTTGGTGAATGAGCCTAAGGTGGAGGATAACTTGTTGGCTCGACTAGTAATGTTTGGTAAGAAGGTGTTGGAACCTTGTCAAAGAAGGAATTTGTTCAAGACTAGATGTGAGTCTAGAGGTAATTTCTTGAATTTGATTTTGGATAGTGCTATAAATGTTTAGAATAATTAAGAGGGGTGGGGCGGGGGGGTTGAATCAGTTACTCAATGTCTATATGTACCACTTGAATAATTAAACATTAAACACTTACATTGTTCTTCTTATCTTGTTATTGCTTAGTCTTTACTGAAAAATTGTCATAAAATTTAACTTCCATTGCATAATGAAAAAATTACCAAATGAAAACATTCATCATAGTTTAACACTAGGATTTTACATGGAAACTCAATTTGGGAAAAAACACTAGTAGCATGTCACCTTTTTTCACTCTTTCGAAGTGAGCCCTATTAGGAGCCAACCTTGTTAAAGGTTACAATACAAACTATTAAATGTGACTCAGTTAGATGATTTAATCACCTTATTAGGAGTGGCCTTGTAAGAGGACTTTGATCATTCCATTTAGAATGTCACCCAGTTAAAGGATTTACACAAACTATTAAGTCTTCAAATGATTGTTAGGTCAACCTTTGTTTAAATGATTTCAATACAAAATGTTTATAATGATAAGAAAGAAAATAGTAGGTTTGATTTGTGTGATTACAACTCACTTTTGCTGGTTTAGATCTTTGTTCAATCCTTATGTTGGTTGACTGATAAGCCATCCATTATCACCTCTGATCTTGATCTTCTTGGACACCCTTCAAGAAATTATTCCAAGTTATTTTCATCAACACTTAAGCCTTATGCTCTAATTCACTTATTAGCAACAACATCACATCTGCAAGCTTTCTGCTTTTTCTTAGCATTCATACTCACTCGTTTGTTTATGATCAACCTTGCTCTATATACACTTGCATTACTCGATTGTCCTCATTTTTTTGGCTATGTACCTCTTTAAATAGGAAATTCACACTTTACGATTTTCTACATCCACCATAGATCTTAGGGTTTATGATCAGATTCAATGCATTCAATGTATTTTTCCATCTTCTTGATCATCCTCTAGAAGCTTCTCTAGAATTTGTCTATTAGGTCTTTACCTAATTTCCTTCTTGAATATTTTAATGATCCAACTCATCAATCTTATCTTCAAAACATTTTGCATCTCCCAAGAAATCAACTAAGTCGGCTTGATCTTACAATTTCTTTGAATTTGTTCTCTTATTGTCACTCAACAATCTCTAAACTTCTAATACTCGGTCAATACTAAAATAATCAATTTCTATAACTCTTTTTGGCTCAACATCAAATAACTTTCTCAGTCAATGCTAATGCCTAGTCAACACTAGAGTTTCTTGATACTCATTATGGCTCGGTTGACACTAGAATGATTTGACATTTCTTGGTATTTACATTTTTACTTAGCTTGGCTTATCTTTCTTGACATAAACAATTACTTTTCTTTATCAAAGTCTATCTAATCAAATCCCCATTGTAATTTTATTTTCATAACTTCAACCTTTGCTCTAGGTGTTATAGTTGTGAGATATTTCCCAAATCCTCTTCATCAGTCAAATAGATATGAAATTTAGATTAAGTAGCAACATGTCTCATCCATAGATTTGACATCAATGACAAAACAACAATTTTTACATTTTTAAGTTTCCAATAGATAGTGTTAGTTTTGATAACCTTGTTGCTAAGGAGGTGGTTTATAAAATTGGTTTGAAGAGAACAAGACATCATTTCCCTTATAAGATTACTTTGATGAAAGATCAACATGCTTTGGAAGTGAGTGAACAATGCCTTGTTGGTTTTTGGATTGGGTAGTATGTGGATCAAGTATAGTATGAATTGGGTAAAAGCACAAACCTATGTCACCGTTTACAAAGAAACGTGATATCAGAATGCGATAGTTCAACATTAATGACAAAAAAATGGTATTTGTGTTTAGAATATGAAGATGATGTAAACTGATGAAATGTGTAGAATTGGATAAATTTTATGCCTATAATTTTTAGAATATTTTTGAGTAAGAATTAGTTCATTTTATTTTATTTTGAAGTCCATTTTTTAACTGTAAAAAATAGAGGGTGTAGTTCCCGTCAAACAAGTATATGCAAATCATCTATTTTTGTTCTGGTTTGAAAATATCTTATAGATGACATCTATATCTAGGGAACAAAAAATAAAATAAAAAATTTGATGTATATTTTCTTTGTTATAAGTACTCAAGTTCGACCTTATCAGAATTCAACAGTTTTTTCCTCCCATCAAAACTTCCCTATCAAATCTATACCTTCTTGAAAACAAATTACATATTCATGAAGAGGATTCTCTCCTCTAGAGATAAGTATGATTTTTTAATTTTTTTGGTATGATTTACTATTTTTTTTTCCTTTTTTGAGGGAGCATCTTCTAAAATGTTGAAATATCGACTTATAATATTTTGATATTATAACATATTATAACTAATCAAAACACTCAAAAATTTATAGAATGATGATATTGAATCTAAGATCTATAAAAGGGTATTTTTAGTTTTTGAAAAAAATTGAGTTTTGATAAAGAAATGAGATTTGATCAAAACAGGTTTGGTATCATAAATGGTGACACAGATCTGTTCTTTTACCCAATTATGGATATGAGCTGTTTTCACATATTACTTAGTAGAACTACCAAGTTAAACACTAAAACAATTTCATTATTACATTATACATTGTCATACCATAGTATTTGTGCCTAATTTTGTAGTCAAAAGCACTCTCACTCAACATAAAGTGGTTGTAAATG
The DNA here is from genome assembly GCA_028749045.1 of Cupressus sempervirens. Taxonomy (NCBI): domain Eukaryota; kingdom Viridiplantae; phylum Streptophyta; class Pinopsida; order Cupressales; family Cupressaceae; genus Cupressus; species Cupressus sempervirens. Next base: position 8,046,446 of record CM053789.1, read on the forward strand.
ATCAAGCAACATGGGTTGCATGGGTGAAAAGATTTTATCTGGAGATCAAAGCAACCATGCTTGTAAGGGGGTAAGGTTTATTCAAACTAATGCTGAAAAGAAAAGAAGTCACTAAAAAATAGGATCACTTAGTATTACCAGTAGGAATGAAAGATGTGTGGTTCTATGATGTTGCATAGTACCTCACATATGGCTAATGCCCTGGTCATATAACTAGCAAGGAGAAGAGAACCTTGAAGCTAAATGCCACAAAGTATGTAATCATTGAAGATGTATTGCACAAAATGGACATAGATGGAATGTTCCTAAGATGTGTTGACATTGACCAACAAAAGAAGCTTCTTCAAGCTCCCCATAAGAAGGCATGTGGAAGTCACTACTCATCCATAGTCATGGCATTCAAGATCCTTGGAAATTCCTACTATTGACCTAGTATGTTTCATGATTCTTATAAATCGGTTGGATAATGTGAAAAATGTAAATTATTTGCAGGAGTACCCCAATTGGTAGCACTTCCATTAAAACTTGTCATTATAGAAGAACCATTCAAGCAATGGAAATTAGATTGATAAGGACTTTTGAATCCCTTGTCAAGTGCTAGGCATACTTGCATTTTGATAGCCATCGACTACTTTACCAAATGGATTGAAGCCACCCCTATCAAGAAAACCACATCTAAAGTAGTCTACACTTTTCTAAAGGAGAACATCCCGGTCATGTTTGTGGTTCTAGAAAATAATGTCATTGATAATGCACAAAATTACACTTCTGATGAATTGCATATTTTTTGTTATGATAATGGGATTCAACTAGCACATTCCTCAAGCTGCTTTCCTTAGTAGAAAACCAAGCCAAGTCCACTTATAAGAATCTCATTTCCATCATGAGGAAGTTAGTGAGCAAAAATGCTAAAGATTCAAATAAAAATTTGTATTAATCATTATGGGATGACCTCACCTCACATAAGAGGGTGATTAGAATGACTCCCTTCAAGTTGGTATATGGTGATGAAGCCCAATTATATTTGTACCTTGAGTTGGCTGCAATAAAACTCCAAAAAGTAATTGAAGATGAAGCTTTATAAAATTTATTAGAAAAGACAATCCTCTACTTGAAAAAGATTGAAGAAGAAAGGGAGAATGCAATAGATAATATCACTAGTCACTATGCATAGGTAGAATTTATTTTTTATCGTGGAGCCATACCTAGGAAGTTTATGAAGAATGATGAAGTTCTACTTTGAGACAAGTGGAAAGGAACCACGAGGATCTCATAAGCATTTGAACAACTATGGAAAGGTCCTTTTTAATCAGTAAAGTGCTTGGACCAAATTCATTCAAATTGAAATATCCACATAAAACATTAATGTCATTGTCCTACAACATGGAGGATCTAAGTCTCTATCAATTATAAGGACTATATATATATATATATATATATATATATATATATATATATATATATATATATATATATATATATATATATATATATATATATATATATATATATATATATATATATCTGTATGTCTGTATGTATGTAAATGTATATGTATATATCTATGCATATATGTATATATATATATATATATATGTATATATGTGTATATAAATATGTATATATATATATATGTGTGTGTGTGTATATATATACATGCACACACATATACATGTATATTTGTATATATATGTATTATTGTATATATACATACATACATATATATATATATATACATACATATATATATATATATATATATATATATAAATACATACATACATACATACATACATACATACATACATATATATATATATATATATATATATATATATATATATATATATATATATATATATATATATAGGGTATGTGCATGATAATGGTGTGCCAAAAAATGTCAATGTGAAAAAAGTGGAGTTTGAAAACGTCTAAAAGCATTTCAAAATCTGCTATGACTTTTTTCCACCCATCCTAATACCAAGGCTAAAAAGTTAGGACCAAGCCTTTTTGGGTATCCGATCAATAATCGGGTATCTAATTTTATATTGATTACCCAAAACCTATAACATCTATATATATATAACCTGAGAGCTCTTTTTACATTGTGTTTTTTTTGGTTGAGTGTGGAGGTCGATTCGGGTATCAGATTTTGGAATGGGTATTAGATAAGGTAAGAATTTTTTTATTTTTATTTTTAATGTTTTGAATGAAATTATTATAAATTGAATGTGTTAAAAATTAATTTTTTTTAATAGAAATTGTTGAAATTTAGGTTGGTTTTAATAGAAATTATGTTTTACAAATTAATTGGTATGGCTAACCCAAATGATTGTACTGAGGTAGGAAACAATGTTCCTCATAACCCTCCACCAAACAATCTCGTACCCCCTCAAAACCATCCACTAAATGATCCCCTACCTCCTCAAAACCCTCCTCAAATTGAAGATTTGATATTTGAAAATCTTGCAAAATTGAGGGTTTTGCAAACCACATATAACACTATACCCACATTGTCTCCCATGTTATCCATGTTAAACACCATAGTGGATAATATTGAAACACTTACCAATGAACAAAATGCTAGTCTTTTTTGGCATGACCAAATGCATGCCATGTTTGATGATGGGTTAGACTATGATGAGGTTGCAACCCTAAATATAACTAAAGATGATATAGTTAGCCTTTTTGTGGACCCAAAAATCGGTAAACAAGTATAACACACAAAGCCAAAACTATCAATTAAATGGTGCACAAATGAGGCTATTCATGCAAACTTTTGGGATCGTTGGTGGATGGTTTTTGACATCCCTCCACACAACAATTTGGAGGTGCCATTTTATTTCATTAGAAAATTGTATGCCGAAATTGTGTTGGGCCTCAAGGTGAACTATTAAAGCAAGAGGCTCAACATGGGTGTAGGAGGAGGAGCTCCTTAGGATAGACCCTTTACCCAATAGAAGAAAGCTAGCTCTCTTTTTTGCCCTACTGATGTCTCCCCCCTCCTCCAATGCAGCATCATGATATCATTATAGAGGCTAGCTCTCAAACTATTAGAGTGATTCATAGATTGAGAAAACTATTGATATCCTAGGCTATGTCAGTGTTGCCTCCCCATGTTGATGATGTTGGCACGAGTTTAGCATTGGTGAGCTCATCACATGTTTGTGTGCCCCATACTTGCATAACATGCAAGAATAATTGTTTGGGTCCCATAGGTGATCTTTTTGAGTATTAGTTTGTATTTGAGGAGGATACACCAGATGCACATATAGAGGTTATGCACCTTGACATGAGAGAGAGGGGGCATGTAGAGGCATGGAATCCTTATGTGTCGGTACTTGTATACACTTTTTTGTTATGACATATGTGATTTAAAGTTAATCTTTATAATAGATTAATTTTAATTTTTAACCCATACTGACTTATACATGTATGTGATCTTCATTCATGTTTAGTTGATGACTAAGGAGGAGCTCAGACAGGTTGATAATGTCATGCTCTCAGCTATTTCATTTGGCCTTGAGACATCTATGGTATATTATGTTGTGTTCTCATTATTTTTTCAATTTGATATTGGAGCATATATGAATTCTAATCTTTCTTTTCTCTTCCAAGTATCACCTATCAATGGGGGGCAGAGTGTGAGAGATGAGGCACAGCCCATTGACAAGGGGAAGGTAATTAGGTGCTTTTAAAGTGATTAAATATCAATACATTCTTATAAAATGTTTGGGATAATGAAATTTAATTACATTCTTTATTGTATAGGGTGTGGCCACTGGTGATGAATCTAGGAAGATTCCACATTATAGATGCTCTGTCATTTCCATTTGCAGTGGAAGCCCCATCATATGTATAAGTATCATTTATTTTTTATTTTCCTTATTTTCATAAATAACATTTTAAAACTTTTTTTTTTTTTTATATTAACAACTAGTATTTTTTATCTCATAGGAAACACCTAGTGCACAGGAGGTTGAATGCTAGAGTTTTATATCTTTGTTGATAAAACCATTATATCTAGAGGAGGAGTCAACACAAGTAAGTTGTCGTTTGAATTCTTGATTATATGTTATAAATTTAGCATTCTATGAATTATAATGTTATAGTTTAAGTTGTAGATTCATCTTACAAACATACTTGAACATATACAAGCCACTAACAATGAGGTTCAAGCATTGCCAAGGACATATGAGAGGACTCCTAACTAGTGTAGGAGGTTCACGAGAGAGGTATTTATGATGAAATTTTAATACTATAAATCTTCATTAAAAAAATGATCATTATGCATTTGAGTAATTCAATGTTAGATACATAGAATCATGTAAATTTAGCAGTCTAACTTTGGGTTTTCCTTTTTGTTTATGTAGGAGGCATCCGATCCACCTAGTGTAGTGAAGATGATGCATTTTAATCATCCACCAGCAGCATAGGATAGTATAGTTGTCATAGGATGTGTCATGAGATGTTTTGAGATGGCATATGCCACATTGTGTACAGAAACATTGATATTATACACATTCTAATGGCATGATCAGCCACATTTTGTATATGGATCTTTGTATTCTGATATATATTTGCATAATTTGTCTATGGATATATGAACTTTGATATATATGTGTGTAATTCATCTATGGATACATGTATTTTGATATATATTTTTGTCATTTATGTGCACAATGATATACATATTAATTTAGTATAATATTGTTCAATTTATTGTGGATCATATGTATTGTTCATGTTTATGGAATATCATTCATTTTGATCATGTTTGTTATATTTGATTTTGTAAGAATTTGGTATAGCTTTGATACCATGTAAGAATTTTCCTAAGGCAAGAATGAAATGCCAAGATCTAGAAGCTCAAGAGATAGCACAAGAGAGACAAGATATGATCAATTGAAAATAGATATTAGATGATTGGATATCAGATAAATGGATATCAAATGATTGGATAAATACATCATAGAAAAGCCTTGTATATAAAGGCAATCAAGATGACTAGGAGTCATGCGAAGAGATATGCATACCAGCTAAGCATATGTCCACCAAGAGTGGATTATCCTCCATTGTGCATGAATGTACATGCAACAATGAGAGGATAAGAATGTTGTATCTCATAAAGAGATGTAGTAGACAACATGTGCTCAATTGGAGTGCAAACTATTGTGTTGCCTACATGACAACTCATATGAATATGAAAACTAATGTGAATATGAAAAATCCTAGGTGTCTACATGACAACTAATATGAATATGCATTAACCTAAGTAAACTTAAGTAAAGTGTAAATAGTAAATACTTATTTACACCAACACCACCCCTTAAGTGCAACTTAGGGAAATGTACTTAAGCTTGCAAATGCTATATAGTAATGCAAGATGGGTCCCAACTACTAGGGCATGTTAGGTACCCATGTACAAAATGCAAGTGCAAAACATATGCAATACAATCTCTCATAAAGTAGAGAAAGAGAGAAAACCACATCGGAAAAACCCCCCTCCAAAATGAGAGAGAAGAAGACTTCATGTGAGGAAAAGATTGCCCCCCATAACAGAGAAGAAGAGGAAGATAGACCAAGCAACCTCCCATCAATGTAGAATGTACACCAATAGAAGATGCTCCAGGCTTGATGTAGAAACTACACCATGAGTGTAGAATAACATTCCTACCCTTAGGAAGAAACAAAACAAAAGGTGTACCAATGAAGCCTCTCCCATCTATAGGAAGAAACCTTAAAATGTATGAAATCTCTGAAACTTGCTCAAGTGTCCCCATGTTGATACCGAAATGTGTCTCCTCCAAATCATGTCTACTATGCCACTCTACTAAAAAAGACAAATTAGGCTCAACTAGGGATGAATGTAGAGCATTTATTAAAGAATTAAATATCTCCTATGAAAATAAACTGACCTCCTCCAACTGCTATATCAAAGGATCTACCATTATGTCAAATTCAAAAGATTGATCAAGTAGAGAATGAAGATGAGGGTTAGCATGCTCCCTCACAACAGTTGGAGAAGGATCATCTCCACCAAAGAGAAGATGAATTTCATTAATAGTGTATCCCAAATAAACAAATTGGAAATGTCTATCAAGTAGTCATCCCATGAAACTAAACTCCACAAACAAACTAGAAATGTCTATCAAGTAGTCATCCCATGGAACTAAGTCTGGAAGACAATGAATATCCTACTACACTGAATCACTTGAATAAATGGCTATGTGAGTACAACTATCATCAAGAACAATAGTAGATGGAATATCAATAGGAGGAGAAGCAATGGATGGCTCAAAAGGCTACTAATGATTTTTGAAGCCATATAGCTTCATATTTTGCCATGCTAGCTGCTATGTATTCTTCTTTTGTTGAACTTAGAGCCACAAACTTCTACTTCCTATTGAACCAAGATACAACTCTTGATCACAAACTAAAACAATACCATGAAGTGCTCCTTTTGTTCATTGTACTCCCTTCCCAATCTACATTAGTATAGCCCATCAATCTGATAACTTCACCTCAAAGATATATGATCTAATACTCAACTACACCATGTAACTAATGCAACACATGTTTGGTTATTTTCTAATGCACTATCTTTGGTTCAACCATGAACTAACTAAGAGAGTTCACTACAAAATCTATATCTAGCCTATTGTTTACCAAATACATAAGTACACCAATAAATTACCTATATAAAGTAGGATCTACATCCTTCTCCTTGGATGTATCTATTGACTTGGTGGTTAGCACCTCCTTCAAGGTTCGCGACATGGCTTAACTACCTCTTATGGATTTGGGTAAGTCCAGTGTTCCTGATATTCATTAATAGCTTGAGCTTTTGGCACAACAACAAACATACCAACAATTGGTATCAAGGCCTTGGATTATAGGTTAAAATCTCAAGAGGTCTCCTTCATTCCATCAATGTAGAATCCTCAATTGGTACTGAGGGGGAGATTGCTGACTTGGTGGTTAGCACCTCATTCGAGGTTCGCAACATGGCTTAACCACCTCTCGTGAATGTGGGGAAGTCTAGTATTTGTGATGTGCATTGATATCTTACAATTTTGGTTCAATGACAAACATACCAATAATATCTACCTTCCTTCAATTCATGATCATGGGTGTAGATATGGCTTTGTAATCCTCCATCCTAAATCTTTTCAAGTTTCAATGCAATACTTTCCTTGACCAAGGAAAATTTCTCCTTCTATCTGTTGTTGGATCCTAATTTAATAATTTTGAAATAACTAAGAAACTAGACCAATGCATCTAAGGCTAGAAAAATCTTAGGATGGATACACTCGACTGCAATCTTGGGCCAACTATAAGGCATAACTCCTTCTTCACTTGAGGCTCTGCAAGACCTAGGCAGGTTAACTTTGAGGTTCTAATATATGGTACCAATGCAATTAAACATATAATCTAAACCTAATAACAACAGATGAAACCCTTTTGGCTTCTAATACTTATGCAATAACAAAGGAACGAAATAGCTACAAATCATAACCTATGAACTCATAAGCTAAGTGAGGGTTAATTCCTTTCAGCCCACTACAAAACATGAAATACTGAACTGATTTGATTAAAATAATTTGTACAAATGACATTCATATCAGCTTACACCTAACTTAGTGATCGGTGCCTTATCTATTGGGACATAGAGTCATTACCAGCAGGATGACCTAACTTGATTGCCTTACAATTAAGTTTTTCAACTGAAATCCCCAAATTCTATTCTTATGAAATATCCCCTTCATATACCTAGAAAACCTATTAGAAAATTGAAGCATTTACTTGACTCCTTTAATAAAAAGCAACAATAGATCAAACACACAACTCATCCAAGTTGCCTTAAATTGAATAAACCTTATTTATTCAATCTCAAAGTTAATAGCATATAGGAGACAAAATAAGAGAACATAGATAATTCATTATAAATCCCCTTCTATATTTATCCATGGAAAGACCAAATACATTAAACTGGTAATATTGAATTCAACTAAAGATACTTCAGATGATCTAGCATTAATTTCCATTATCTTAGAGAAACAAGACATAAAATGAAATGAAATCTACACAAGAGTGGATGTGTGGCCTTCACTACTAGAGCTCTGCTCAATAGACAGGAAGTAAAACCAACAACAACCTAGTTTTTTAGTGAAAATTGGAACCCTGCTAGTATCACAAAGAAAACTGCCAACCAACACAATGAGAAAGAAAGAGAATGATATAGAAGAAATGAATTCCTGGATCTGTTATGCATCTGACATGTGTCCACTTAGAGAAAATCTCCTAGAAATTAAAAGCATCTCTCTAATCTCTCTTTGTCTCTCTAATCTCTCTTTGCAACTACATATCAAATCCCCATTATTTTGGCTCTCAAAAGCACAAAAATATCTCAGATATTTGTATGAAATAATAACCAATTTTGATGCCTAATTTGAATTCAAGGTAACAACAAAAATTAGTTAAAATGAACTCTAGAAGCCAAGAAAACATTTTAGAATCACTTTAAGCTTCAACAAACTTCAATGTTTGTTCCCCAACTAATTTTGATGCTCCATGATGAGAACTGCCTATTCTGCTAAGAATGCCCCTAAACACACAAAACTGCTTATAGAGTGAACCAGTGAAGACCTGCTAAAAAACTGACCCCAAATCTAGAAAACTTATCTCCTCCTAGTTCCAATGGTATGCTACATTGGATATTTTGGATAAAAATTGACCTCTTGGTGACCATTTGAAAATTTGGCTCCTAAGCCATGAACGAAGCTTAAAATGAAAAATTTAAAAATTCATATAGTTTAAACTATATAAAAAATTTAAATTCATTTAAATCTTTGCATTTGAAAAAATCATGTGTAGATTCTAATTCATCTCTGAATTTGATTTTATATTCACATTTATGCCCAATCACTAAAGCCACTTGTCAAACGTCGATTTGTTGAGCAACATTTGAAACATTTTAAATCATTTTTCATTTTGATTAAATATTAATCCTTTAAATCATTTAAATGATTTTACCATCACTTTTGGCTTCCCGTAGCATCCCTTCCCATTTGTTTTATCTTTATGCTCTTACACTGGGTCCCATTTCGTAATGTTAGTCGTAACACCTCAACCCTTTAAAATTTTGCTTTCGAACATATGGGAAGAAGCCCATCGTAGCATCGTAAAGCCTCATTTTTCAAGCTCTACTCATACACTGGGTCTCCAAAATGTGACACATGTCCTCCTTTCTATATTTTTTGGTCAATTTTACCCAACTTATGTGCTGCCCATGGGCCCAACACACTACTGCGAGTCTTGCCTTTGAAAAGGCTTGTCTTATTAGACATTATGTTAATCGTGTGGAGTTATATTTAAAGAATATAAGACATCCTTACATCAAGAATGTGGGATAATTGATTTAAAAATTTCCCCTTTTCTTCTCTGCTACTTGTGTGTTCTTTCCTCTTGTTCCTTTTTAAAGCTGGTAGCTTGTGCATACTGGGGTCTTTACTTGTTGACACCTTCCTCACCTTGTATGCGATTTCATCTCTCCAAGGTAGTAGCAAACAAATGAAATAAAATAAAACTTTTGAAATCCTTGCGTGCTACCTCTATTTTGGGCATGGATGGCTCCTTTCAAATGCTAGCCAGCTTCCATGCATGAGAGTCCCTTGCTACATGGATATCCCCTCCCTTTATCTGGTTTGCTTTCCCATCTCTCTAGGTTTGAAGATCATTACTGCCTTGAATAATGGATTTAATACTTAAATAAAAAAGTCAAGCAATGTGAACAACAAAGAGCAGAATCAATCAATGCCCACTCATTGTAATTAGCACCTTATGTGAGTAAAAATGGTGAAGGTGTGCTTTTACAATAGGCACGGATTTGTAAATGTCCTTTTGTTTCTTCATCCCTTTCATATAGCTTGTAGCATTCCTCATAGTGGCTCCCATTTGCTTCAGCCTATTTTCCTCCTCTATCCAAAGCTTTTACACTCAACCTCACATTCAACTGAAGCAATAAGGATCCAGGATGCAAATCTGAAAATTCTACAGAGGGATTAAAATTAGTTTGATCTTCATATATCAACTTTGTTATGGAATAACTCCTCACTATTCTCTTGTTCTTTTTTTCCATTTCATGACCCACTTTCATAGCCTTTTGTTCTCCAATGTAGGCCGTCAACTTTTTCTGATAAGCAATCACAGCTTTCACAAATTCCTCATAAGCCCTTTGGCATCAAGGGTAGTAAAAAACATTCTTTGTACAAAATTCACCATCATGGTGCATTCTTTTAGGATGGAATTGCAAACCGATGATGAATGTTCCTTTCTCTGGATTGTATCCATTTGGGTCATAAAATGCTTAAATTAAATCATGTGGGGCATATGCCATTGGTATGAATCTCTCTACCAATCTCTTTATCCCCTCCAAACTCTGATTCACTATTGGATTGTGAATTATTTCATCAGTAATCCCATAGCCTCGGATCTAGAAATTGCTTTCTGGCCTCATATGCAATTTGAACAACTTCTTCCACTCCCGAGCATAATCCAAAGGCTTCTACAAGCTTAACGTTTACATTACCCCAGGTATATTGATTGTTGTTCTCTTTCAAAGTTTTAATAATGTCACATCTCTTCTCATTTTGTGCACACTAAAACATTCAAACTTCTACCTTTAACTCAAGCCTCTCCACATATTTCAAATATCACTTCTAAACCGGTTCCATGAAATCAAAGTCACCACCATTGACACTTTGTCAAACCCATCATTTTTATCAATCAGGTGAGATTTTAGTCGGGCCCCAAAAGTGGCTCCGACCTAAAAAAAAATTATTTTCAGACAACTGATATGTAGATTAATCCATTGATCTTTTCAAACTATCCAAAATCAAAATCACGCACTAAATCATCACTTGAAACTCATTTTATCACTTTATGGAAACTGTGAATTCTTTGTCAGGAGGCCTATTGCCTAGCTTTAAAAATTGATTCTAGCATCTAACCAAGCTCCGAAACTCTGAATATATTGTTTCTCTAACATAATCAATAGTCTTGCTAAATCTCATCACATGATGACATCAAGGTCAAAAGATATTGGCCTCCGAAGTTGCTCACTTAAAATCACTTGCAAATAAACATGTTAGGAAACTAGAAAATGTGTTTGGTTTGAGCTTTGAAAATTGAGCAAAGAGGTACATGAGGATCTGGAAAGTAGGGCATTGGTAGACTATCATGAGGAGAATGTAATTCTGTGATTTGGACTCATGAAAAATTACGAGACACATTTGGTGAAGGTTTGAAGTTGGCTACTTAAATTTGTAGACTAAAAGCACTGGCAGAAAAACATTTCTTGCAAATAGAATGGACTTAGGAAAGTGTGTAGATAGATTCATCAAGATTTGTAAACTGGCATACTTGAAGTATTTTCAGAGAAGAACATAGTGGTATAATCCATATGATCTCACCTATCATAGATATCAAATTATGGCATCATGAACAGGGGTACTAATCAATCTACATTTCATAACACCAGTGAAACTTTATAAATCACAAACAAAATCACGTTTAAAAATTGATCAAATGGATTCGTCATAAGCTCAAATTAGGAACATAGAAAGTCTTTGACCCCTAGATATGATGCAAAAGGAATTTTCTTATTTGGGTCAACTGGTCAACAGTTATGATAGGTCAAATAGGGCCTTCCAAAATTTTGCACAATTTGTAAATGCATGAAAACAATAAACTACCAACTTTGAGGGCTTCGAAACCTAATCAAACAGATTCAAAATGACTTGAAAATTGGAACATAGGTTCTTTGATATGCATATTAAATATCTCCAAAGTGGTGAGTCATGAAACATTACTGGGTGTGAGATATTCAAACACAAACTTGGCTACTGTACGCATTTTGACACCTGGGTAGAATTATGAATTTTGACACTAGCTCAAAATGGGAATTCACCGAATGATTCGGGATGGAAACATAACATTGTGGATCACATGAATATATCAAATGAAAGGTGTTAAGCCACTTAAACACCATCTAGGCCTCAAACTGACAACCAACTACATATGCATAGAAAGCATCCATAGGGCATTGATTATTCAAAATTTTCAATATGTGACTGAAAATTGACCATGCAATTTTCAGTCCCAATAGTGGCTCTGTCTAGGGATACATGTCCCTTGTGGGCATGGCAAGGATTTAGATCTCCAGGAGAAGTAAACCACACACTTTCAACAAAAACTCCTCTTGCACAACTTTATTGAAAAAAAGTAAACTACTACTCCTACTATGTACAAACGACGACCTTGGGCCATTAGAGAGTTTTCAAAACTCCTTACCTTAGTCATAGACCTGATTCTTATTTATATTTTCTTGAGGTAAACTAAAATTATCTTTCTCATCAATTCCACCAATTAGATTAGCATCTTGAAACAAAACACTTGGAAAAAATGAATTCGCACCTTCATTCTCATAGTGTATGTACTAATCAACATTAAACTCTACATCATGCTCACTATGAAAATATGAATCAACTTGATCATAACTATTGATATCAAATTGAGACTAATCATCCCTAACTGACTCATAGACACCTTCAAGTGGAAACACAAAATTTTGGAACTCTACTTCATTCAATGAGTTACATGAATCAAATTGTAACTCACCTTGTGCATCCAGATATGAAGAAAATGTAGAATCTGATTTCTCCTCATTTGTAATATTAGTACTCCATAAATCAGATTGAACATTCCCTACAACCTCTTCACATTCAAACAACTGATTAGATACTAAATCACAAGAATCATCATGAAATTGCATGTTCACAATATGTTGATCCATATCAATGTTTTCTTCAAATAAATAATTAGAGTAAATCATTTCATTACTATAACTTTCCTCATCATATGAGCAATCAAAATGTATCTCAACCTCATGAAAAAAAGAAGACAATGAACCAACAATAGACCTTATCTCTACATTTTCATTCTCAACATAGGAGTTGTTATGTGTATTTATATACAAACTACCATCACATACACCTCCAAAACTTGACAAAGCATATTCTAAAACTATATCTTCTTCAAAATCAAATTTAGGTTAAATGACTTCACCATATGGAAATGCAAAACATGGCAAAGCACATGCATCCTTGGATAGATTAGAATACCTTTTAAAATCATGAGCCAACGAATCTGAAATCTCATCAACACTTAACAAGACTTCACTACTAGTTTCTTTTCCTTGGCTATGATTGTTATTTGGATAGCTTGACATATTTACAAATTCAAACTAATCAATAACATATTTTGAAAACCTAGAACTCTGATCATCACATATATCTTCTTCTTTAGACAATACCTCAACAACCGATATTTTGACATATTCACATTTATCACTAGAAGAAAAACTCTTACTATTATTATACTTTTCCTCTTCTTTAAAATCATCATCATAACAAGATAATATCATATACATATCATCAAATTGCTGATTACTGTCCTCTGATTCATAAAACTGAGACTCTTCATCTTCAATATCATTTTCAATGAATTCATTGGATTCATTAGCATTCAAAGCACTTTCAATCTCCATGAAAAATTCTTGGATTTCAATCATCTTTTCTAACCTTGACTTTGCTGACTAATCAACTGAATATGGCATAAAAAATTCTAATAATACCATTGGCCATGAAGACTTCTCAGATCTGAAGGACTCATCGAGGTTCATAACTACTGATTTAAACTTCATGTAAATTTGAAATCCACTAAGACCCTTAATATTACCAATTGTATTTCTTATGCCTATGATAGTCTTATTATGAATTTCTCTTTTCAGCCAAGCAATATTTGCATGAATACTTTCAAGATTTGGTACATCACTTTCAGACCTAGATTTTGAATCCATCTTATAAAATATTACAATCCTACCTCTTTTTTCTTAGTGTTGAAAACACTAGATGGAGGCAACTATTTTGTTCATTGAACTTTCATGAAGGACAAATACATGAAAATTGAAAATGCCTTTATGTGTTCCTACATTAAACCTCTGATCTGTTGATTGGCATGGGTGCAAACATGAAATCCTTCACACCAAAGATAAAATCCTTTGTACAATTGCCACCTCTTTAAAGAGGAAAATGAAATCATAGCAGTGATTTACCTTTTGAAATAAATTACTTCAGTAGATACAAACAACTACATAAACTATCAACCAAGAAATTTATACTTCCTCTCTCCCAACAAACTAGATCTGCCCATAACTACTGAAAGACTTTGATATTGAAATAAACCATGCACTAGCACAGAGATTTAGACTAGAGTTGCCACTCACACTTAGTGAGAAAAGATTTGAAACAATTTACCACTTGTAAATTCTAAACCAGACTTTCAATATGAAAAACTTTGCAGATCATTAACACCTTGAAAAGAGAATACACTTCATAAATCGATTCTTGACTTTGAACCTTTTTCAACCACACTTGTAAAGACTGAACTGATTGAAGATAGACTTATAATAGTCATAGAACACAATTTACATCCACTCTTACAACATACTACTTTCCATGAACAAAGCTTAACTGGGGAACATAAAATTCAGCAAGGATGTGAAAAGAACATCGCAATTACCTCACTGTCATAGCAAGTTCTACTTGTTGTATTGAATCCTTTTAAAATTTTCAAGGTTTGTCTATCACACAGATTCAAAAAATGCTATTTATTGTCTAAGGACTAAAATATTCAATTAACACTAGAGATTCTTGTCCTTTTAACAAAATGTATTGCCATCTTATCTCCCTAGCAGAGTTGCCATTTTGTTGGTTCCTGATTTAACAGTTTTAAAAATAATCAAGAAACTAGACCAATGCATCTAAGGCTAGCAATTTTCCTAAGATGGATACACTCAACTGCAATCTTGGGCCAACTATAAGGCATAACTCCTTAACTTCAGGCTCTGCAAGACCTAGGTAGGTTAACCTTGAGGTTCTAATATATGATACCAGTGCAATTAAACATATAATCTAAACCTAATAACAATAGATGAAACCCTTTTGTCTTTTGATACTTATGTAATAACATAGGAAAAAAATAGCTACAAATCATGACCTATGAACTCATAAGCTAAATGAGGGTTAATTCCTTTCAGCCCACTACAAAATATGAAATACTGAATTGATTTGATTAAAATGATTTGTGCAAATGACATTCATATCATCTTGCACCTGACTTAGTGATTGGTGCCTTATCTATTGGGACATAGAGTCATTACCAGCAGGATGACCTAACTTGATTGCCTTACAATTAAATTTGTCAACTAAAATCCCCAAATTCTATTCTTATGAAATATCCCCTTCATATACCCAAAAACCGTATGAGAACATTGAAGCATTTACTTGACTCCTTGAATAAAAAGCAACAACAGATCTGACATACAACTCATCTAAGTTGCCTTAAATTGAAAAAACCTTATTCATTCAATCTCAAAGTTAATTACATATGAAGAATTTGGAGACAGAGTAAGAGAACATAGATAGTTCATTATAAATCCCCTTTTCTATTTATCCCTAGAAAGACCAAATACATTAAAATGGTAATACTAAATGCAACTCAAGATACTTCACATGATCTAGCATCAACTTTCATTATCTTAGATAAACAAGACATAAAATGAAATGAAATTTGCACAACAACAGATGTGTGGCCTTCGCTGGTAGAGCTCTGCTCAATACATAGGAAGTAAAACCAACAACAACCTTGTTTTTTAGTGAAAACTAGAACCTCGCTAGTATCACAGAGAAAACTATCAACCAACACAATGAGAAAGAAAGAGAATTATATAGAGGAAATGAATACCTAGATCTGTTCTACATCTAACATTTGTCCACTTGGAAAAAATCTCCTAAAAGTTAAAAGCATCTCTCTAATCTCTCTCTACAACTACATATCAAATCCCCATTATTTTGGCTCTCAAAAGAACAAAATATCTCAGATATTTGATTGAAATCATAACTGATTTTGATGCCTGATTTGAATTCAAGGCAACAACAAAAATTAGTTAAAAATGAACTCTAGAAGCCAAGAAAACTTTTTAGAATCACTTTAAGCTTCAAAAAACTTCAATGTTTGTTCCCCAATTGATTTTGATGCTCCATGATGAAAACTGCCCATTCTACTGAGAATGCCTATGAAAACACAAAACTGCTTATAGAGTGAACCAGAAAAGACTTGCTCAAAAACTGACCCCAAATCTAGAAAATTTATCTCCTCCTAGTTCCAACAGTATGTTGCACTGCATATTTTGGATAAAAATTGACCTCCTGGTGACCATTTGAAAATTTGGCTCCCAAGCCATGAACAGAGCTTAAAATGAAAAAAAGGGCCCCATAAAATTATAGGCCTAACCATACCTAAAAATTCTAGTGGAGATGGATGGGATGGTTGGCTAGCTATAATAGTACAGTAGGGTAGGGCGCACCATACCATACCATAAAATTTTAGGCTAGGGGTAGGGGGGGCCTCCACATTAGAATAGTATGGGCCACAGAATAGTAGGGCACCAATCGATTTGAGCTTAGGTGAATCGCTCTACAACTATTTGATCACCCCATAGATCCTAAGGTGCTACTCTAGTTCGAGCTTCTTTAGTTTCTCACAGGACAGTACCAATTTGATCTGAGTTCCCATTATGAAATTTTAAAACTTATATAGTTTGAACTATATAAAACATTTAAATTCATTTAAATCTTTGCATTTGAAAAAATCATGTGTTGATTCTAATTCATCTCTGAATTTGATTTTATATTCACATTTATGCCCAGTCACTAAAACCACTTGTAAAACTTCTCACATGATAGTACCAATTTGCTCTGAGTTCCCATTATGAAATTTAAAAACTTATATAGTTTGAACTATATAAAACATTTAATTTCATTTAAATCTTTGCATTTGAAAAAATCATGCGTTGATTCTAATTCATCTCTGAATTTGATTTTATTGTAAAACCTCCATTTGTTGAGCAGCATTAGAAATGTTTTATATCATTTTTCATTTTAATTAAATATTAATCGTTTAAATCATTTAAATGATTTTACCATCACTTTTGGCTTCCTGTAGCATCGCTTCTTGTTTGTTTTATCTTTACACTCTTACACTGGGTCCCATTTCATAATGTTAGTCATAACACCGCAACCCTTTAAAACTTGCCTTTCAACCATATGGGAAGAAGCCCATTGTAGCATCATAAAGCCTCATTTTCTAAGCTCTGCTCATAGACTAGGTCTCTAAAATGTGCCACATGTCCTCCTTTCTGCATTGTTTGGTCAAAATTTACCTGACTTACGTGTCGACCACGAGCCCAACACACCACTGCGAGTCTTGCCTTTGAAAATGCTTATCTTATTAAACATTAGGTTTGTTGTGTGGAGTTATATTTAAAGAATACAAGACATCCTCACATAAAGAATGTGGGATAATTGTTTTAAAACATTCCCTCTTTTCTTCTTTGTTGCTTGCGTGTTCTTTCCTCCTATTCTTTTCTAAAGCCAATGACTTGTTTATACTGGCATCTTTACTTATTGACACCTTCCTCCCCCGCCGCTTCAAATGTGGGCTTCCCTTGTATGCAATTTCATCTCTCCAAGGTGTAGCAAACAAATGAAATAAAGTAAATCTTTTGAAATCCTTGCATGCTACCTCTGTTTTGGGCATGGATGGCTCCTTTTCAAATGTTGGCTAGCTTCCAAGCGTGAGACTCCCCCACTACACAGATGTCCGCTCCCTTTATCTGGTTTTTGTTCCCATCTTTGTAGGTTTGAAGATCATTACTACCTTGAATAATAGATTTAATCCTTAAATAAAAAAGTCAAGCAACTCGAATAGCAAAGAGTAGAATTAGTCAATACCCAGTGATTCTAATTAGCAGCTTATGTGAGTAAAAATGGTGAAGGCATGCTTTTACAATAGGTACAGATCTGTAAATGTCCTTTTTTTCTTCATTCCTTTCGTATAACTTGCAACATTCCTCACAGTGGCTCCCATTTGCTTCAGCCTCTTTTCCTCCTCTATCCAAAGCTTTTACACTCAACCTCGCATTCAACTCAAGAAATAAGGATCTAGAATGCAAATCTAAAAATTCTATAGAGGGATTAAAATTAGTCTGATCTTCATATATCATCTTTGTTATGGAATAAATCCTTAGTATTCTCTTGTTCTAATTTTCCATTTTGCTACCCACTTTCATAGCCTTATGTTCTCCACTGTAGACCGTCAACTTTTTTTGATAAGTAGTCACAGCTTTCACCAATTCCTCATAAGCCCTTGGGCATCCAGGGTAGTAAAAAACATTCTCTGTACAAATTTCACCATTTTGGTGCATTCTTTCAGGATGGAATTGCAGACCCATGATGAATGTTCCTTTCTCTTTATTGTATCCATTTGGGTTATAAAATGCTTCAATTAAGCCATCTAGGGCATATGCCATTGGTATGAATCTCTCTGCCAATCTCTTTATCCCCTTCAACCTCTGATTCACTATTGGATTGTGAATTATTTCATTAGTAATCGCATAGCCTCTAATCTAGAAATCACTTTCTGGCCTTATATGCAATCTGAACAACTTGTTTCACTCCCCAGTGAAATCCAAAGGCTTATGCAAGCTTAATGTTTATGTTACCCCAGGTCTATTGATTGTTGTTCTCTTTCAAAGTTTTTAATAATGTCACATCTCTTCTCATTTTGTGCACACTAAAACATTCAAACTTCTACCTTTAACTCAAGCCTCTCCGCATATTTCAAATATCACTTCTAAACAAGTTCCATGAAATCAAAGTCACCACTATTGACACTTTGTCAAACCCACCATTTTTATCAATCAAGTGAGATTTTAGTCGAGCCCCAAAAGTGGGTCCAACCTAAAAGAAAAATTGTTTTCGAAAAACTTATACACAGATTGATCCATTGATATTTTCAAACTATTCGAAATAAAAATCAAGCACTGAATCATCACTTGAAACTCATTTTATCACTTTATGCAAACTGTGAATTCTGTGTCAGGAGGCCTATTGCCTATCTTTAAAAACTGATTCAAACATCTGACCAAGCTCCAAAACTCTAGATATCTTCTCTCTTTGACATATTCAATAGTCTTGCTAAGTCTCCTCACATGACAACATCAAGGTCAAAACTGGGCAAACGAGTAATTGAGGATCTAGAAATTGGGGCATTGGTAGACTGTCATGAGGAGAATGCAATTCTATGATTTGGACTCATTACAAATCATGAGATGCATTTGGTGAAGGTCTGAAGTTGGCTACTTAAATTTGCAGACTAAAAGTACTAGCAGAAAAACATTTCTTGCAAATGGAATGGACTTGGGAAAGTGTGTAGATGGATTCATCAAGATTTGCAAACAATCATACTTGAAGTATTTTCAGAGAAAAACACAATGGTATAATCCATATGATCTCACCTATCATGGATTTCAAATTATGACATCACAAATAGGGGTATTGATCAATCTACATTTCATGACACCAGTGAAACTTTATAAATCATAAAAGGAATCATGTTTGAAAACTGATCAAATGGATTCATCATAAGCTCATATTAGGAACATAGAAAGTCTCTAACCCCTAGAATATTATGCAAAATGAATTTTCTTATTTGGGTCAACTAGTCAAAAGTTATGATAGGTCAAACAGAGCCTTCCAGAATTTTGCACAATTTGCAAATGCATGAAAATAGTAAACTACGAACTTTGTGGGCTTTGAAACCTAATCAAACGGATTCAAAATGAGTTGAAACCTGGAAAATAGGTTCTTTGATATTCATATTAAATATCCCCAAAGTGATGAGTCATGAAACATTACTGGGTGCGAGATATTCAAAGACAACCATGGCTACTAAACACATTTTGACACCTGGGCAGAATTGCAAATTTTGACACTAACTAAAAATGGGACTTCACTGAATGATTTGGGATGGCAAAATAACATTGTGGATCACATGCTTATGTAAAATGAAAGGTGTTAAGTCACTAAAACACCATGTAGGCCTCAAACTTACAACCGACTACATATGCACAGAAAGTATCCATAGGACATTGATTCTTCAAAATTTTCAATATGTGACTGAAAATTGGCCATGCAATTTTGTGTCCCAACATCTACCATACCCCCATTCCTAGAATGTAGTGCATAAGTCCCAAATCCTTCATCTCAAACTCTTTTGCAAGATCCCTCTTGTAGTCCTCTATGAGCCCTAGTGCATGTAAGAAATAGGTCATCCACATAAAGAAAAAGAAAGAGAACTGATGAGGCCAATTATTGCCTTTATTTTATATTAATTTTAATACTTTATTTTTAATACTGCTAGGACATTTGTGCACTCATAACTAGTTAAACTTATGATAAAGTCCAGAAAGGACTATTAAACTATGGGTAGATAGTTATGTCATATTTTGCCAATATTATACATATAATGCAATATTTCATATAACCATCAAAATGTGTGTTCTAATATCTACATTTAGTTTTATTATGCTTGTTTTCATAAATATTTTTGCATCACAACTAACTTGCTAGGAAAGCAACAAGTTGGAGAGTTGTTGACAACATTCAAGAAGGAGTGTCAAGGCCCAGCTACAGTGGAGGAACCATTATGACACTAGAAGACATGGTTACTACAAAGGAGGAGCCATTATTCCAAGAATATAGGGATGAAGTGTTGCCATTTTCCCTCTACATTTACTATTGTGATGAATTGGTCACCCAAACTTTATTGCTTATTCTATGGCTATTATATTTCCCTCTTCTTCTCTGGTGGATCTTCAATCAGTTTTTTTTCTTTCCTATTTTAGAATAAGTGTCGATCCTCTATTTATAGGGATTGGATCAATAGTTTTAAAAGGTTGGAAAAATGTTATGGAAAAATGTTGTTGTATCTTATAGAAAGTTATCTATAGTTTTATGTATTATTTTTATTTAAGGAGTTTTTGAAATATCATGAAGTAATTCTTGGTTTACATTCTGTGTTAGTAGATTTGCAGAAGCTAACCAAGAGGGCCCACTTGGGAGGTGGATTAGATTAGATTAGTTTAGATTTACTTCTAGCATATCCAATATTTCAGATAGAAGTTACAGTTTCTTCTTGTAGCATCGTACTTTGTGAATGTTCCTACAACATCTACAAGAGCAATTATAGTGGATGGTCTTGGTTGAAATATAGGTTACCATAGAGTTCCATTTTTAGTATTCATTTTAGTAAGGACTTAAGTGTGTTACTTTCCTGCAACACTAATGTAGGTTCTTTATATGCATTTTACTTTCCTATAGCATAAGCATAATGACTTTTCAAGGAACCTAGTGCACATACCATGCCGACCATTTCAAGTATACATCCCTGGGTTGACAAATTAAATGCACCTCATGGTGGGAGAAGTAATCCTTAGATTGAATAAACTATTCTTAGTTACAGCTTTGGGCATGATTATCACATACCTATTGTGAGGCAGACCTTTTTTAGCACCGTTGCTGGAGATGTTGTCAAGCTATGAACATCTTTTTGAGTCATAGTTTTTTTATAGCTAGTTTTTTTTTTAAAAATAGAGATTTATAGTCCTAAAAATTTCCTCACAAGCATGAAGAATTTAATTGCATGCATTGAAGAGGAAGACAATGAGATGAATATGGTAGATTCCTTCCATGAGGGTCTATTAATTTGAACAACGAAGTTGAAGAAGTTGAGTTGCCTTTTGAGGATGCAAGTCCTAATTTTCTTGCAACATCTTCCTCTATAGATCTTTTTTTGGATATAAGCAGTCTTCAACCTTTTTTGAAATCTTGGCCAGCTTTCTTGATAGTTCTTGTCCAAATCCACCTGTTATTAACAATCTTATAGTTAATGATCCTTTTTAGTAGCAACCCCATAATCAAATACCTCTAGTAATGGCACATCCTACTTTTCCATTTCCTCTCTCGAGCCTCATAAACAATGCTAATCTCAAAAATATACCTGCAACTACTCTTCCAAAGTTTTATGGCCTTCTAACTAAGGATCTTGATACTTTTTTGTTTGAGTTCGACATACTCTATCATATCTTTGACTATAACACCAATGTCCACAAGCTCAAGTTCTTTCTAGCAACACTGAAAGAATCAACCTTACAATGGGTCATGGGCATATGAACTAGTTTAGCAGGTACCTAGGATGAGATGCATACTCTATTTCTGGAGAAATACAAATATTACTATAAGGGGAGTGATCCAAGGGGAGATGACATTTTTAGAATATAAAAAATGGAGGATGAAACATTGGAAGACTATGTTTCATGTTTTTTGTACACAATGTAGAAGAACCCCCAACATGTACTAGTAGAGGATTCAGAGAAACTAGTCTTCTTGAGAGGAGTAAATGATAATTGTCTAGAAGCATTAGACCTAATGGTTGGTGGCAATATATACCAATCTTCTTGGGATGACCTCAAGAAAATATTTCTTAACTACTCAAGGTCAACTATGAAGAAAGGCAGAGGGTACTAGTCCACAGTTAGTAAATGAATTAGTCAGGGCATTTCAAATCTCAAGATATCTAATTTACTCTTATATTTCAACCAGGACATCATAAATGATGTCGCTACACATATCAACACCATGAATAAAAAGAAGAAGCATGCAGAATTTGAATCACAATTGGCAAAGTACTATCCTCACTGCCACCAAAGAAAGAAAGACTACACATGTAAGCTGGTAGCCAACCTAGAGAATCAATATTTGCTAACTAAGTACATGAAGATAGATGAGGACAATGATCAAGTGTTCATTGTTTCTCAACGTTGACCATGGGCTTCAAGGTAAGGTATGCCTCAAGATCTTCTACAATTTTTAAATCCTTACAATAATCAATGGAAAAAAATTATTAGAATCCTTCTTAGTACTCCCAGCCTCCTAGGAAAAACTAGAAAAACAACCAATAGCCTAATCAACAAAATAATCAATGGCAAAACTAGCAAAACAACCAATGGCCTAATCAGTAAAATAACTAGTGACAAAATTAGTAGAATCAATGGTAACCACCACAAGGAAATTGGTAGCAAAATAACCAATGGAGGGGACGTCCATAGTAGCCTAACCAAAATTCTAGTTACCCACAACTACAGTCTCTAGTGCAACCACTTGCAATAATGCCACTTCCTGCACCAAATAATGCTAATCCTAAGCCAACCCAATTGCGTACTGAATCTTGGCCAAATCCAAACAAAAAGAAACAATAGCAACAAACGTACACTACTAATACTTAGTAGTGCCCTACTTATTCACTAGAGATATCTGATATCCATTTGAGATCTAGCACAACTCCTATGCCAAAATATCCTATTATCACAGAAGTTGTAGACACTCCTGCAACACAACTTCTAGAAGCTATACTGCCAAATACCAATTTGCCAACTAATGTACCCAGTAGGACTATTGACCACACCTTAGTGAATCCTCCCTTTCCAAATAAGCTAAATAAAGAGAAATCTATATCCCAAGAGGAAGAGACATTTCATATTGTTGAGCAATTGAAAAGTATGCACATCCAAATTCCTCTATTCCAAGCTATCATGGACATCCCTCTTTATGAAAAGGATATTAAGGAAGCATGTCTTAAGAAGCTAGGGTGGAAGAAGAAAGATCCTCAAATGGTCCATGTTGTCAGGAAATTAGCAGATATCATGTTAGGGAAGGTAGTGATACCAAAGTATTTAGATCCTAGTAGTCCAGTAGTTAATTTGATCATAAATGGATAGGCTATGAAAAATACTTTAGTTGATTTGGGAGTAGCAATAAAAGTGATGATTAAAGATACAATGCATAGGTTATGCATAGAAGGCTTAAGGAAAACTCTCACAGTGTTACAACTTGCTGATAGTTCAATTATCACTCTAGATGGTCTCATAGAAGATGTGATAGTGACGTTAGATTCATGGGAATACCCTATTGATTTTCTTATCCTATCACCTAAAGTAAAACTTGTTGGTTATCTTGTCATATTAGGTAGACCCTGGTTAGCCACCACTAGTGCTAAAATTAATTACAGATTAGGTAGTTTGACAATTTCAAATGGTCAAGCCATAAGGAAGCTAGTGCTATATCCACCTGCCCAACCCCAACCAAACTTGGAAGAACCTATTTGGCTAGATATAGAGGACGAAGAGGAAGAGCTAAATTTTTTAGCACAGCTCACGATATTGCATAGTTACTCTTTTCTAAAAATGTAGGAGGAAGATGATGTAATGTAGAGCATTCTTACCAATGAATATATAGTGGTCAAAGATGTTGCTAAGAGTTCTATCTTAAAGCTATGTACCTATGAAGACTGTGTCTACCTAGCAAGCCTTGAGATGATTGATCAATTACTTCCAAGTGAAGTAGCCACAAGTCCAATACCAAAAGTGTCAATGATAGAGTTAAAAACTACTATGGAACTTTATCCTGGTCATAATCTCCATGTAAACAACAAGTTGTCCCAATCACAATTGGGATTGTCAACCAAGCTCTTTAATCAACATGAAAAATCCTTTTCTTGGGATTATGGTGATATGATAGGATTGATCCCTAAACTTTGCACCCATAGGATCTACATCAATGATGGAAGCTTTCTACTCTGACAACCTTAGAGGAGAATAAATCCAGCATTGTAGGAGATAGTTAAGATTGAGTTTCAGAAGTTGTTGGATGTTGGATTCATCTATCCAATCTTTGATAGTAAATGGGTATCATGATTAGTTATTGTACCTAAGAAAGGAGGTAAGTGGAAGATATGTGTAGATTATAGAGAGTTAAATAATTCCACAAAGAAGGATCACTTTTCTTTGCCCTTTATTGACCATGTTTTGGATACTATGGCTAGAAATAAATACTTCTCATTTCTGGATAGATACAGTGGTTACAATTAGATAAGTATTGCTCTAGAAGATCAAGAGAAGACTGCATTTACATGTCCTTGGGGTACCTATGCTTATTTTGTATTACCATTTGGCTTATGCAATGCACCTACTACTTTTCAGAGAGTTGTAATCAACATCTTTGCTAACATATCACATGATTGCATGGAGATATGCATGGATGAGTTCACTATGTTTGGTGTCACATTTGAGAAATCCCCAAAGAACTTGGAGAAAGTACTAATCCAATGTGAAGAACACAATCTATCTCTCAACAGTGAGAAATACTTTCTGATGATGTAGGAAGGTGTGGTATTGGGACATTTTATCTCTGAAGCTGAAATCCAAGTAGACCTTCCAATAATAGAGGTAATTCTCACACTCCCTACTCCCACAAAGCAAAAAGAAGTCATATCTTTCCTAGGACATGTTGGCTATTATAGGAGGTTTATCCAAAAATTTAGTCAGATAGTTATTCCTCTATATAATTTTCTTACCAAAGAGATTGAATTTACCTGGACAAAGGAATGTGATGACTCCTTCCAATAACTCAAGTAACTATTGACAACTGCACCAATACTTAGGGGTCTTGATTGGATTTTTCCTTTTCAAATACATATAGATGCTTCTGACTATGCCATAGGTGTAGTCCTAGCACAAAAATCTCAAAACCTTGAAAATTCAATCTACTATATTAGTAAGAGCCTTCATGGACTAGAGTTAAACTATATAGTGACTAAAAGAGAACTATTAGTAGTAGTTTATGCTCTAAACAAATTATGGCATTATGTAA
Organism: Cupressus sempervirens; assembly: GCA_028749045.1. Classification (NCBI taxonomy): domain Eukaryota; kingdom Viridiplantae; phylum Streptophyta; class Pinopsida; order Cupressales; family Cupressaceae; genus Cupressus; species Cupressus sempervirens. The sequence continues at coordinate 8,072,179 of CM053789.1, forward strand.
CTAGTTATCCCATATTTGTTCATACTGGCCATGTAGCAATCAAGTATCTCATGAACATACCTATCATCATAGGTAGGTTAGCAAGATGGCTACTTCTTTTGCAGGAATTTGATATCACAATCATTGACAAACTTGGGAAAGCGAATGTGGTAGCTAATTATCTATCCAGAATCCACCATGATGAAGAAGATACTACTTTAATAAATGATACATTTCAAGATGAGCATTTATTTCATATTTTTGTCCAAACCCCATGGTATTTTGCCATAGCTAATTACATTTTAGCTAACAAAATGCTGACACATTTCTCTTACAAGGACAGGAGGCTTCTTGTAGAGAAATGCTTCTAGTTCTCTTGGATTGATAACATGCTATTTTATTCTGGACCTAATCAACTTATGTGGACACATGCACGAGAGGATGATACATACAAAATTCTACATGAATGTCATAATGAACCATGTGGGAGGCACTTTCCTGCAAAAAGAACAATGTTGAATATTTTAACAACTGGTCACTATTGGCCTACACTACATAAAGATGCAGCTAGTTATACAAGAAAGTGTGATAAATGTCAAAGGATGGGCTGACTAACAAGATCATATGAAATGCCACTCAATTCACAGGTGGTGGTAACACCATTCAAAAAATGGGGCATGGACTTCATTGGTCCAATAGATCCTCCATCCAATGGGAAATCATACATCCTTGTATGCACTGACTACCTAACAAAATGGGTCATATCTGTATGAAGAAATATTTACTCGATATGGCATACCTAGAGAACTTGTTACTAACCAAGGTGATCAATTCACTTCCAATCTGATAACAGAACTCATGAAGGAATATAATATTAAACATCAAAAATCAAGCCCTTATCATCCTCAAACTAATGGACAAGAAGAAACACAAATTAAGAGATCAAATCCATATTGACAAAGATAGTCCATTTGCACTACAAAGATTGGAGTAGCAGACTACCAAAAGCTATTTGGGCATATCGAACAACATAAAAGACCACCACGAGGCTCACTCTATTTGAACTATTGTATGGAAAAGCACCAATGCTACTTGTAGATACCCAAAAATTGGAAAAGACCTAAATTACACAATTTCAATCGATCAATGCAAATTATGGAGGAAATCAGAAGAACACAATAGACTTTCAAATCAAAAATCACATCAGGTCATTAATCATCTATCAAATCAACAAGACCTAAATCAACTTTAAAAGAGGAGAAAAACAATTCAAAATCATAAAATGAAATTCAAAAAGTGGGGAAGAAAAAGGAAAACTATTGAAAATAAATAGAAAATTTATTAAATTAATAAAGTCATTTATCCTCACAAAAGTGAAAATCCCCCATTTACATTTAAAAGAATTGGAAAAATCCTCATTTATCCTCAAAACCAAGTCTGTTGGACTCTTCCTCCTGGTCTCTTATGAGATATTTTCAATTTCACCTCTAGCCACCAATCAAAGGTAAAAATCCTGATTCTTACCCCAACCCTTCTGAAATCCTATAAATAGGAGGGAAATCCAAGAGCTAAAGGACCCAAGTTTCAAGCATTTGCACTATAGGCACATTTTAAGTTATCATTTTCGCATTGTCATTATAGCAAGTTCATAGCATTTTAGCATTATTTTAATGTTATTTATTATCATTTATTACATGTTTATCTCATTGGATGTCCATTTTGATAGCATTCTAAGAATCGTTACCCACATATAATCCACATTATAGTCATAGATCTTGCATGCATTCTTATAAATTTGCATTTTAAGCATACTCCCATTCTAGAACTACCACTGAGATGTTGGTCTAAAAGCTTTCTTAGTGGTTGTAGTTAAAGAAACATGAGATGCTAATAAAGTATACATTTTAATAATGATTTCTTGGGTTTAGTCTAGTTCATTGTCATTTTATTTGCATTTTTCATTAAAGTCTCATGAATATGTGAATATATCATGTACAAATTGGCATCCACTGTGGGGCTTGAACTCAAAGCTCTCTATTTTTCAATCATTCTATATAATCTTTTATTTTTAGTATAGATCTGTGTTTCTTGTTGGTTTCTTGCGCAGATCTGATTGGTTGCTAATTCTACAACATTCTAGAGGCTTTGTAACAATGACAAAAAACTCACAAAGGCTTCTCTGAATGCACAAAGGCCAGATCTACAATCTTCTAATGCTACAATGCTTTTGAACTATGTTTTAGTGCTTCTAAACAATATTTTAATGCATTTAAACATTTCTATAGCACATATAAAGCTTTCTGTAGCACATATAAACATTTCTATAGCACATATAAAGTTTTTTACAGTGCATTTTCTATTTACTATAATGCATTTACTAGATTAAATAGCACATATAATACATTTTGTAATGCAAATGCTCATTCCTATAGTGCATTTGATAAATGTTATAATTTACCAAATCTAACTTCTAGATCTAAATATCAATTTCTTACAGGTCTCTTCCAAGCTAATGAGAACTCCTAGACTACAGACAACATGTGATTGGAATGAAGACCCTAATAAATGTGCCTAGCCTATCCTAGCTTTGAATCAAGTAAGTGGACCTCGACCCTTTTTAATTCAAAGTGTGATATTTCTAAGTTCTAAACCTAGTTTAATAGAAGCATTTGATCTTGCTAATCTAAACGAGAGTAGGTCTATGCTCTCAACTCTATTGAGTTGATTAGAATGCCTAACCTTCTATAAATATTGGTTACAATCGAATGGGGAAAGAACCCATACATAGTTTAACTAGGAGCCCCTTTGTCTTCAGTAGTATAAAGGCTGGTGATTGAAAATTTGTGTTTGTTGTGTTTGGGAAGTCAAGATAGTAGCTTGGATATGCTCTCACTCTTCTCAAGTGATCAAATTCCCAAACCTATTTGTGATTTCTATTTTCTTGCTTTCCACTAGGTAGGATTATCTAGCCATAGAAAGGCTGCCTCCCGAGCTACCTTAGCAAGGTTGGTGAGAGGAACACCTCCAAATCTTGTATTCCTAATTGAATGCAAGCAATCCATGTTCAGAATATATCCTTCCTCTAGTAGTCCTATGAAGGATTGCGCCAAACCTCCTTAGCATTGGTGGGAAGCTCTCTATCACAAGGGAGGTAAATCTGAACATCGTTGGTTAAAGACTAAAACCCACTAGTCACCAACTTTAGATAACCTTGTTAGGAAGCCCTTTTCTTCCATTTTCTAGATCTGTGTGGTATTATATATTATTCTAGTTTCTACTATTATTGTGCCTGGATTTATTTAAAAGCTTAATAACAAACACTAGTACGGATCACAAACCTACCAAAAGATGCAACTATAAACTGTTATAAGAAACCAAATTCAAAAAAATAATGGTACTGAAAGACCTTAAAATAGCACATCTACTACCTAAAACATCACATTTGGCTTATGTTGTGATGCATTTGAACTCTATTATAGTGCATGTGACTGCAAAACAACCCATCTGAAACTTTAAACAACACATATACCCTACATAACAATGCATATAAAGCCTATAAAAATTCATATGACAAATAAAATAGTGCATATAATTAATGAAATAGTGCATTTGATCAATCATGTGAGCATCTGAGGAAAAATATAAAACAAAGGCTATCTATATAAAAAAACACTTGCAAACCAATAATAGATTTGGATACCCTTTTTCTCACTGATATTTTCTAAGATTGAGAAATCCTGAAATTGATTGAAACCATTTTTGAAACAAGCAAAGCTAAAAACATCATTATTAATTCAACAATCATTATTACTTCATTTCACACATCAAACCAAAAAAAATTAGAGACACACATATATTCCCTACCTGACTTCACAAAAGTGAACTCACCCTATCAACATTGCCAAACACTTTGTCCAACCTAGCTTTGTTACTCCAGATGAATCATGGTCAACATAAACCCTCATACTATGAAAATACATAAGACCTAAAGGAATCCTACTCACATTTCATGTCACTGCGTAAAATTGGTATAAGCTTGAAGCTAAAATGATCACCTATATGGGTGAGTGTTAGGATAGCCAACAGAACCATCAAACACATGAAACCTCTGAGTCTTATTGAACCTATCCCACCAACATATTCTTAACAAAACACAGTTACCAACAAGTCACCCCTATTCAACAAAAATTTAGAATCCTTTGCCAAAGTGGGTTCATCTAACATATGGGATGACAAGAGCATTGAAACTAAAATTTAAGATTTTTAACAAAATCCTGAACTTGTCTATATCATGGACAAGATACTTGAGAAACATAAAGAACATTATGAGCTAACCTTTGGTACCTCATGGGAAGCGAGAGTGGTGGGAGCAGAGGGAGCAGGAGCTTTCAAATTTTGAATTCCTGCAAGGGTGGGATCTCCTCGGATGGCTGGTTTTGAGTCCCTGGTCTGGAACACGAATAGCAAGATAGAGGCAGACTGGTAGATTTTGGCATAGGGGATCAATCAAAAAGTGTGGAGGGGGGGCCAGCTATCAGTTCCAAGGAAGCGGCTAAGATTCCTTTGGTTTCCAAAGCAAACAAGCTAGGAACTACTAGATGGTCTTCGTTGTTTGGGGTAAAACCTTCAGGTACATCCTCTTTCCTGCTTGTTAAAACTATCTAGGATTTTATGAAAGGTTCTTGCGTGATTGCCATTCCGGATGAGATAGTGGATCACAACACACGGTCCATGGCTTCTACTTTGGTTGGGAGATTTTTGGGACCTAGACTGAACATTGATGATGTCAGGTTGTTCATCAAACAAAAATGGGCCCTCAAAGGTTAGGTCTCAGTCATGGAAATGGCGAAAGGTTTCATGTCTTTTGACTTTACATGCTTGGAAGACCTTGCTAGCATTTTATGTGAAGGGCATCGGGCATTTGGTCGCTCTACCCTTGTGCTTCAGAAGTGGTCATCAAGAATGAGCTTGAATGATTCTTTCTTTGTTCAAGCTCTTGTGTGGGTTAGACTGCCAGAATTACCGTTAGAATTCTAGAATGAGGACATCTTTGTGGGGATTGCAAGGACCTTCGGGGAACTCCTCTCAACAGATCTCATCACTGCCTCTAAACATCGTCTCAATTACACTCGCATATGCATTGGGGTGAGTAAAGGAACAAATATGCCTGAGATCATTGCTCTTCACTCTAAACTAGGGGTGCACAACCAAAAAATCATTTACGAAACTATCCCTTTTGCATGCTTCCTTTTCCTAAAGGCTGGTCATAAGGCCTACCAATGCCCCAGTGCGGCAAAGAAGTTTCCCATGGAACCAGTCATCTCTGACCAAGCCAAGAAGCAATCATCCTACCCTTCCGATAAGGGTAAGATGAAGTTGCTCTGGAGGAACAAACTTTGTGTGGTGCAGGGAAGGAAGGCCGTCAGCCAGAAGGATAAAGCCTTGAAGGATATTCCTAAGAAGGACATGCCCAAGGAGCAGACTAGTGCTACCCCCCTCGAGAAGGGTCCTACCTTGGAGATGCCAGTCTCAGCCTCGATGGAGGCTCCAAAGATGCAGGCAAGTCCCTACTCCCAAGCCATGGGACATGTAGAGGAGCAAGCTCCACCTTTGGATGCAATAGAGTAGCTTAGTTTTGCAGAGCAGAAAGCTCCACTTTTGGAAGCAATAGAGCAGCTCATTTTGGGGCAAGAAGCCCCAACCCAAATTATTCTAGAAGCGAAGGAGAACCAGGATAAGATTCTTTCCCATAAGCTCACTGATGCCCAGACCCGTTTTGGGTCGAAGGGGGGAGAACCTTCTGCTCCCAAAGGGCTAGAAGCCAAGCTCCATCTTCTCATTAAAAACATGGATCCAGACCAGATTGCCTAGTGGGAAGGTCAATTAGAAAGTAATACGACGGTAAGCCTAGATTACTGGTGCATGATAAAGAAGAAAAAGAAGAACCAGAAGAACCAGAACAATGTCCTCCCTCCTTTATCTCCAGCATCTACTAGAAGTAGGGTCAAAGCTGACGTTGGGATAACCCCCAAGGGAGTAGGAAGAAAGAACTCAAATCAGCTTCTATAAGAAGAAACAAAAAGGAACCTGGCAGATGGGAGCTAGAGAACCATCAAGGATTTCTCATGAAGTAAGAAATGAAAGTCATTTCATGGAATATAAGGGGCCTAAATGGGGCTCATAAACAGGATCTAGTCAGAAATATGATTAGAGACCATAGACCCAATTTTCTGATGATATAGGAGACTAAGATGAAAAGGGACCTGGTTAAGAGGATATCCTTCAATAAAGCTTTTAGCTATGAAGCCTCAAATTTGGAAGGTGCTTCTGGAGGAGTACTATAACTCCAGGGCCTTCAAGTTATCTACTCTTTTCAACACTTACAATGCTCTTCTGTGTGAGGTTTCTCACATCCATAGCAATGATTCCTGGCTAATTCTAAACCTATACGCCCCCAACACCAAGAAGGAAAGGAATTGTTTTTGGGTCAAGCTCCTCGACATCCTTTCCAATTGCAATGTTAACAAAGGGATTATAATGGGGGACTTCAACTCACCTCTCTTTGATGCTAAAAAATGGGTGGGACTTGCCTCGGATCAGGATAGTAAGCGTGACCTCGCATTGTTCATTCAAAATCTTTCCTTTTTGGATATTGACCTTCAAGGGGGAAGTTTCACTTGGTCTAACAGGAGAGTCAGGGGAGATAGCATTCAGGTTCGCTTCGACAGAGCCCTCATATCTCCTCAATGGCTTCTTACCCATTCTTACAGATTATCCCTCCTGCCTAGGGTGGGTTCCAATCACTCCCCAATTTCTCTCTTTGTCTCCCCCCTATCTAGCAAGAGGGCCTTCCCTTTTAGCTTTGAGAAAATGTGGCTTTCCCATCCAGCGCTAGAAGGAAAAATCTCTTCTTGGTGGAACTTTGAGGTAGATGGTACTGCTATGTATAGAGCTACCCAAAAGCTAAAAAATGTGAAAAGGAATATTAAATCTTGGAACAAAGCTGACTTTGGCCACATGTTCCAAGAGAAAGATGAGAAAATTGATCAGCTCAATTCTATCCAGGAAGAAATCCAGCTCTTTAGATATAATGCTCAAAATAGGCAGGAGGAAAAGGCTATCCTCTCATATTTGCATAACATCATATCTAAGGAAGAGCTTTATTGGAAACAAAGATCTAGAGTTAGCTGGTTGAAAGAAGGAGATCATAACACCAAATTTTTTCACCTGACCACCCTTAAGCATCAGGCTAACAATAGGATATCAAATATCAAAAAGGGCTAGGTTCTAGTTTCTAAGGAAGAAGAGATAGCAAAGGAAGTTGTTTGCTACTTCTCCTCTCTCCTCATAGCTGATCCCTCCCTCTCTGCATCTGATCAAGAGGATATCTTGGCAGCCATCCCCACCCTACTACAACACCATCATAATTCCTTGCTGAAATCTATCCCCACCTAGGAGGAAATTTTCCAGGCCCTCTTTTCCCTCCCAGGGGATAAAGCTCTGGGTCCAGATGGCTTCCCTACCTTCTTCTTTTAGACTTATTGGAGTGTGGTTAAGAAGGATGTGGTAAAGGTGCTTCAAGAATTCTTCGAGGCTAGGAATCTACTCAAAGAACTTAATGCTACTTTTCTTGTCCTCATCCCCAAGATTTTGGGTTCTAACTCTTTGGACAAATTCAGGCCCATTAGCCTCTGCAATTCTTTTTACAAGATCATCTCCAAGGTTCTCACTTCTAGACTCCTTAGCATTCTTCCCCTGATCATCTCACCCTAGCAAACTGGCTTTGTCCCTGGTAGGCAGATCCTTGATTCCATCATCTCGGTTCACGAAGTCATCCACTCTCTTGAGGCAGGCAATAAGGAAGGTTTCCTTCTCAAACTGGACTTGTCTAAAGCTTATGACAGGGTCGACTGGAATTTCTTCTTTACTGTCCTACGGGCCTTTGGTCTCGATGCTCAAGTATGCAAGCTCATCTCTCAACTCGTGTCTTCTCCCTCTTTGTTTGTTCTGGTTAATGGTCTCCCCACTCCTTTCTTCTCCCCCTCAAGGGGTTTAAGGCAGGGTGACCCCATTTCTCTTGTCCTTTTCGTCATCTTGGCAGAATTCTTGGACAGAATCATCCAGAAGAAGATCTGGGACAAGAGTTTGAAAGGTCTAAGGCCTTCTTCGGGACCCTCTACTTTCACCCACCAACAATTTGTGGATGACACTATCTTGGGGAGTGAAGCCTCTATCTGGGAGACCAGGACTTTCAAAAACATTCTGAACTCTTATACTAGGGGCTTAGGACAAGCTATCAATTTGGATAAGAGTTTGGTTTTCTTCCTCAACACCCCTTTGGAGAGGCAGAGGAAAATTGCTTGCATCCTAGGATGTGGCATCGGGTCCCTGCCAGCGACTTGTCTTAGGCTACCTCTTGGAATGAAACCTCTGGATTCCTTTTGGATAAGCATTTTAGACAATTTCAATAGGAAACTTGCAAGTTGGAAAGGGACCACCCTCAGTCAAGCTGGAAAATGCTCTCTGGTTAACTCTATTCTCCAGAACCTCCCTACATATGCCCTCAGTATTTTTAGGATTTTGGTTAAGTTTGTGAAAAGAATGGAGAGGATTCAAAGGGATTTTCTCTGGACAGGGACTGATGACCACAAGAGATACCACCTGGTTGCTTGGGACCTAGTCTGCCAGACCAAAAGCCAGGGAGGTCTTAGTATTAGAAGAATTTCTCACCTCAATCAATCCCCTTTAGCTAAACATCCTTGGCACATCTTCCAAAGCATAGGTGTTTGGAGGGATATTCTGGCTGAGAAATATCTGGGTAGACTGTCTCTTAACTCCATATTTCAAGGGGCTGAGCTGCCAACGGGATCCCACATTTGGAATTGGATCTTGAAGCCCCTCCCCCTTGCTAAATCTAGGGATAAATGGAAAGTTGGAATGGGAGACAAAATCCTTTTTTGGCAAGATAGTTGGCTGTGTTAGGAACCCCTCATTAATCACCCCATATTTGGTAGGTGGACTGATCAGTGTATTGGTAGATACAGTTTGATGGTAAGCAACTATAGAAATGGTAATGAATGGCACAATCTGGTTGAACTTTCATAGGACCTCAAGCCTTTAATGTCCTCTCTGAATGCCATCTTCATCAACCAGAATGGCGACTCTTTAGTTTGGGGAGATTCTTCAAGGGGCCTTTACTATGTGGCCTCTAGCTATCTATCCCTTGTGAGTAAAGAGGAGAAACCTATCTGGGTCAAAGCCTGGATCCCTGGGATTACACCTAAGATAAAGATTTTCTTCTAGCTCCTCTTACAAGAGAAAATCCTCACCCAAGATAATTTAGCCAAGAGAGGCCAAATCTTACCTAATAGATGTTGCCTCTGTAAGAAAGATCTAGAAACAGTTAATCATTTGTTCATCCACTGCCCCTTCTCCTCCAGGGTGTGGAGCCATCTGACTACTAACCTAGACTTCAACGGGTGCCCTCCAGCTTGCATCTAGGATTTCTTTAGTCAGTGGAAAATCCACCACCAAGGATTGAAATCTCAGTTATTGAGCTCCTGGATCCTCCCACACTTCTATTGGGGAATTTGGAAGGAGCACAACAATAGGATATTTAGAGACAGAGAAGGTCCTGAGGTTATAATAGCTAAGAAAACTGAAAGCCTTATGACAGAGAACTACACCATAACCAGAGAAGGAGACATAAAGGTTGGAGGGAACAGTAAAGCTAGGAAAGAAGATAGGATCAAAAGAAGACGGGTGGCTATTTGGCCTTTTCCCCCTAAGAACTGGCATAAAGCCAATTTTGATGGGGCAGCCAAGGGGAATCCAGGTCTAGCTGGATGTGGAGGAATCATAAGAAATAGTTCGGGAGATGGTATTGCTACTATCTCTTCCCCTATTGGCCACCAAACCAATCATCTAGCGAAAGCTAGTGCTGTTAGGTTCACTATTAAGTTGGCCCTGGCCTTAGGGATTGAGCAATTGTGGCTTGAAGGTGACTCCTTAAATATAATAAATTGCATTTTAGGAGTCACTAAACCCTCCTGGACCATCAAAAACATTATTGAGGACCTGAAATCAGACTTAAGGAAATTTAAAAACTACCACATCAGCCACGTTTATCATGAAGCAAGCACAGTTGCTGACTAGTTTGCCAACAAAGCGATTGCTAGCTACTCGGTGATGACGTGGGGAAGCAACAAGGATTTTTTGGTGGCAGTGACTGAGCTAATTCGAAAGGAGAAAATCCACGACACCAACATAACGTCTTTTTAATGATGATAGGATTTGCAAAATTGTACTTCAAAAAGGGAATTATTTGGAGTTATGTGAAACCCCCTCCGCTCTATAATCATGTGTACGAAAGAAACAAGCTAAAGGAAGCCAGAAATAAACCCATAAACAACCGCAACATCATTTTTTTTCTCAGTGCCTTTTGCTACTCTAGACTCGGCAATACTACTAGTGGTTTAGGGTTAGTTGAGCCGAAAACTACAATGGTGGGAGAAAGGATTAGAAGAGAGCCATGGGGCAAAGTGGAGAGATGGAAAGAGATGAGGAAGGTTTGGAGAAAGCTCCAGAAGGGAAGTATAACCAAATTCATGGAGAAGCTTCATGGATTTGATGCAGGGGTTACTAAAGCTATGGTTGATTCCTAGCAAAATGGTAGGGTCAAAATTGATGGTGTTTCCCACCAAATCACTGAGGGTCTTATTGCGGAGGTGACTGGCTTTTCTCAGGATGGCTTGAACTTCTATAGGGACAAGAAGATGTCCGCCAACATTGTTAATGATTTTGTCAAGGATGATAAGGAGAAAAGAAAACTGGTGAAGATTGACACCTACTAGGACATTGATTCCATCAAAAAGTTTTGGAGGTATATTCTCAGGATTATCATGGAATATGTTACTCTTGACCCCAGGTTTGATAGAATCAGGACCCATCATTTTGTTCTATTAAATCATTTTAGACACAAAGTGAAATTTTCTTTTCCTTTTTACATTTTCACCTCCATGGCCAAGAATATAGAGGGGTTCAAGAAATGCCCTGTCAAAAATCCTATCCTCCATGAGGGTCTCCTACTTCTGATTTATGAGTTCTTGAAAACCCATACTAGAGGTAAATCCATTGGGGACTCGAGTAGTGCCTTGGAGAACATTGCCAGTTTTGATTCTGGGGATGAGCTTGTAATGAAATCAGAAAAAATTGACACCCCAAGCAATGTTATCCCTGTTACCCATGATCCCCGCATCCCTAGCAGGAAGAGCCCCAGATGTCTTCCCCCTATCCCCCCCTCTCCTCATCCTAAGGAAGTGAAAGAGGCCAGTGGTGATGATGTGGAGTCTGATATGGAGTTTTAGGAGGAGGAGGAGGAGACGGGGAAGGAAAGTGAGATGGAAGAAGATAAGGGGAGAGAAAATGACAAGGAGGTGGTGACCCCTAAGGACCCCAAGGTTAACCCCAAGAAAAGAAAAGTGAACTAGGCCCTACCCGAGGAACATCCCAATGACCATGTTGATGTGCCCCCTAGCCCCATCCCACCCAATTCACCTCAGGAGATTCCCATTTTGCCCCTGGAGTAGATGATTGAAATCATCATTGAAAAAGGCGGGGAGGTAATAAAAAAGAACAAGAGGAGGACCTGGAGGAACTTCTATGGGGACAAGGTCAGTTTGGGTATTGTTAGAGAACTTGCTAAAATCTAGGTGCTGGAGGACCTTGATAGAAGTTCCCACTATGACAAGCTCATTGACCTGGCTCTTTTGGTTATCTTTGACAATGTGCAAGAAACTGGCTTCAACTTCCTAAACAATGCAAAGAACAGTTTGATTGACAACTCTCGTTCCATTAAGTGGCTTTTTTAGGAAATTGAGGCTCTGAAGGATAGGAGCAACCAACCCAACAACTATGGTACTGACAAGGACCAAGAAGCCAAAGGAAGCAATGACCAGGTGGGTAGCCAAGAGAAAGACAGAGGTCGGGTTTCCAGAGACCATCAGGATGACAGACTCACCCATCTTGAGCAGAAGGTCCAAAGGCTGGATTCTGTCCACTAGATAATCACCAAATAGATAGTGGACATCCTTCACACCTTGAATGAGAATATTGTCAATATGGGGGACTATCTAACCACTACTGGCCTTGAAAGGGATGCAAAGAAAAACACAGAGCAAGGATTGAACCAGGATGATCTTCAGATAGAGGCCAGTGACTAGGTGAATCAAGGGAACCAGATGAACACTCCTACTAGGATTTAGGAGGGTGTGGCCAGTCAGAAGGACAATGATGCCGCAGAAACCCTGCAGGCCATGGACACAGATGGGCACTAGCTTGTTCGCCTAGCTTTTCTTTTCTATCTCTGGCCTTATCTCTTTGGCTTCAGACCTTCTTTTGTCTCTGGCCTTTTGTGGTAGTTTTTTGTTTGTTTAGTATTTTTCATCTTGCTCTTTTTTCTGTAAAACTTTGGGTTAGGATCCCTCTAAAACTTGTTTTACCTAATCAAAAACACAAAGAACATTACATACTAGTGTTAGCACAAAAAGGTGCAAAATTGCCATCTGATTTTGATGTGACCAATTTGGAATGAGACAAAGAAGAGTCACCCCTAGATATTGTCATAGAAAAATTACAAGAACTACAATTGTAAATAGAAAGGATGAAGTGAGGAAAAACACAACCTGTAGAATTTAGCCTTAAAAAGGTATGTCCTCTTCCATTTGATAAAAGCATTACCTTCACACCTTTCCCTCAAAATGTGTAGATACCAAAATATGATAAATATTTTAGAACATTAGATCCACAAGATCACCTTAGACAATTCTATACCCTAAGTATGGAGTTTTTCCATGACACAACTTACCTAATGCATCTATTTCTTAGAAGCCTCAGAGGGCAAGCCATTGAGTGGTTCTCCAAGCTACCCTCCAACATCAAAACCTTTGACCAATTGGCTTCCATTTTCATTGCCTAATATTCCTATAATATTGAAAGGGAGGTTATGATGATTGATTTGTGCAACACAAAAAAACTTCCCGATGACTCATTCAAGATCTTCCTATAATGGTGGAGATGCATGTTTGCCAAATATCATAGAGACATGCTGGACAAAGAGAAGACTGACATCTTCATCAATAGTCTCTCCAAACCTATGAATTATTGGCTCCAACTCCAAGGGCCTAAAGACTACCTTAGAGAATGCCACTAAGGTAGAAGAGACTCTGATAAATAATGACATTATTAAACTATAAAAAGATGTTAAGGGTTTTTCAAGTAGCTCCACATAGGCTCACAATTCCTCTAATCGAACCACTGATAAACAAAAGTCATGGTCAAGAAACAACAACAAAAACACTATCAATGATGGGGTGGTCAAAGCTAACCATGTTAAAATAAAAACCCAACCCCATCTAAATCAGTCATATACTATCATCAACAACACCAATCCAAAAACACCTTGACAAGACAATGCCCATCCATTTTATTGACATAATGTGGCAACTCCCTCAAAATCTAATCAACAAGGTGCTTATAGTCAAGCTCCTCCTCCATGTAGATATCAATCTTCCAATATACCCAAGGAGCATACATCTATTGGGGTGTCTTATGAGAGTGCTTTACAAACCCTCATGGCTGATGAACTCATTGTACTCCCCAAAGCCAAACCCTATGAACCTCAAGTCAAGCTGAAGTGGTAGAATGACAAGCACATTTGTGCATACCATTGAAACAAGTGGCACTTAACAAACAACTATTTTTCCCTTAAGGGGGCCATACAAAAATTAATCAATGATGGAACTATCAAAGTGAATAATCTTAGCAATAATGAATATCATACGGCCTTGAAGAACCCTTTCATGAGTCATGAAAAGGCATATCCTCTAGAGCTAATCAAAACACACCCCCTCACACTAAGGTTAATTACACTCATTATTACAAAAACACCATCAACATGATCTCTAGTTTTGATGACACCGTAAATGTCATCATAATTAAGAATAAAAATAAGAAACAATCATCAAATTTTGTTACCCAAGGCCAAGCCTCTAAAGTTATTTTACCAAGACTTGTGATAAATTTTGATCATGCAACTCTGAGTTCCTCTTTCCCCAAATACAACTTGGTCAACTAGTTACTTAAGACTCTTGCCCATATATCCATTTTTGAATTATTTTAAATTTCCTCGGAGCACAAAGAAATCCTCACCAAAGCTCTATTGCCAAATGACCTAGATGTGAGTAGGTTTCAAAACATGGTCAGGAATCTGGTTGCCCCTCACTATGTATCCTTTTCAACCCAAGATGACATGTCTCTCATCTAGCCACATAATTCTCCTTTTCATATTGAAGTCTTTATCCATAGAAAGAGAGTTAAGAGAGCTTTGGTTGACAGTGGGGTAGGTCTCAACATTTACAAAATAAATTTAGTAAAAGCCCTAGGATATATAGAGGATGTATTTGACCCAAAGAATAAAATCACCACCAAAGCTTATGATGATGAGGAGAGATCCTCCAAAGGCATGGTTATTCTATTGATTAGGGTAGGGCCAGTTATGAAAGAAATTGTTTGTTAGGTCTTAGACTTACAATTAACTTATAACATCCTATTAAGAAGACCATGGATTCATGACATGGAAGTCGTTCCCTCCACTTACCATCAATGTCTTAAATTTTTGTACATGGGTCAAGAGGTAACCATACCTAGGGATCAACACTTTTCCCAATATTGTAACTTCCTTGTTCCTCATAAAAGTGAAGAAATTGATACCCTGAAAGATGACATAAGCCAATCCACATCAATAGATGCTCCATGCTCTACTAGCTGAAATGACAACCACTTATCTACATCGACTAAGGGTAAAGAGAAAATTGGTTGTTCAAGTTCTTCCCTTCCGTCACCATCCAAAGACCCTAAATAGTCATACTATGAAGAAATGGATAGATTAATGAAAGAATTTGATAGAAAGTGTAAATTGCAATGCAAAAGGGTAAGTGAGTATTTGATCTCCTAATTTGATTCCCCACTCTCTTCGAGATCTCATGGCAAACCTTTATCCACCACTAGACCTTATCATGCACATTTTGTCAAAGAAAGTGGAGCACCTCCAAGCTTGGTAGAAGAAATTAGTTAACAAAACATTGACATCTCGCCTCACCAACATAGAAAAGGTTTTGATTTAATGAAAAATATGGGAAACATAGGAGATGGTCTTGAGGAAAAAGGACAAGCATTGTTGAACTTCTAATAGCACAGTTCAGGGCCAACAAATCCAAAATAGGGGTGGGGTATAGTGAACAAGACAAGACACAAATCTATTCCAAGTCTCATCCCAAGCATACTAATTCCTCCTCTTCCACCTTGGTGTGGGTGCCTTAAAAAAGGGATGCTAGTAGCCAAAAAATAGTGTGATCTGAAACATTGATGCTTAGAAAACTCACACAATCTAATCTAGAAACATTGCTCTCCTTCTCAGCCAGAAAATAGCTGACATTATAAATGTAAATTTTTCCCTCCCAGGTTCACATCACACAAGAGAACCACCCATAGGCAACTCTAATAATGAAGATGGCGATGATTCCACTAAGTGGGAATTTGAATCATTATCCAAAGAGTCTCTTCACAACAAAGAATGTGATGTTGTTCACATGCCCATATCCAATGGTTTCACTGCACAAGGATCAACCTCTCATCCGAGTTTTACTTCACCATGGGTCAGAGTACAACAAAGAAACTTAGGGGATGATGAACATATTGAAGGGTTTCAATTTCAAACCCTATTTCCTAACTTTTTTCCAATAGAAGTTGAAGATGACTACTATGAGCCCCTCGCAAGCTCTACTTTTCCTAACACTTTAGAGAAAGCACATGTCATAGACCTAACTTATACATCATATGAGCTATCTAATGAGATCATGTCCATAAGCATTATCAAACCCTTTCCATATTATGAATCACTCTCCCTAGTCCATATCAAACTCATTAGTTGGGATACAACTAAGCCTCACCATATTCCCTATTTTGACACTAACCATGATGTCTTCATTTACCTTAACATGGTTGAACTATCTTATCCATGAAGAATAGAAGAAATGCACATAGTCGAGTCTAATATCAATCATCTCAATCACACTAGGATAGGTCGAGCATTTCATAGCCTTGATGATCAGTACCAAGTTGTAGCTAATCTTGAGAAAAAAATAGAAACAAATAGAAGTGATGCATCCCAAGGTAAAAACCCAAGTGTGGCACCCATGGATGAGGTGATTGATACATTACCTCAGCACTTCAAGGAAAGATCATCTATCATGATTGGATCGATAGAAAAACTCAACATTGGTACAGAGAAGGAACTAAGAACTATCTATTTGGCATAGTCCTTAAGCACAAAAGAAAGAAGCACATTCACTCGCTTCTTCAAAGAGAGGAAAATAAAATTTGCATGGTCTTATGCAAACATATCATAATTAGACCCAACTTTAATCCTCCATCACCTCAACATCTCTCTAGAGGTCAAACTAGTTAAGCAAAAGCCTAGAAAAATGCATCCCCACATAGCTCTACTAGTCAAAGTAGAGCTAGAGAAATTGATCAATACCAACTTCATCCGACCATTAGCGTATGCATCATGGGTATCAAACATCATACCTATATCAAAGAAGAATGGTAGCATATGCATCTACATTGATTTTTGGGATGTAAACAAAGCATGTCCTCAAGATGATTTCCCCCTTCCCAAAATTGACACCATTATAGATCTGATAGTGGGCCATTCCATGTTTTCACTTATGGATGGGTTTTCAAGGTATAATCAAATTAGAATAGCACCAAAGGACCAAGAGAAAATATCCTTTACTTATGCATGGGGCATGTTTTGTTGGAATATGATGCCCTTTAGGCTAAAAAATGTAGGAGCCACCTATTAGTGGGCCATGACCACTATTTTTCATGACATGATGCACATCTTAATGGAAGATTATGTGGATTATAACCTTGCCAAATTCCATACTTGAGAAGAACATCTCCTCATCTTGGACAAGATATTTACCCACCTAGAAGCTTTCAAAGTTAGGTTAAATCCAAAGAAATGTGCTTTTAACATGAAATCCAACAAGCCTCTAGGATACATTGTCTCAGCAAAAGGGATAGAAGTTGATCCTGAAACGGTATAGGCCATAGTTAGCATGTAACCCCTGAAGAACCTGAGCCAGCTACACTCTCTTCAAGGAAGACTTCAATCAATCTATCATTTAATTTCCCAGTTGGCAAAAAAGTGTATGCCTTTTACCCACTTACTACACAAGGACATAATTTTTAAATGGGATGATCAGTGTCAGAAGGCTTTTGATTTACTCAAAACCTACTTGATGAATTTTCCTATGTTGGTGCCTCTAGTATCACACAAACCATTTTTTCTCTACATTTACCTAATGGATAAATCAATTGGAGCCCTCTTAGCACAAGAAAATGACCAAGGAAAAGAAAGGGTCATTTATTATATCAGTCACACCCTGGTCAACTATGAGCTCAATTACACCTTTATTAAAAAGATTTGTCTAGCCATAGTTTTTTCTTCCCAGAAACTATGCCATTATCATTTGACACATAAAGTCAAGCTCATCTCCAAGATTGATCCCCTCAAATATCTTCTTAGAAAAACAACATTAATAAGCAGATTGGCCAAGTGGGTGATGATCCTAAGAGGGTTTGATATTGAATATGTCAATAGGAAATAAATAAAAGGATAGGCCATTGCCAATCAATTAGTAGATGCGCTTATAGAGAGCTCAAATCCTATCTTGGTTGATTTTCCAAATATGCACATTCTTCATATAGAGATAGTAACTTGAAAATTCTATTTTGATGGTTCTTACACACACCATGGATCAGGCGCTAGTATTTTGTTCATCACACCACTAGGTGTTACCATCCCCAAATCTTACAAACTACTTTTCCCCTACACTAGCAACATGGCAGAATATGAAGCTTTGGTTTTGGTCCTCAAACTAGCTTTAGAATGGAAAATAATAGTGTTGGAAGTTTATGGAGATTCCTAGTTGATCATCAATCAAGTCACCAACACATATCAGACCAAGGATGAAAAGTTATTTCCTTACAAACATATGGTTGACACACTTAAGGTGTATTTTTTTCATATTACTTTTGAACAAATTTTCAAAGATAAAAATAGAGCAGTAGATGCCATGGCCACCTTGGCCTCCTTACTCCAACTACTAGAGCAACACAAGCGGTATGAGTTCTTAGTCAAAGAGGCGGTTCAACTTGCATTTACTCAACCTAATTCCCTTATCATTTATCATTTAGATGCTCTCAATTCCCTCTGGTATAACCCCATCATCACTTACCTCCATGATAACACCATCCTCTCTGACCTCTCATGCAACCAAAAATGTAATTTCATTTGATAGACCTCATGCTACACTTTGGTGGTTGATACACTATATAGGAAGATTCTTAATGGTACTTTGTTTAGATGTTTTGAAAAGGACAAGTCAAGAATTACTCTACAAGAAGTCCATGCAAGGATTTGTGGGTCACACTCTAGTGGGTTTACACTAGCAAAGAAGATTCTTAGGATGGGTTATTTTTGGCCAACCATGGAAAAGGATTCTATCGACTATGTTAAGACTTGCAAAAAATGTCAAATCCATGGTAACCTTGTTCATGTGCCAACCCAAGAGCTCAACCCTTTAGCTACACCATGGCTTTGTTATTAGTAGGGATTTGATTTGATTGGAGCCATCCACCTAGCCTCCTCTAGCGGACACAAATAGATTATCACCGCCATAGAATACTTCACCAAGGGGGTCAAAGTAGTGCCACTTGCTGACTTTATAGGAAAACAAATCTCTTCTTTCATTTTAAACCATATCATTTGTTGGTTTGGCATACCTCATGCCATTCTCATATACAATGTCTTGTACATTAAAAATCAAATAATTGATGAACTATGTGAAAATTTTCACATTATACACCATTCCTCGTCAATTTATTATCCCTAAGGCAATGGCCAAGTAGAGGCCACCAACAAAACCATTATCAACATTCTCAAAAGAATTGTCAATGATATTGGTAGAGATTAGCATTTATAGCTAAATCCCACCCTTTGGGCCTATAGGATGAGTGTTATGACACCTACATGTGCAACACTCTTCTCCTTGGTTTATGGTTGTGAAGCTCTTCTTCCTTTAGAGGTTGAGATCTCATCCTTGAGAGTTACTCTTTGTGATGTCCTATCAAATGAGGACTATAGAGTGGCCCATCTAGAGTAGTTAGAATTATTAGAACATCAATGTGAAGCACATGAATACTTCAAATTGTATCAGAATAGGTTATCAAGACATTACAACAAAAAGGTCAAACACTATGTTTTTTAGATTGGTGACCTAGTGCTCCAAGAAAACCCTAAGAACCAAGCTACTAGGGAAAATAAAGGAAAGTGGGAGGCCAATTGGATCAGCCCTTACATTATCACAGAGTCTTTTGGGACTGGTACTTACAGTCTTTCATATTGTGATGGCACAGACCTAGCAGAACCCATCAATAGCATCCATCTCAAAAGGTTTTATGTCTAGAGCTTTAAGAAACACCTCATCACCAAAAATAGCTATAAAATTTAAAAAAAGGGATACTGATACAAAAGAAGTGAGGAATTCCACCCTTATTTTAAAAAGGAGTGAGAGATAGCACCTTTGAACTTCCCTAAACAACACAAATCCTTCAATGTTGAAAGACAATCAAGACAACATTCAAGCAACTTCCTCAGAGACAAATTTTGCTTGTTTGAGGCTTACCTAGCATGGTTGAGATGAATTTCACACATACCCAATTGAGAAACACTTGTGAGTTATAGTTTAGTGGTTTCTTGGCATCAAATGCAGCTCACAACAACAACTTAGATAGTCAATATAACAACAACAGAGGGAAGAACAACAAATCAAGAGAAACATGGATTCAGATTATGTATTGAGATACCACAGACATGAATTGTAGGAAAATCAGTGCACATCTTAGTTATCCACCATGACCTATGATCCTCATTGTCCATTTTAGCTCTCACTCGAATCCATTTAATGTCCCAAATTTCCTTTTTGGCCTCCTGAGTCTCAAATGTAGCTATCCAAACCCACTTTTTTCCTTTTGGCCCACTTTTGGTCTCCTTGCTTCTTTATGTGTCTCCACATGGCCCTAGTTATCTCCATATTCCAACAAAACACAATCACATCCTCATTCCACTCCCACCAATTCAAAAATGGTCAAAATTTGTGAAAAATTACCAAAAAAGTTCAAAAATGTTAAAAAATTGTCAAAAATTACCAAAAAAATTCAAAAATGGTCAAAAGTTGTCAAAAAACTTCAAAAATTGTCAAGAATTACCAAAAGAGTTCAAAAATTGTCAAAAAAATTCAAAAATGATCAAAAAATTTCAAAAATTGTCAAAAATTGTCAAAAATTATCAAAAATTATCAAAAATTATAAAAAAATGTTCAAAAATTGTTAGCAAATTATCAAAAAAATCAAAAATTCTCAAAAATTGTCAAAAACATTTAAAAGGGGGTCATAATGGCCAAAAATAACCAAAAAATCCAAAAAAATTAACAACCCAAAATTCCAATCAAATGTGGCTCACTTCAACTCAAATGGTCTATTTAACTATGCATAAATTATTGATGTATTTTTCAAACTAATGATCCATTGATTTCATGTAGAATTGGTGTTTGTCTATAATTGTTGCTCCTTTGGGATAGGTTTGCGTACCTTGACCATTTTCATATGAAATCAGTGGTAAGGCACACTATATTGAAAAATATTTAAATATTTTATGAGATATTTTATGGCTCCAACACCTCTAATGAAATAGTAAGAGTAAGTCGATGGTATTAAGAAGTAGTGTAGTTATGTCCTGAAACATCTCACTGGGCTTTGAAAAATCTGGCACAACGCGAATAGTGCAAGAGGCTCTAGCAAAGTCCCCTCTTCTTTCCTCTTGTCAAGAACAATAATTCATGATAGATTATTAGTCTTATTTATGTTGTAGTGGCCATGATTGATCTAGACCCCTTCAACAAATATATTGATGCTATCCCTAAAGCCCAGATATCTATCAGACTCTTTCATCATCACCTAATAGGGGGCACAGAATAAGTAAGCATAAGTTTGAGAGATCGCCATGACCTCCTATCCTTTTTAGGTCCAAATGCCTTCTTTAGGCCCCTCAAGCACCCTTTTAGGCCCAAAGGCCTTTTTCAGGCCCCTCAAGTGCCTTTTTTTAAGGCCCAAATGCCTTTTTCAAGGCCACTGAAGTTCCTTTTTAGGCTAGAACACCTTTTTGAAGGCCCTGTTTCACCTTTTTCAAGACCCAAGTGTCCTTTTTGGGCCCCCAAATGCCTTTTTAGGCCAAAGCACCTTTTTCAAGGCCTAAGTGTCCTTTTTGGGCCTCCAAATGCCTTTTTCAAGGCCCTGTTTTGCCCTTTTCAAGGCTCTATAGCACCTTTTTGGGCCTCCAAATTCCTTTTCAAGGCCCCGTAGCAACTTTTTAGGCCCCCAAAAGGCCCTAATGCCTTTTTAGAAGCCTCGTGAACATCCATCTCGACACACATCTAGAAGAAAATCTTAACTTTGGTCTTAAGCTTGTCTATAAAGGCTATCAATATATACCAAACTGTGCCTCACAATTTGTGGTTTAACACTTCCTACCTTTTCCACCTTTAATGCCATGTCTATCCAAATGTTACACAAATTTGTACTCATCTTTCATTGAGAGCCCACATAGATATTTAGTTTCCTACATACAAGTAGAGGTCTTTCTTCCTCTATAGATCGTATTGTTCCTACTTTTATGGAGATTGTCACCTTTCCAAATAATTTGTCAAAATATAAAAAACATTCAAATATCTATCAAAAATCCCATAAACATTTAGATATTTTTCAAAAATCTCGAAAACGTCCTCATATTTCTAAAAATGCTAAAAACATCCAAATACATTCTTAAAAGACCAACAACAAACACGAAAATGTTTATCCAATACATTAACATCAAAATCAAACACAACTTTTATTCTACTATGATGGCAATGACAACATTACATTCAAATAGCATCTGGCAGATTATTTGTTCTAGCCTCCCTGGGGGAGGTGGCAAGACAATGTGTCCAATCAATGGGATTTCTTCTGACCTAGCTCCAGAAGAAGAAGCCCCTAGCATCAATCCTCTATGTACCCACACCACATCCATGGGAATTGGAAACCTCCCACCACATAATTAAACATTAAATAGTTGTGTAAATTCCCTATCCACAAACTCTGTCTCTCACAGGTTCTCATTCAGGAACACCTAATGATAATGTCCCATAAAATAAGTAGTTTCTTTGTGTACCTTCATCATTTGTTACATTTCCATGAACACATTCTCGACCAACTTATTTACCCTTGGTGCAGTACATCCTTCTCCTGTTGCATTTGATTAGTCACCATTTCCTAATGCTCCACATCTACTTTCACCTTGTTTAACCATTGCTACAACTGTCTCACCTTCGCCTCACTCAATGCTAACTTCTCCTACAACTTCAATGACAAGGAGTTTGATTTTTCAATCACCTCCCTAAATGACTCACACTATGACTGCAGTAACATTAGATCATTTTGCACGCTCTCCAAAACCACTTCCACCATCTTTAGAGATTCCTACAACTTTTGAGCTTGAGACCACTTTGCCTACATCCCCATGTCATTTCTCTCCACTCGCAATTTCTCAACATGCAGTTCTACTTCTAGTGATTGCACCTGTGCCTTCTCTATATTCACCACCACTTGGAGTCATCTTGCCTTCATTTGCACTCCATCTTCTTGTGCCTCCTCCATCAATCCCAACAAAAATGTGACTCCTTATTTCTCATTTTCTACTTAGACTCTCTCTATGGCCAACATTCTTTGTAATTCTTCCATGTCACCTAATGATTGATCTCCACCCCTCATCTCTACTCATGACTCCTCCACATTTACACCGCTTGCTTCCCCTTCCATTGACCCTTGTCCTGGAATCCTAAGACTAATTAGCCATTGTGCTCCACTCATCAACTCACCCATAATAATGTCTTCCACCTCCCTCAGAGCCTTTCCCACAAAATTTTTAGGAGATTTTATCTCCCCCGCCTCCTCTACTACTCCTAACATACTCTTCATCATCCTAGGATGACTATTCTTTGTCTGCATCATCAGCTCATCATCTAATGTCACCTATAATGCCTATTGTGCTACAGTCCCTGAGAACATCATTAATGCTAACAAGGGTGTTTCTTTCACCCTGACCCCTACATCTTTAGGTTGTGTTGACCCCCATCCCACATGACTTGATTCACCCAACTACTAAACTAAAGCTTGAAGTGTAGACTGATACACTTTCCCTTTAGAGGTTCACCGAATGCATTTTCCTCTTCGCCCTTGCCTAATCTACCTTCCCTAGCTATCATCACCCTCCTATTGTGATTGATCTAGTGAACTTGACATGCTTTCACTTGCACGCTTCCTCAAACTTCTCAATATTAAACCTGATGGCCATGTTCTACTCTTCACCTTGCTTTGTTCCATCCCCATGCTATCTACCTATCTATAGCCATTGGTCACCTGAAATTCATTCTTTACTAGTCTTACCATGCATTTTTTCTCTACATCCCACTGCACTAGTACCAAGTACACTTGACCCTCAGCTCTGACACCTAGACACCCTAATTCTCACTGATGCACATCGCCAGATAGAATTCGCTGCTAAATCACCGCTGACACATCTCATGCTTTGTTATCTGACCTATACAATAGTTGTTTCTAGGAAAAATTGAACAAACTTAACACTTTTACACACAACTGTCAACATGCCTGGTCTACAAATAATGGGGTTTTCTATTGTTATGTACTTCTAGTACCTTGATGATGTGCTTGACTAGAGGTACCAGGATGAAGTCATGATATTTATTTTCCATTGGTTTTATATTGCTTAACTCCAATGATCCTCTAATTTCATGCATTATTGGTGTCCACTTGTAAGCGCCTCCTCTCATTTGGAAAGCCATGTGTCCCTTGACCAAATTTGTATGATATCTTAAGTGAGGTCTTTCATCTGACATGTCACTGTTTGCATGCCTATTTTTTTTTTTTTTGTGACTATAACTTTTTGTTTTCCAGTAGTTGTCATATTTTTCATGTACATCAATCATTCTTGTTGGTACTTCTCAGCGTGACATAGTATTCATATCACCATAGTTGAGCTAGTGGTGGTTGTACTTGGTCAATTTTTATTAAACACTATATGATGATAGTTAATTTACATATCTTTACAAAACAAGTGATAGATAGTTGCATTCATTTAGTTTACATTTTTATCTTGGGTTCCTTGAAAACACACAGTTGGCACATAAATTAGGATAACACACACACAAGTCTCATCAACAATAATCAACAAAAAGGCTGAACAAAAATGAGTACGGTTATCCAACAACAAGTCATAAACCAAAATACTCATACACAATTTAATAATATACTATTGTGGAATCAGCATCATCACCACAATATCACCTTGCATCACACTCCATCCTTGCATATCACTTATTCCATCTATTGCATTATGTGGCTTTTGAATCTCAAACAATTATGGTCACTAATTCATTACACCATTCATCACATTTTATACATTCACTTCTTCATCTATTCTTACTGAGGTCTCAAGATTCATTTTGTAGCTTTTGGATCTCAAAAGTGGAGTCTCATCCCATGTCTTTTCATCTCTAGCACATTCATTTCCTTCCATTTTTTTCACTTTCATTCGCCTCATCCTATCTCATTATGTTAATCTCATTTTCACATCTCCTTTACAAATCTCCTTACATCCCATTTCCATTTCATTTTCATTACCTTTTCTTTCCATTTTATCTTTTTTATTCCAGTTTATCCCACTTCCATTTCATTTCATTTCATTTTGTTTTATTATACTACATTCCCTTGCATTTCATCACATTTTCATTGCATTATCATTTCATGTCATATTTCATTCCATTACACTTTTTATCAAATTTCCATTTCTTTTTCATTTCTTTCCATTATATTTCCACTCATTTACAATTTTTGTTTCATTTACACATTCATTTCATTCTGTCACCTTTTGTCACATTTTTCATCACATCTTATTCATCACATTTCTTTCACTACATTTTCATTTATCACAATTCATTTCATTATAGTAAATTTCATTTTACCACATCACATTAAATCTCATTTCATTACATCAAATCTCATATCAAAATTCATTTCATTACATTTCAAATCATTACATCACGTTACATTACACCACATTTCATTTCATTATGTTTCCTATTATTACCTCACATTTCATCTCATTACATTTCATTACATTTCATATTATTACCTCACATTTCATTTATCACACTTCATTCACCACAATTCATTTCATTACATCACATTACATTAAATTTCACTTTACTATGTCACATTACATCTCATTTCATCACATTTCAATACATCAAATATCATTTCAAAATTCATTTCATATCATTACATCACATGACATTACCGCACAATTCATTTCATGCATTATGTCACATGGTGTTACATCAAATTTTATTTCATTTCATTACAATTCATTTTTTCCATTTAATCCATTCAATCAATATCCACATATTATGCTACATTAATCATTCACATATATATCAATATCTACTTCTACCATATCCATCAAATCAAACCATCACATGCATACATGAGTCCATGATATAACAAGTATACACGTATGAACATCAATAATCTTGGATATCTCATAGAGAAAAAGCTCGAACAATACATCAAAAGAATAAAATCAACATGAATATAAGATAGATTGCATCAACAAGAACATCCAAATGATCAAATGACATGAACATCAAAAGGTCACAAAATCTATTCACATGACCATCCAAAGATCACTGAATACATCAGTACGCATATCAAATGTATAACAAAACATAATGATGAGTAATGCCATAACAAATAACATACACTCATCCATGCATAGGTGGTTGACCTGAAGGTCCCTGCTCATTGGGGGCACTCCTATCCTCTTGTGGTGCCTCCTAGCTCCTCAGTCACATCTATCATTGTTGTGACATGTTTCAGCTATACATACATGGTAGCTTTCCAAGTCGACGTGGCATGCAAGGTTATGACCAAAACACTTTCGGCTGAAAGGGTTCCGGTTGTAACGCCCATGTATCAAATGGCTCAAAATATCATAAAAAAAGCCAAAAAGTGGTTGAAAACAATTTTATAAGCTTGGGAGTTTTGGTCGTAACGCTTTCGATCGAAATGGTTTCGGCTGAAACTACCTATGTGGCATCCTAGGTGGCAGCCACACAAGCAAAAATAAGAACTTCTATAAACTTCTCAGTTTGAAGGCCAATTTGACTTACTAAATTCAAGTCTTTTTTAAAACTAAAAATATAGTTCTGTAGGTCTCAGAGTCAAGATTATGATCATATAGTTTATTTTTTATTTTGATTATGGATAATATGTTATAATCTGAAAATATTACAAGTAGGCATTTTAAGATTCAGGAAGATGTCTATTCAAAAATAAGAAAAAAATAGTAAATCCTGTTCAAAAATTATTATTTTTTAATGCTACACTAGAGGAGAGAGTCTTCTTCAAGAATATCTAATTTTAAAAAAAAAATATGTAGATTTGATGGAAAACTTTTGACGGGAGAAAAGAACTATCAATTTCTGATAACTTTGACTTTGACAAATTATAACTTGAAAAATATGAACATTTGCATATATTTGTTTGACGGGAAAAAAACTCTATATTTGCTGAATTTCAATTTTTCTTTTTTGGTGCACTAGGTATACATGTCAACTCTAACATATTCCAAAATCAGACTAAAATATGAACATTTGCATATATTTGTTTAACGAGGAAAAAACTCTATATTTTCAGCATTTTAAAAAAATTAAAAAATAGACATTAAAAATTTAAAAATAGGTAAAATTTTCACTCAATTTTAAAAAAAAAATATAATAGACATAAACTTCATCTAATTTTACACATTTCATTAGTTTACATCATCTTCAAATTTTAAGCACAAATGCCACTTTTATGTCATTAAAGTTGAAGACTTTAAATTCTTATATCACTTTTCCTTTATAAAAGGTGACACAAGTTTGTGCTTTTACCCACCCACAACTCTGTAAATCTATATGGTCTCCATATGACCTCATCAATGTCGTCCAAAATTCGTCGCGAATACTCTATCTTGCCTAGATGGGGCAGCATGATCACACTGGAATAAATATATATATACAGAATATAAGGATGTTGTCCCACACATACTGGATGAGTAATGGGTAGATGCTCCCATCTTTATAGCTGTAACAATATCACACCTACTGATAGTGATGAGGCTCCAGAATATACAGATATAAGTGGGCCAAAATGCAGCAACCCTATAAAAATCTTTGTGGCTAATCAATCATATCTTGTATCAACCGGCCCCACCCAACTTGACATCCATACTCTCATTTATCTGGCAACAAAAACCCTCTTCTCAATCCATCCAAAACTACCAACAATGGCTCATATCGTAACATCTGGAACCATGATATATTGTCATCCCCAACATTGTCATCTCCAAACAAATCTCTAAATGCAGTGCCATCTGTAGTCTAATTGTAGTACACCAGATCCCCCACTGTCGAGATCCTCAATAATCAATATACATCCTCTAGCATCATAGTCATCTCACCCATGGGAAGATGAAAGGTGTCATGGTCTGACTGCCATCGCTTAGCCACAGTTGTTATTAGCCCTCTATTCACTTAGAACTAGGCCATCTGTAGTAAATAAGTGAACCCACATCTATCTATCACCTAAAGATCCATAGCCAACAATCTACCTATAGCCTCTAGGGGCCATGAATATAATCTTTGTACCATGAGCTTTCACCCATGTATCTATTTTTCATCAAAAAACAAACAACAACATCAATTTTCATCCCAAGTAATGATCATACATCAGTCTACTATCTATCTCTAGCTAATCAGCTACTAGTTCTATCTTGGACCTATTACTTGTCCTTCTCTATCTTGAGCTAGACCTATTTTCTTTCCTACTATTTATCCTAATCTAGGACATCATTCTTTACCTGTATATCATCAGAGTGATCCTAAGTCATCACTTCATGACTACCTAATTGTTATTATTTAATCGTTATGAAGAATACCTCGCTAACAGACCTAAAATCTAGCCTTTTGCATTATCTTATGCTCAATTCAGGCTTTACAATCTATTTCTGCTCTTCCAATCCCTATTAGTGCCATTTTAATAAACATATGCACTTCAATGTTCATTTGCACTATTTCCTAGAACATATGTGCTACCCGATTAATCAGATGTGCTAAAACAAACATATGCATTATTAAAACACTCAAAAGTGCTAATTCATCACTAAGATGCACTAAAATATTGTTCAAATGTGCTAAAAAAATTTCAAATTCACTAAAAGATCAATTAAATGTGCTAAATTACCTGAACTACCACATTTACCCCAAAAAATTTCCTAAAATTGCAAAAAACTTAGGTACAAATGCAAAAATCTTAAAAATGGAGGATCTTGATGAGTTACCAGCGAACCATAGTTTGCTAGACACTCGTACTTGTGACCCCTATCAAATTTGTGCTCTCATAAGGGGACCACCATCCTCACTAGCTCAGAGCTCCAAATTGCCAAATGTCCAAAGAGAGTGTGAAAATGACAAGAGTAAAAGGCATTTTGACCTATTTAACCCTCCTTAGGGGCATTTATATCACTTTTTCAGTCTATTTACCCAATGTTGGAACCTTTCTACTCACTTTTGTGAATTGAGTATTTTACTAAACCAACTTGGTCATCTTTATTCATTAATTATCAAACATTTTAGAAATAAAATTGGAACCTCCTTAATTTTTACACATTTATTTTTTCTCCAATTTCATTTCTAAGGGGGCAGTATATCCATATCAAACTGGGGCATCAAAACTCTCTGAAAAATAAAAAATGTTCTACCCCAGTCAAAATTCCAAACATCAAATCAACCAAAAACTAAGCAACATCAATCAGAAAAATCAACGATCAAACATCAAGCCATCAACAATCAGATACCATGACAAATGTGAAATGTTAAAATATCATTGAACAAACATCCAATCATCAAAATTTGACCTAAAATTAGAGAATCAAGATACTCTCTGAACTAATATGCTTCACGTATTAGCTCAAATTGGGGCATTTGTAGACACCCAAAAATTGGCAAAGTCCTAAATTACATAATTTCAATCGATCAATACAAATTAAGGAGGAAATCAGAGGAACACAACAGACTGTCAAATCAAAAATCGCATCAAGTCATTAATCATCTATCAAATCAACAAGACCTAAATCAACTTTAAAAGAGGAGAAAAACAATTCAAAATCATAAAATAAAATTCAAAAAGGGAGGAAGAAAAAGGCAAGATATTGAAAATAAATAGAACATTTATTAAATTAATAAAGTCATTTATCCTCACAATAGTGAAAATGCCCCTTTTACATTTAAATTTTTTGATTGACCAGTATTCCACCAATTTGTAACCCAAGGTTCTAAACCGTTATGTAGTGAAATTGAAATTCCCCAAGGCAATACTATTAAACATGTAAGATATTGTAGAGAAGATAATGCTTTATATTTGGCAACTTCCAATTCATGAATCATTAAGGAACTCGATTGGTTCATTAGCTTTGCCCAAAATCTGAACAAAGTACAAATTATAGAAGGAGGCATGAGATCCATAGAATTTTTGCATAATTATTTGACCTCGAGAGATCTTTCATTCGGATGAGGGATGGTTTGTTCCAAGTGAGAAGTAGAGTAAAAAGAAAGGATAAATCCTTGAAAATCATTTGGATCTCGACCAATTTAATTTTGAATTCTTAACCCAAAGAATCGCTTAAATTGGCAAATAAAAGAAATGTAAGTTTAAGTCTAATAATATCAATTTTGTTTTCTTTGATACATATAGGAGATTTATTATATGTATTTATTCAAGCGCATATGTAAAAAAATGTGTAAAAACTATAGTCATTTACTTCATTATATTCTTTTGAGATGTTATATCCATGTTTGTTAAAACCTTTTGTCCCTTTCTAATAGATAAAGAATAATATGTAGTGGAGTTTTTGCTAACTGCCAAAAAATATTATGGTTCCATAAGCAACATTTTGTGTTGGTGGAACATAAAATTACTATATGGTCTTTACCCCTCATTTCAAAATATTTCAATGGATACGCACAAAAAAAAGGCTAATTTGACAGCTTTTTGTTCCATTTCGCACAGTTGGCCCTTTATTTCCATATAAATAACACGATGAGGAAATATACCTTCTTGAACTTCCATTTTGATCACTTGAATATCCTTCATAAGAAATTGAAAGAAAATATGATGATTTCTTCCGGGAAATCCCCAGTGAAAAAGGCATACAACTCCTTCTTTTTCATTAAACTTATTATAACCACTACCCACATTGCATAAAATAGTGCACCACAAATAAGAGCTAATGAACAGACCTGCAATCCCATAAAAACACATCACAATTCCTTGTGGAACAAAAAGTATTTTCTGAGATGACAATAAGGGTATCAGGTTCCTACCAAGGTAACTTGAAATTATGACCACAAAAAATCCTAGTGAACCCAAAAATAGGAGACAAGCAAAAAAAAAAATTGCTTATTTTTCTAGACTCTTTTATAGGTTCTATCTAGAGCCATTTGGATCGATGATTCATAACAAATTATGTCCTATTTAATTTGAGGTATTGAACAAATTTTAACTCCCATCTAGAAGTCACTCTCATAAATTGGTTATATTCATATTCTCAAAACCAAGTCAATTAGACTCTTCATCCTAGTCTCTTATGAGATTTTTTAGTTTCACCTCTATCCACCAGTCAAAGGTAAAAATCTTGATTCTTACCCCAACCCCTTCCAAAATCCTATAAATAGGTGGGAAATCCAAGAGCTAAAGGACCCAAGTTTTAGGTATCTGCACTATAGGCACATTTTAAGTTATCATTTTAGCATTGTTTTCATGTAATTTAGTATCATTTATTACATGTTTAGCTCATTGCATGTCCATTTTGATATCATTCTAAGAGTTGTTACCCACATATAATCTTCATTATTGTCATAGATCTTGCATGCATTCTTGTAGTTTTGCATTTTGAGCATACTCCCATTCTAGAATTGTCACTGACATGTTGGTATGAGAGCTTTCTTAGTGGTTGTAGTTAGGGAAACATGAGACGCTCATAAAGTTTACATTTTAACAATGATTTCTTGGGTTTAGTCTAGTTCATTTTCATTTTATCTGTATTCTACATTAAAGTCTCATGAATACACAAATGTATCATGTACACTACCCATTGAATTTGAACACAAAACTTTGAGAACAGTGCTGGAGTTAAACATTGATCTTCTTGCAGCACAAAGAGAGTGCTTACTGCATCTTAATTCTCCAGATGAAATGTGCAAGTCTACCTTGGAATGCATAGAAATCATATAGAAGCAAAAGAAATAATGGTACAACTCCCACATTAAGAGCAAGAAATTTCAAGTTGGAGATTGGGCATTACTTTATGATTCCAGATTCAAAGAAATGCTAGGCAAGCTGCAGACATGATGGTTGGGTCCCTATGAAATAAGCCATGTATTTGCAAATGGACTAGTCTAGTTAACCATAATTGATCCTATACACTTCAAGTTATTAGTCAATGGACATCGGCTTAAGTTGTAGCACTAGCCAAAAACAAAAGAAGACTTCTTATAGCAATTTTAGTAGCTAGTTTCAAATGAAGAATAGGTAACACTTCCTATAGTAGAGGGTTCCAACCTTCTTCATGCAACTTTTCAATAAGAATTCCTTTGAGCATGCCCATAATAAAAACTTTATGTTTACATAAAGTTCAATTCTACATTCACTTTCTAAATTCTTCTTTTTCAACTCATTTCATGTCCTTCTCTACCACCCACCCACCTTCCATGTCATCATTTTTCTATGCTTTCAATACTATGGAAAGTTGGTTGACGTATGTTGTCGCTACTATTCTTCCACTCTCGCCACCTTTATCTGGCATGTGCAATGATCAAATTGACAAGTATAAGCTTTTCAAATTTTATTCATTTTTGGTGCATAGATTTAGTTTGTTATATCTACTACTGCATTAAATATATCATTGCAACATTATGCTAGTTCTGTACCTCATGCCAAGTATGACAAGTGAGGAAACTTGTCCATGTTTCACAAGGGGCAAGCCAGGTTACTAATTCCAAATGAGATTTCTATTTTCTCATCAAAGATCCTCAAAATTGTACTTTCCCTTTGTTTGATTAAAATCTAGTTGCCATACTACGCAAGTGTCAAGTGTCATATCTTTATTCCTAAATAATCCCTCATTGTCAGAATAAGATGTGACCCAAATTAAATTTTGAAGAAATTCTTGCACATATATGATTCATTCTATTAAAACCACATTATTAGTGTTCATGATAGAAATGCCAAAAGAATGTGAAAAGGGTTCGTGATTTTATAAAGAAGTTTGAAATTCATAGAAGGGAAGAGGGTAATTGTTGAAAAGAGAGCAGAGGTTGAGATTAGTAAGCACAAATGGGAGGTCAGTTGTAGTGACATGAACCAATAGATCATAGTGTTTTACTTTCTAATGTAGAAGAAGTAAGAAGATTCAATTCATGTGGTTGGCTAGGATATTTCTTGAAATTGAGAAATTTTGATGAAGAGGTAGCTATTGAATTTACAAATACATTTGAGGAAGGTAAAGCAATAGTATGGGGATTGACAGTCATTTCCACATAGGAATGAATAGTGGAAGTAACTAGACTGCCAGTAGCAGGGGAACACTACCCCAATGAGCACAATGCCAGATCAGCTAGGGCCTAGTTTTCCCTACCAAGTGACCCTCCATTGAAGATTACTAAGGGGTGAAAAATAATGTCTATTCCTCTACTATACATTGAGTTGGGCATCAATATTATTAGTTATTTTACCTATGAAGGAAGATTTTCTAATTTACACACACATCATTTTCATTTACTCAGTTATGTAAGGCATAATCTTCTAGTAAATATCCCTAATTTCTTGTTCAATATGTTATGCATTAGTGCTGAGGAAACCTAGAAAGGAAAGGACAATTGTATTACTCACCATACCCTAATTAAATTGCTTATAGAAATATCTCTTAGGGACATCTCTCCTATGTTATGGGAAGAATTTTTCCAACATAAAACTCTGCAACCTCAGATTGCCCCTAATGTGCAGCCTAGCCAAGATAATGTAGTCTCAATTGGCACAGCTATTGAGTAAGGCACCCAATGCACATAAATTAAAAAAAATGTGAAAGAAAATGTGCCTTTACCCACTCAAATGAGAAATGTACCTACTTGGTGATGAGAAAAAAGAAAATGGAAGTTACAAGGAGAAATTTCTATTCTTGAAAAATGGAACCTTGTAGTCTCAAAATGGAAGAAAATAAAGTCATTTCCTATAGCAACTACTTTTGTAGTAGAGATACTAAAGAGGGTTAGCAAGAAAAATTCTATGGTGCTTGAAGAAACCCCTATGCGAAGAAGCCCTAGAAAGAGAGGACAAATTCCTAAAGTGCCCTTAGAAACTGAGTTCACTTTACCTAAACAATCTGATGAAGAACCTCTAGTACAAGTTATCCTAGATGATTCTCCCACTCAACCTGGAATTCTAGTCATTCCTTAGAACCTGATGAGAAATGTAAAGCTGAGATGAATGGATGCCAAAATAATTCCCAAGTAAGCCAATAGGATACCCCAAGTTGTGAAAAAGAAGATCCAATAATGCACCAGCTAGCTTGTTCAGAAACTGCCTTAGTTTCCTATAAGGAAACATTATTTATAAGCTTCTTGGAATGCTCATGGAGGGAACATAGGAAGAAAAATAACTAGGATGAAGAAAATGTCCTGATTACCTTACAAATTCTTCTTTTTCAGCTATATAATAAACATGTGTTAACGAAAACCCTATGGAAAGAAGAGAAAAAGAA
The DNA here is from genome assembly GCA_028749045.1 of Cupressus sempervirens. Lineage (NCBI taxonomy): Eukaryota > Viridiplantae > Streptophyta > Pinopsida > Cupressales > Cupressaceae > Cupressus > Cupressus sempervirens. The sequence goes on from CM053789.1 coordinate 8,106,314, forward strand.
AATGAAGAAGTTAATAACAGACCAAGGTGAAGAAATTATAGAAACAAAAGAGCAATTGGTGGTACACAACCAAAAGAAGGGGCATCCCCTTAAGCTGGCTAACCAAATAATTACTTGTAAACTACCACCTAGGATTTATGCCATCTGTTTATAAGAACAATTCCTCTTATTCCATTTGATGATGACTCCCAAAGCTATAGATACAGAATTCAGGTTAGGTCAAGAATTTTATGGCTTGTAATAGATCCTTCCATCATGGCAGGAAAGTTTACTCTATGTATATGCATAATTTTATTATCCCTATAGAAAATCAATTGAACCCTCTACTTTATATAGGGGATATACACCTTAGGGCCCTAATGTCTTGGATGCACAATGAGGACAACTATGATAGATAACTAAACAATTATAGAGAACGGGAGAGAACATAACCCCTACCATTAAGAGCTGAAAGCAATACACCAGAAGAAATCCTTAGGGATTGGTTTAGGCTGACCTATGGAGATATTTACAAGGAAATAAGAAAACAAGTCTTTGAGGCCAGAACAAAAGTGTATGCAGAGTATGACAACATGCCTTACTTTTTCTTTCAAAGAGCCATGGTCAATGCCAAAAGAAGATAGAGTAGACTGCTTGAGGGATTCAAAAGGTTAGAACTACATAGCCCTATAAACCTTGAGGCAACCCTTAATTTTGCACCAAAATACATGTAGCTAGGAAGGAAAATTAGACAAGAACTCTAGTGTCCATTAACAATGCAGCCACCCATGTTCCTTTGGCCCCTATATGACATCAACTTTAAATGACTTGATAGGTTGTAGGAGGATCATAGGAGGGAAGTCTGGGAAAGAACAAGAGGATTCTACTACACTTTTAGGAGTCACAAGCGAGGGAGGATTGAGGTTGGAGACTATCAATCAATTGCCAGAAGATGCAATGCTTGAGGACAAACATTAAACTTACCAAGGGGCAGATGATGAGGCCAATTATTGCCTCTATTTTATATTTATTTTAATACTTTGTTTTAATACTACAAGGACATTTGTGAACTCATAACTAGTTGAACTTATGATAAAGTCCAGATAGAATTGTTAAAACATGGGTAGATAGTTATGTCATACTTTGCTAATATTATACATATAATGCAGTATTTCATATAACCATCAGAATGTGTGTTCTAATATATATATTTAGTTTGATTATGCTTATTTGCATAAATATTTATGTGTCACAACTAACTTGCTAGGAAAGGAAGAAGCTAGAGAGTGATCGAAAACATTCAAGAAGGAATGTCAAGGCCTAGCTGCGGTGGAGGAATAATTATGGCACCAGAAGACACAACTACTAGAAAGGAGGAACCATTATTATAGGAATGTAGGGATGAAGTGTTGCTATATTCCCTCTATGTTTACTATTCTGTTGAATTAGTTGCCCAAACTTTATTGCTTATTTTGTGGGTTAGTATATTTCCGTCTTCTTCTTTTATGGATCTTCAGTCAATTTGTTTTCTTTTCTATTTTAGAATAATTGTTGATCCTCTATTTATAGGGATTGGATCGATAGTTTTAAAAAGGTTGGAAAAATTTTATGGAAAAATATTGTTGTATCTTGTAGCAAGTTATCTATAGTTTTATGTATTGTTCTTATGTGAGGATTTTCTGAAATATAATGAAGTAATTCTTGGTTTAAATTGTGTGTTAGTAGATTAGCAGAAGCCAACCAAGGAGGCCCACTTGGGAGGTGGATTAGATTAGACTAGTGTAGATTTACTTTCAACATTTCTAGTATTTTAGATAGAAGTTATAGTTTCTTCCTACAACATTGTACTTTTTGAATGTTCCTGTAGCATCTGCAAGAGCAGTTATAGTGGATGCTCTGGGTTGAAATATAGGTTAGCATAGAGTTGTATTTCCAACATTCATTCTAGTAAGGAGTTAAGTGTGTTACTTTCCTACAGCACTAGTGTAGGTTCTTTATATGCATTTTACTTTCTTGCAGCATAAGCATAATGACTCTTCAAGGAACCTAATGCACATACCATGCCGACCATTTCAAGTATAGTCCCTGGGTTGACAAATTAAATGCTCCTAATGGTGGGAGAATTAATCCTTAGATTGAATAAACTATTCCTAAGTAAGGCTTTGGGCATTATTATCATACACTTAGTATGAGGCGGACCAAGAACCTCACCCCTAACCAAAATGTAGTAGAGGTTAGCATCCAATTCACTCTTCACAAAGCCCATTTCCTACATGTATCAATGTGCTCATACCATGCTCCGGGAGCCTACTTGAGTCTATAAAATGATCTTTTCAATCTGCACATGTGGGTATCTTTGTTGTGTGCTACAAAGCCTTCTGGCTCCTCTATGTATACATCCTCCTTCAATTCACCATCAAGGAAAGATAGCTTGACAACCATGTTGAAAATTGGCTAATAAAGATATGTAATTTTTGTCATTTATGGCAACACACAATGTATATGCTTGTAGGAAACCTTAGAGATAAAGATACTTAGCTTTTGGTTCTTAGAAATTTGTCTAAGTATGAATTTGGTTTACAACAGTGTATTGTTTTGTATGTAACTTATTACTAATGATGACATGTATAACCTCGAAAGTTGGTACGGATTGTATGGAAAAGAAATATTTTTATTTTACCAGTAAAATAGGACAACAAAAATAAATGAAAGGAATTATTTTGTTTACAAAATAATTACTTGACCAATTAGGGCCAACGTCCTAGATATCTACTCTAAGTTGGAAAAGTATATTATGGTCTTAGATGACCTAGTAGAAATTTGTGAAAAGGCATGGTATTTATGCAAAAGGACATCTTGTAAATTAAAGTAGAAAGGAAGATGGAAGCAATGTGTTGAGCAATTGTATGCAAACTTTGTGAAAGTGATATATGCAAAGTATTGTAAAGCCATATTATGATCCAAGATCGAGTTGGTGAGCATAGATTAGTTAAGAAAGAAGTTACAACACCTATATACCAAAATTCTAATTACTTTTTTATGCAGTGAACTCTTCTTGTAATTGGAAGTGCATGTTTGGGCAGTGGGCTCATCTTGCATTTACTATACTACAACTCTTAATAGAGTTGGAATCTCCTAACAAGGATTCAAAGTCTCCTAACAAGGACTCTCTATACTGAATTTTCTCATGTTGGGTGATGCGACGCGCTCCCCTGCCCACAGGTGGTTAATTATGTGGTGTTCCATGTTCACTAACAGTCATGGCTTTTGGTGCAACAGAAAATGGGCCCTACAATTGGTATCAGAGCCTGGTTTTGGCTTGGTCATGGGTTCAAATCTCCCCGGTGCCTTCCCGACCCCCATAAGCACCTGGTATGCGCGTTGAGGGGGATATTGTTGGGTGATGCGACGCGCTCCCCTGCCCACAGGTGGTTAATTATGTGGTGTTCCATGTTCACTAACAGTCATGGCTTTTGGTGCAACGGCAAATGGGCCCTACATCTCATTGACTCCTAACAGGGTCCACTCTCTAACAAGGAACTTATATATCCGTATATTATGTAGTGGGTATCATCCCCAATAGGGTTTTTCCTTGGCCAGGGTTTTCCTAGTTAACAAAATATGGTGTTTTGATTTATCTTTGTGCATGGTTACTATTACTATTCAACATTACTTGTTTACTTTGTTATGTATGGTTTAAAGTAATAAAAAATATCTAGTTGACAACTAAAGTTTGTAGATTATTGATTCACCCCCACCAACCCCCCCCTCCCCCCCTCTCCACTCAATAATTCCTATTTATAACAATTGGTATCAGAGCTCAATTACTTAGAAGAGGCCTAACAACTTGAGTAAGATCTATATGGATATGGAACAATTGATGAAGAACCTTGAAGAGGCACTTGAACAAATTGATCTCCTTACTAAAGAAAGAGATAAACTGAAGGATAGATATGAAGACTCCAAAGTATATATTGGACAATTAAAGGACAAGATTGAACATCTCAAATCTAAGCCTGAATCTACTAAATCTGAAACTTGTGATGATGATATTCAAAGTTGAAGATAGAATACATGATCTTGAGGAATGAATTGAAGATTACCAATCCAACATTGAGTTTAAAGAGTGATCCTAGCAAAGTTGAATCTTATTTGAAGACTAAAAATTTAGATCTTAAAGCCAATCTAGGAAAGATGACATCTGAGCTTGAAGCATTATAAGAAAATCATGAAGAACTTCAAAAGTACAACACTATTATGAAAGGTGAGTTAACACAATGCAAGCAACAACTTGAGAAGCTATATTCTAGCAGAGAAAAGCTTGATGATTCAATGCCAATATAGAGAACTACCTATGATAAGACTGATCTTGGTTATCTATTTAACATGTCTACAAAGAAACCTTAAATTAGACCAGATTTGAAAGAAAAAGATAAATTTGATGATAAGATTGAATCCAGTCAATCCTCTGATAACCCTAAAGAATCTAGAAAAGACAAGGAAGTTGAGATATTGGGTGAACCAAAGCAAGTGGAATCTCCTAAAGAAATCAGGTATGAATTTAGAGGTAAGTACTTTTTTGTAATGAAATAGGTCATATGAAAAGAGATTGTACAAATAAGTCATTTATTCATGTTAAGGATTTTTATTGTCATAATTGTCATGGTATGGATCATAGAGAAAATATTTGTAGGAAACTTAAATATGATAATGATAGAAGGAATAGTAGAATGTCTGGAAATACTATAATTATAGATAGAAGAATATCTAATGGAAGGACATCAAGAGAAGGAAGACCTTATGAAGAAAGAAGAAAAATTGTGTGTTATAAGTGTAACAACTTTAGACACATAGCTCAGAATTGTCATGCATCAATTGATCAAAAGAATCCTAGAAGCATAACTCCAGTATGTCAGTTATGCAGCAACTTTGGACATACAACAAATTATTGTAGAATGGACAAAAACTTTAGAGATAGAAGGAACAATGGAAGTAACTTTGGAAATAGAAGAAATGATGGAAGAAATGATAGAAGAAACCATGAGAGGAACTCTAGAATTGAGAAAGACAATAAGGAATAAAGAAATGTAATTAGTGAACTTCGAGAAGAACTCAATGAGGCATTTGTAAAAGAATTAGACATCTCAAAAGAAAAGTTAGAAGATGATGAGATAGGAAGATTGAAGTTAGTAATTAAGTTTGATTCACTTAAGTTGAATTAAGCTTATAGTACCAGAATTTTGAACTTCGTTTAGAGATTGAACTAGAGGTAGCGAAGTTGGGAAAAGGTGTAACGAGATAAGTTTAGAGGGTATCTAAGCTCACTTGTAATTTGGAGCTTATCGGCACTTGTTACAAAGGAACTAAGAGTTACTTTTATTATAGAGAAAGTTAATTATGTTGCAAAAGATGAAAAATATGTTTTTATAGAGAATTTCATAAAGTGAAGATTCTTGGAGCATTGTCATGATGGAAGGAAGCTATGGTAAATTTTGGGTAGCATCTAAAGATCGGATTGAAGATCTTGAGCAGATATGTGATTTCATAATGTAATTGACATTTTTTCAATTTTTGCAAAGTACACAATTAATGCAAGTTTGAGTTGAATGAATAAAATGGAGTGCATAATTAATTACCACTTCATTGTGATTACAATAGAAGCATAGAGCACTCAAAAGAGACTTGATAAGGTGATATTAAAGAAAACCCTATTTTTGGAAAGAGGTATTTTATCATTTATCCACAAAATTTATTCTATAATGTTTATATTTGATAAAATCATGGATATGTTAGTAGTTCATAATGTTGAGAATGAGGAGAGTTCAAAATTAAAGGTAGGAAGATGTAGGAAGTTATGAACTACTCCAAACAATGTAGTGTAATTGGAAGATGTAGGAAGTTATCTCAATAGCAAGTTTGAATATATTAGGAGTATATGAACAAAGATATGGAATTAGTCTCTTTAACCATGATATGACTATGAAGCCCGGGTTTCAACATTTGAAGGAACTAGATCTTTTCAAATATCATTTCTATCGAGAATTAGACACCGAATAGTGGACAAAGATCATACTAAGTAGAATTCATGATGGAAAACTATGGATGGAAGACAATGTAGTTAACATTTCAGCCGACCTTATTCATGAGGTAACTGGTCTTAACAAACAAGGTAGTGTACCTATAGGTGAGAAACTAGTTAAGAAAAAGGTTGAGAGCTACACAAAGGTAGTTTATAATGGAAAGGCCATGGTGATTAGCACCATTAAACAAGATGATGTAAGATTCTTGAGTACAATCATTTCCTACTCTATATGTGCAAGATCTAAGATTGATGAATTGTTAGCCAGATTCATCTATCTAGCCTACAAGATATGTGTTGAGAAGGAAAAAGTTAACCTTAGTGAAATTCTAAGAATGGAACTTCTTGAAAAAATGGAGAAAATCAAGAGGACCAAGAATTGTGTGTTTAGATTTCAATCATTGATCAATCGCATATTCTTTCATGTACTTAAGAGATTTCCATATTTGTCAGTCACAAAGATTATGAGCAGTGAGAGATGTACAATGGAGAAGATCATAGATGTATGTAGAAGACATCCAGTAGATAAAATCTTGGATAGTGGGAACTTGATAATGAAAACATTTAAGAATGAGATGAGATAAAGATTCAGAATTGCACTTGCAATTGTAGATAGATTTAAAGAAGATATGTGTTTTATGGTTGATACATATTTACTTATATTCAAGCTATAGAACCTCGGGAAGCATTTCTTGATCCCTTAGGTTATGAGCTAAGTGATAAAGTAAAAATTGAATACATTGGTTTATTGTTGAAACTAGAGAAGGACCAAGCTAAGTATAGATTTGAAACTTATGATGAAATTACCCAATCATCTCATTAGGCATCCTTGGAGAAGGCATCTCACAAGAAGATAGAGACAATAATGAAGAAAGCTTTAACAGAGGCCGATATGACAGAAAGTGAGCCACAGGGAGTTGGTAGACCATGAAACAAGTTATAACATATGTGCAACCTTTATTAGTATCTATTATAGAGACATCTTCAAAATAGAGCATTCCTTATGTAGCAATATCAGATGTACAACCAAGTGAGCCAAGGAGGAAGTCAAAAAGGTTAGTGGAAGTTGTGACCACCAAGACAAAAAGGGTCAAGTAACAAGCCACTGGACCAAGAAAGAGACAAAAGACATTGTTAACAATTGTTGAGTCTAGTGAAGAAGAAGAACAACAACAACAACAATAAGCTAACTACTTCTAAGCAATCAGTAGGAAAAGCTTAGAAACCCTAGAAGCCGAAGATAGAGAAGATTAATTTAGTCATTGCTAATGAAGGAAAGATTGTACAAATGAACAAATTTTATGATTTGTATAATAATATTGAGAAAGATAAAATTGATATCTCTAATGTGAGATACATAATAGCTAACAATCTGAAACTTAAGGATATTGAAGGCACGTTAAATTAGAAATTCTATGATAGAATTAGAAAGAAGAAGGTACTAGCTCAAGAAGAGGACATAAAACTTTGGAAGTCTATGATAAGGACAATAAGCAAGACTAATGATGATGAAGAAGTTAGAAATTTGTTGAGCAGTCTGACACCTTACTTGAGAACTAAGGTAAGACCATTTCTATTTATGGTGAGTGAGAAGGATAAGTTAAGAAGTGAAACAACAACATCTATAAGTTAGATGATGACATAATGTAAGATAACACCTTCACCAACACCTAGAACCTCGAAAGTGTCAGTAAGTGGTGAGAAAATGAAAATTGATCAGACCAATGTTACTATTAACATTGATGATACTAACCCTTTTGAGAGTTTTGAACAACTTGAATCTCATGATAAGGTTATTGAAGATCAATTGAAACAAATTGAAGAGTAGAAGAGGCTATTAGAGGAAAAAAAGAGGAAAATAGAAGAATCAAAGAAAAAATTGCTTGAAAATGAAAAGAAAAGAAAAGTTGAAGAAGAAAAAAAGAAGATAATAGAGGAAGATAAGAAGAAGAAGATAGAGGAGGAAGAAAAGAGAGAAAGAGAAAGAAAATAAAAGGAGGAGAAATAAAAAAAAGAAAGAAGAGTCAAAGAGGTAGCAGAAAAGAAGCAAAGGAAAGATGAATCAAAACCTTCTAGTTCATCTACTCGACTTTCACTTGCTATCCTGACAAGCGACGATGATGATCAAACTGACTTGAACTCATCTTTGTCAAAACTTATTGAGAAGAACAAGATAGTAAAAATCCTACAAAGAACCTTAATGGAGGTTACTAACAAATTACACAATACTCTAGCAATCCAGCATATAGAGGCAGATCCTAAATAGAGGGCACAAGCAATATTGAAATCTTTTGATGAAGAATTTACAAATTTGTTGAATGTTGTAGAGTCAAAGGCACATATTTCACATGATGCTAATTTTTTTAGCACTATTTGTCAAAATATCAAGAATAATTTGCCAAGTCTTGATACTTGTATCAAGGAACTTCAAAAGTGTCAACATGATGGAAAGGTACTATACATCAAGTGTACCCTATCTCATAAGTTGACCAAGGATCTTGACAGTAAGATTGAAGGTAAGCTGAGTGAGTTTGAGGCTCTATCAAGCTAGATACAACAACCTTCTAGTAAAATTAATGACTTCGAAGGACAAGTGGCCAATATTCATAGTGATATCAAGAAACTAGAACTTTGGAAAGAACAAATTTTGAAAATATTATCATATTTTAAAGAGTTTATTGCTCTAAAAAATCTAGTGTTGAGAGACAGTTTGAGGTGTGTCAAAGCCAAGGACACCTACTCAAACTTTTATACTCTGATCTTAACGCAGTTGAGATTGCATCATATGCCTTATGTGCAATTCTCACCTCTGCTAAAACAACCAAGGATACATGGATAAAAGGTTTAACCAATCTTAAGGCAAGTTTTGATGATTATATGGAGATAGTACTATCAGTTTAAGATAGAAGAACAAAGTTTTTGACAATGTTTTTTCTAACACACCTTTGTCATTAATGTCAAAGCAGGAGAAGATAAAATTGTAGGATATGAAATCATATTGTAAGGGGGAGCATATGTAAGATGGAAAAGTTGTAATAGATAATTAATGTAATGTTACTATATTGTTCTTTTGACAAGTTTTTGATACTTAGCCATTTTTTCCTATTTTATTTTCATCAATGCCAAAAGTAGAGATTTTTGACAATTGGCCAATGAAGATATGTAATTTTTTTCATTTATGGCAACACATGATGTGCATGCTTGTAAGAAACCTTGGAAATAAAGATACTTAGCTTTTGGTTCTCAGAAATTTCTCTAAGTATGAACTTGGTTTATAGCAGTGTATTATTTTGTATGTAACCTATTACTGACATCATATTATGACTAGAAAAGTTAGATGGAGATAGTACACATGTTTATTATGACATGTATAACCTTAGAAGTCAGTAAAAATTGTATGGAAAAGAGATATTCATGTTTTACCAGTGAAACAAGATAGTGGAATTAAAGAAAAAAAATTATTTTGTTTACAAAATAATTACTTGACCAATTAGGGCCAACATCCTAGATGTTTACTCTTAAGTTGGAAAAGTATATTATGGTCTTAGCTGACCTAGCAACAACTTGTGAAAATGCATATTTTTTATGCAAAGGACATCTTGCATAATAAAGTAGAAAGGAAGAAGGAAGTGACATGTTGCGTTAAGCAATTGTATGCGAATTTATGTGAAAGCGATATTTGCAAAGTTTTGTAAAGCCATATTTTGATCCAAGAGTGAGCTAAAGATTAGAGATTAGTCAAGAAAGAACTTACATCACCTATATACCAAAAGTCTAATTACTTGTTTGGGTAGTGAGCTCTTCTTGTAATTGGAAGCACATGTTTGGGCAGTGGGCTCATCTTGCATCTATTATACTACAACTCCTAATAGAGTTGGAAAAACTCCTAATAGGGTTGGAATCTTCTAACAAGGATTCAAAGTCTTCTAATAGGGACTCTCTATACTGAATTTTCTCATTGACTCCTAACAAGGTCCACCCTCTAACAAGGAACTTATATATCAGTATATTATCTAGTGGGTATCATCCCCACCATAGTATTCCCTTGGCCAGGGTTTCCCTAGTTAACAAAATATGGTGTTATAAGTTATCTTTGTGCATGGTTACTGTTACTATTTAGCATTACTTGTTTACTTTGTTATGTATGGTTTAAAGTAATAAACAATATCTAGCTCACAACTAAAGTTTGTAGATTACTAATTCACACCCCCACTCTCAGTAATTCTTGCTTCTAAAAAACCATTTGATGGATTTTCTATCCCATATGACTTTCCACTACTAAATTTGGACCCATTTTGCAATGGAAAGCCATCACAATTATGATGTCTACCTATCACCCTAGCGATAGAACCAAAAATTGGCTCCTGTCTGACTGTCATAACACTTTTGTTGTGAGGAATTGCAAAGTTCATTCTTATGGTAGTTGGTATTGAGCCTCTTGAGATCCTTCTCCATCTACCATTGTTGGCTAAGGATATAGTACCTAACTTATTATTAAAGAATTATTTTAGTATATTCTATGGTTATGTTATTTGAATTCTATAGTTGGTTATGGAGACATCCATTTGAAATTTTGGTCATTTTGAAGTTTACCTATGTGGAAACTATTTTTAACAAGATATATTTTATACTCACAATGTGTTCTATACATCTTGTAGAATGTGCCATATGTGATTGTATCATCAAAAAAAGAGTTACGTCGTGCATGTGGAGTTACTTGCCCTGTCATTACTTGTTTTGTGACAACTAATGAGGGAAGTCAATTAAAAGTCACAAATCCAGCAACTTAAGGTAAGGCTGATTTTTTTTAATTGAATAGAACTGAATGATTTGGCATATTTCAATGATGTTATAACATATGAATATTGGGGAGGGAATCTTTGAGAAATAATAACAGCTAATAATACCATGTTTCAAACTTTTGCAATTGGTGTTTTGATTGTGGAAACTCAGTTTAATTTGTTTTTGTTCTATCTTCTAACAAATTAAATCCGAGTATATTATATGTTGAGGATTAGCAGGAAGAACCAAGCACGACCAAGCATTAGAAGTTATTATTAAAATAGAGAAATTATAAAGCTGAAAACATATTAGAAAGAAAGGAGAAGGAAGAAACTTGTAGCTTAATTTTATTGAACAATAGAAGCCTAAATTTATATAGTTGAATGAACAACCTACATACCTAAAATATTGCAAAGAAGATTGACAAAAAAAATCTTAAGAGTTTCACAACACACTAAGAGGAATTGACACCACATCGAGAGTAATGGACAAGTGGACTACTCTAGATAGCTAACTAGATCTAAGAGAAATATCTACAATTAGTCATTTGTTCAAACTAGAACTCTATGGCACAACTTGAGTTACCACATGTGAAACTAGTTATTCATTATTCTAACACACCCCCTTAATGAATAACTAAAAATTTTTTGACCCCTAAAATCTCTCTAAATGTTACAAACTTTATTTTTCCCAATCACTTAGTTATTGAAGCTATATAGCCATTGGTATTACAATAGTTCAACTCTATTGAAGCTATATAGCCATTGGTATTACAATAGTTCAAGTCTCTCTTGAGACTAAATTTTCTCTCTTACAAAATGATGTTGAGTTTCTATATACTTTGATCTTGCATGAAAAATGAGATTTTTTGCAAGATTTATTGTACTTTGTTTGTCACACTTGATTGAAGTAGGCCTTTTTCTTTATTTTTTGACATATCTTCAAGGAATCTCTTTAGCCAAATTGGTTCATAGGTAGCACTGCATAATGCTTTGTACTCAGCTTCAGTAGATGAAAGAGAAATAGATATTTGTTTCTTGTTGCTATGTTGAATGCATAACTAGTTATTCATTCATGATCATCTAGATATCTTGCCCAATCAAAATTAGAGCATCTTATCAACTCAGCATTCAAATGGTTAGTATATTCAATGCCAAAATATGTGGTGTCTTGTAGGTGTCAAAGAACTAGTTTTTCTACATTCCAATGGACCCGAAGAGGATTAGCTATGAATTAGCTAAGTATACTGATAGAATAGAAAATATTAGGTCTTGTCGTGGTCAAGTAGTTGAGACTTCCTACCATCTTCCTATACAATGTCCCATTGACTTTTGAAGTGTCACTATCAGAAGAGAACTTGAAATTTTGTTCCAATGGAGTACATGCTACTTTACAATATTTCATATTAAACTTTTGGATTAACTTCTTTGCATACTTACTTTGAGTAATCAAAATCCTACCATTTTGTTTCTAGGCTTCAATTCCTAAGCGATGATGTATTTTACCAAGATCCTTCATTTCAAATGTTTGTGATAAACTTTCCTTGATTGAATCAATTAGGTATGCAAAACTTCATGTGATGATTAAGTCATCCACATACAAAGAAATCAAAACAAAATTCTCATGTTCATCATTCTTTATATCCAAATTTGGATCACTTTTAATCTTGATATATCCTTATTGAAAGAAAAAATTATCAGTTTTCTCATAACATGACCTTGGTGCTTGTTTTAGACCATATAATGACATTTTTTCACTTGCATACCAAATGATCTTTTCCTTATTTTACAAAACCTTCAGGTTGACCAACATATATTTCCTCTCTTAAATCACCATTTAAAAATGTTGATTTAACATCCATTTGATGAAGAACCCAATCAAATTTAGTAGCAAGTGAAATCATTAGTCTAATAAAAAATTGTAAGGTACTAGTGTAAATGTATATTTATAATTAATTCCTTACCTTTATGAGTACCCATTTGCACCTGATCTAGATTTAAATTTATCAACAATGTCATCGGCATTAAACTTTGTTTTCAACAACCATTTACAACAATTAGGAATTTTATTTGTTGGTAGTTCAGTTAGTTCCCAAGTTTCATTATTGATATTGTATTTTTAGGAATTTTATTTGCATTGCATTTGTCCATTCGTTATGATTCTTAGCTTCTTCCAAATTTTGAGGTTCATCTACACTCATTATATGAGATATTAAGCCATGATCATCATACCTGATTGGTGCCTTGATTTTCCTTGTAGATCTTCTTACTGCTTCATTATTGGATGGAGTGGCGTCAACTTGACTTGTCTCATGCCCACTTTTATCATGAGTTTGTTGATCTACAATATCTAAACTTTCATTGCCTTCTTCAAGCAATTTTAATAATATGGTTTCGTCCATCTTTTCTTCCTCTTGAACATCATCTGCAAATTCTTGAAATATAACGTCTCTACTAGAAAATATCTTATTATTAGTAGGAGTATGCATCCTATAGGCCTTGTGATCAGTACAATAAATAACAAATATACATTTGAAAGACTTTGCATCAAGTTAAAACTTTTATTCTCTTTTGGAATATGATAATATACCTTCCAAACATTCTCAAATGACTAACAACTAGCTTAATTCCATAAAGAGCTTCATAAGGAGTTTTGTTTGCAAGATACTTGGTAGGTATGAATTATTTAAAAAATAAACAACCGTATTAATTGCTTCAGCCCATATATTATTAGGGAGATTATTTTCTTTCAATATACTCCTAAAACATTCAATAAATGTTCTATTTTTTCTTTCAGCTACACCATTTTATTCAAGATTATGGGTAACTACATATTACTTAAGAATGTCATTATCTTTGCAATCTTTCATAAGTATACTCTCCCCCTTGATTTGATCTAAGAATAATAGCATTATGAGTTTTCTTTTCTACCATTATTTTGAATTCTTTGAAACATTCAAAAACTTCACTCTTATTTCTCAATAAATACACCCAAGTGTATCTAGTGCAATCATCAAAAAATATAAGAGAGTAAGATGCTCCCCCAAGCGATTGAGTTTGCATAGGACCACACACATATGAGTGCACTAATTAAACAATAGTTCTTTCTTTTACATTAGCTCTTATTGGAAATTCACTTTTATGTTGTTTTCCTAATGTGCATCTAGCACAACTAATTTTTTCATCCTTGAATATTGGAAGACCTTGCACACTCTCATTTATTTGTAGGGAAATCATATCATTTAAATTTAAATGACCATACCTCTTAAGCCATAGCTCTTTAGTAGCTACACATGTAGTAGTAATTGCTTGATGACTTTCCATTTTGAAATCAAGTTTCTACAAACCTCCCATCCTAATTTCTTTAGGAATCACATTATTGTGATTTTCCATATCTTTGACTTGACAACATGTCTTCAAGATTTCAACTTTTAGACCTTGATAGGCAATTGCTGAAACTGATATCAAATTTTCCTTAGTTCCTGGGACATACATTACATTAGAAAGTTTCTTTACATTACCATTAGGTATTTGTACACTTATATCATCACATTCGTTTACATCATGTAACCTATTATCTTCTAAATAGATCTTTCTACCATCATTTTTCTCTTGAATTTTTTTGAACCAATTTTGATGACATGACTTCTGGATTGATTACCCTAAATCTATAAACCAATCATTACAATCACTCAATTCAACTCAAAGAGCATAGTCAGAAGCAAACAACTTTAAATCATCAAGGTTATCAGTTATTGTATCCTCATCATTCACAAAATTACCCTCATATTTTTTTGTTTTTGGACTTATTATTTTTCTTTTTGTAACATTCATATGCATAATGACCAATTTTCCCACAATAATTACAATTTCTATTTTTCTTTACATTTTATTTTGATGCTTCCCCATCATGATACATTTTCTCTTCTTTGTTCCTTTGGTTTTCAAACTTACCATGTCCTTTGTTCTTTGAACATTTCTTTCCTTGATATGGCTTCTTGTCTATCACCATCAAAGCTAACTCTACCCTTTGAGATCTGTTGTTCACAGGCTTCTTTCTCTCCTCTTGTTGTAGAAGGATACCTACCAATTTCTCAAAAGATGTATTTTCTCTCATAGCCAAACCAATAATGAAAACATGTTAATCACTAACCATTTCATTCAAAGTAATAGTTACTAGGTCATTACTAGAAACTTGTGCACCAACATTAGCTAACTTATCCCTCAATTCTTTAACTATTGATAGAAATTCACTAACACTTTCATTTACTTCCATTTTGATAGACAATAATTTTCTCTTTAAAAAAAAGAGAGTTTATAATCTCATACAAACCTTTCAAAGTTGACCATGTACCCCTAGAAGTGGTAGTGTCCCTTCTGTGAGGAATCAATGAGTCTTTTACTAACATACAAAAGAGAATCTTAGATTTTAATTATTTTATCTCCCAATCTTGGACAAAAGTTGGCATTGTTTTAGGTGATGTAGGCTTGGCCTCTCTTCAATTTACAATGGCCCGGACATTATGCCCCTCCATTAGAGTCTGCATCTTGAACTTCCAATTAACATAATTGGTACCAATTAGATCAACACACTGGCTGATATTTGCAGCAGCTCCTTTTAGACACATATTGCATCTTCAGCACTCCAATGAATTTTGAAGACACCATAAAATGAATCTCAAACTTTCCTTTGATACCATATTAAAATAGAGAAATTATATAGTTGAATATATATTAGAAAGAAAAGTGAAGGAAGAAACTTGCAACTTAATTTTATTGAACAATAGAAGCCTATTTATATAGTTGAATAAACAACCTACATACCTAAAATATTGCAAAGGAGATTGAAAACAAACTCTTAAGGGTTTGACAACAGAATAAGAGGAATTGAGACCACAACAAGAGTAATGGACAGGTGGACTATTCTAGATAGCTAACTGGATCTCAGAGAAATATCTACAGTTAGTCATTTGTTCAAGCTAAAATTGCATGACACAACTACAATCAAACTAAAGTCTTGATGCCAACAACTAAAACTTGGGTTTTCACATGTGCAGCCGGTTACTCATTATTCTAACAATTGTATGTGTCAAATTATGTAGTTTGTGTAAATGAATTTGGAATGGCACAAAATCTTATGTAAATTATTTCACCAAGCATGTAACATATTTCTATGATTGGGAAGGAGATCAAGGAGGTGATTACACTTGTAATCTAGTATCAATAATCCCTATGTAGTATAATGAACCAATCAAAAAATAAAAAAGCTTAAGTGACAAAAAAGATGAAGGACAACCATTGATTATGATCTAGAATATTCTTAAGATGGCTATATAAGCATGGATTCAAGATTAAATATGCAACAAGTTGTCAATTGAAAGAGTGCATGCGTATGAAGTTGAAGGAGAATCAATGAGTATCAAGTTTTAAAGAACTAAAGGCAACTGAGCAGTGAAGTGAGAACATATTGCAGAATAGTTATATTGAGGTAATCAAATATTGGAAAGAGAAGATCAATTATATTAAAAATTAGTGCAGGCCAAAGGATCATGGTATTGTTATATTCTAATCAATGTATCAAGTGAATCTCTTAATGGAGTGTTCTTAACAGACCTATTTTAAATCTCCTAATAAAGCACTCACTTAATTGTGAAGTTAAATCTTTGTGTAGTAGTAAACTTAACAGTCTTATGTGCTTTTAGCATAACAGAGCCCTCATGGGGTAGAACATTAGAAGTGATCAAATTGTAGCCCTAATAGACACTTTATTACTATAGTAATGAAGACTTTGTGGGTCTCATCCCCACCACAGTTTTACCTTCACCTTGGAATGTTTCTATGAGACCAAGTCTTGTGTCATGTTTTTATTACTTGCTTATGTGTTTTGTTCATGTTAGTAGATGTTATATTTGTTATTACATGATTGATTACATACAAGGTTAAGGTTGATGAGGTGTATGGTGAATTATGGTTGATGTGTGAAGTGATAGAAGTTTTTGAGAGATTCTAATTCACCCCAACCCTCTACATCTCACTTTCCTATTAGACATCAAAATAAATTAAACATAATTTTTAATTTAAAAAAAAAACCAAAGTTGTATTTGTAACATTTTTTTTTTTAACATTCTTTGAACAAATGTACCTACCAATTATGCAACCTTGTTAAAAATAAAGACAAAACATTTCGAAAGCTATATAAAATTAAATTTAGAATATGTAATAAACTTAATTATATATTGATACATAATATAATATATTTATGAAATAAATATATAATAAAATTTCTAATTTTTTAAATTAATAAACAATCTTAAATTATTTTTAAAATTTGAAAAAGTTCTATGGAAGGAATTTAATTACTATGCAACTTGTTATTATAGGGATGTTCTTTCACATATGTATTTGGTAGTGTACATAGAATCTTTTTCCCAAAGAAAAGTGGAATAGTTTTTCACCTTTATATTTCCTTATAATAAGAATGATTGAAATAAATTTTTATTATCAATTAAAAAAATTGTACAAGAATTAAACCTAAGATTTCCAAATAAAATTAATATAATAATGAATATAATATTACTTTAAATAATCATTTGATAAAAACTTTATAATGCAAAATTATTATTTTTTAATTATTTATAAAAATTATATAAAAACTCAGACACAAAACTATTTTTACGATTATAATCTTTAAAATTTAAAAATACCTACCACCAATTTTAAAGATTTCATGCCTTACAAACAAAGAAGTAAATGCTATACTCAGAAATATTGGAAATCCTTCACTGCGATAAGACAAAGATGGTGGACTCTGCTTTACCACATCACTTGCCACTAAATTTTGTACGGTACTTTTTTTCTTTTATTTAGGCAAAGATGACAGAACCATTAAATAATATTTAATAAGATGCTAGTTCTAGAATTCTATAGGAAAAGAAGTAGCAAGAAAACCTTATTTCATTGTTCATATACAATAGATACAAATAATTACAAAGATCAAGTATCAGATAATAGATCAGACCTTGTCAGGCTACAACATTTGGTACCCTACTTTGTGGGTACAGTCGATCAGCAATTCTCTGTAATACAGTTAAAGCTTTCCCTTCTTCTCCAGTTTTCAGTGTGACCCAAAATCCCTTCAAAATCATGTTGGGTGACTACAAGTGTGATTAAGCCGTCCCTTCCAGGGTTCAAATGCACACCAACCGCTGAATCAAAATATAGTTTAGGCGGCACAGTAAAAGCTGATGTTACGAGCAAAGCAAATATAGTGATTGCACTCAATCTCACTGACTTCGTGGGCGCCAACTACCTCAGTAAACATATTTGCATTCAATTTGGATGATACTCCAGCCATTTCCTTCTGTTCGAAAACAATTTGCATGATTTTCTTTGCCGGAAGCTTCTGAAACATTTAAAATATTAGTGTAAAAAGAGCGAATAATAAAACATTATTTTGAAAATATTAAAGATAAAACACACGTTTAAAAGACTGAATAAACTTGTTTTCCACTCAAAAACAAATTGATTGCGACAAGGAAAAGTAGTACTACCTTCAATCCACATATGTAATTCCGTACCCACGATGCACATCCATCATTAAAAATTCCAATCTGCAGACTTGGCAACTCTTCTTCGCATTCTACGCTCTGCAGCCCACGACATTGTGTAATACTGATTTCCTGCAGACGATGTAGATATATCTGATATTGCTTCCATTTCAACCCATTACAGGTGCACCCATTTCAACCCATTACAGCTGCCCAGTCTCAACCTTTGAAGCCCTGTCAGAGTAGATATATCTGATATTGCTTCCAACCGAGGACAGTAATACTCCATTTTTTTTAGATTGCCCAGAAAACTAACTTCCAGTAATCGAAGTCTGGGGCACATCTCTCCACTAATTACCAATTTAGATATATTTTGAAGACGGACAAGTTGTGTGGTTTCAAGGTTATCCATGATGCAGCTGCTTGTAGAAGAATATGGATTGTTTGAATCTCTACCTTTGCTCAGATCAAAATTCCCTCTGAAGAAGTCACCTCGCGTTTCCCGCAATTCTAATGATCTAAGATTACCAAGTTGTTTAATTGATTGCGCCAAGAACGTTGCGTCTGTTTGATCTAGTGAATCAATAATCATCAACTCCTATCAAATCTGGAAGCTTTTGCAAAGAGGGAGAGCTCCAAATCCTCAGCTTTCCCAACTCGAAGCTGGCCTGGCATTGACGGTTGCATTAACTAATGAATTGCTTCTTGGTAGTTAACGATCTTCTTTAAACAAATATTATGAATGGAGACTTACTTAATTCCATGAAAAGTTAGCGAAATACCTGGGGATTGATCTGCAATTGTTGCTGAAAAGTGCTCCACAATTTTTCCACTTCCGAAATGATCAAAATGTGCAATTTATGTAGAGGAATCCACAAAGGAATGGTCATATATAAGGGTTCCCTCGAACTACCCATTTCAAGCGACACTAGGCTAGTCTCACCTACAAAATAAGTAATGTGCCTTCCGACAGTCAAATCCTCGAACCAACCGAAACACCTGCCCTTTGCTTCGGCCAGTAATTGCTCTAATCCTTTTGCTTCCTACAGATAAAGGTAAGGGTTAAGTGTTATTCGCGAGAAAACCTTTTCAAAAACCCATAAATTAAAAGATTTTGACAAAAGCTTTCTATAGTTTTTTTTCTTTTTTTTAAAATGTAAAGAAGAAACACACCATAGATAGCAGGAGTTCTGAGCGCCATAGCCGAGGAGGGCCCAACTCATCTGCCATTTGTCTTCCCAGATCGCGAAGGTGATCGTGCATTTCAAATCCGTCATAACCCACTTCAATCAGGCACTTATCTTGCAGCGTTTGAAGGGCATACTCAGCGCTCCAACCAGACGCATTCTAGATTGTTATAGCATTACTTTTCAAACGAGGTAATTGTCTTTTATTGAACAGGCAAGCTATATCTATAAATATCTGTTTCTCCTCTCTGTTCAGACCATCAAAACTAATTCTGAGCCTCTGCATTATATCTTTGGGCTGGATTTTCTTCACTTTTTGCAATACCAGCTCCCAATATTTCACATCCCTATGATAAACGTGTGCACCCAGAACTATGATTGAGAGTGGAAGACCTCCGCAAAAGTCCACGAAGCTTTCAACCAGTTTCTCATATGCAGCGGGTGTATCACCTCCATGGAAAACATGGCTACAGAAGAGCTCCTTAGCATGATCTGTATCCATTTTCTTCATCTTATAATGGATATCTGCATCCCTTAACACACTCTGGTCGCGGGTTGTAATGATTATCAGCCTGCCAGAGCCCAGCATACCTTCAGCTATTAGAAATAGTCTATTTGATTTTCCTATGCAATCAACATGCAACCAATCATAAAAATGGAAGGAATTAAGTGGGAAAATGAATTAATCTCAATTGTAGATTCATACCTAACCCTAGGCCACTAACGTCTTTTTAAGGAAGATGAAGCCCCATAATTCAATATATGTGTGTGTATGTAAAGAAGTGATGCAAGCGAAGAATTAAAGGAAGTGAAAGGGGTGAATTGATCAGAAAGCATTCTAGGTGACTTAGAAGTGTGAAAGAATTGTACAATTAGTTTGCAGAATAGAGAAGAAGTGATAAATCACTTTTATAACAGATCAAGAGGATCAAGATGGACAGAACTATGATCTCAAATTAGCAAGGCAAAGTTGTAAGTTATCAAATCAAACATTCTACTGTTACTTTCTAACAACTATATCAGCAAGGTGAAATCCTTTGGGCTAAGGTTGATTTAATAGTCATTGTAAAATTCTTTAATAGGGTGACATTCCAAGTGAGTGTTTTAAAGTCCTCTAACCAGGCACACTTCTAATAGGGTGTTAAAATAATTTAACAAGGAAGGATCTAATAATCCTTTGTAAGCTTTTAACAGGGCAGACCTTTCACAGGGCATATCATGAAAATGGTCAGACTATGTAACCTTAACAGGTGACACTTTATTGCTACAGTAGTGGAAAATTGTGGGTGTCATCCCCATCCCAATTTTACCTTCTCATTTGGAGGGTTTTTGGGTAATCATATCTGGTGTCAAGTGTTTATGTGGATGTATTTACTTTACATGTTATTTCAATATGTTAATGCATGCATTGTTTAAATTAAAAGTTTTATTGTTTAAAGATTAATACTTCTGATTCACTCCCCTCTCAGAAGGGTATGTTTCCCATTTGTAATTCCAACAAGCCCAAACATTATGCCCCTCTATCAGAGTTTGCATCTTGAACTTCCAATTAACATAATTGGTACCATCTAACTTATTTTATTTAGCTAGATAAGTATCTAAAAGATAGGCCATAAAAAAAACAAGAGAAAACTAACAATACCAAAAAAAATCTTAGACTTCAGAGTATTGTCATAATGAGTACTCTTCCCAAAAACACTAATTAGATCAACACAGTGGCTAATATTTGCAGCAGCTCCTTTTAGAAACATATTGCATCTTTAGCACTCCAATGAATTTTTAAGACACCATAAAATAAATCTCAGACTTGGCTTTGATACCATATTAAAATAGAGAAATTATACAGTTGTAAACATATTAGAAAGAAAAGAGAAGGAAGAAACTTGCAACTTAATTTTATTGAACAATAGAATCCTATTTATATAGTTGAATGAACAACCTACATACCTAAAATATTGCAAAGGAGATTGACACCACAACAAGAGTAATGGACAAGTGGACTATTCTAGATAACTAACTAGATCTAAGAGAAATATCTATAGTTTGTCATTTGCTCAAGCTAGAACTATATGACACAACTACAATTAAACTAATGTCTTGATGCCAACAACTAAAACTTAGGTTTTCACATGTGCAGCTAGTTAAATTCATTATTCTAACAGTTGTATCTATTGAGTTATGTAGTTTGTGTACATGCCTTTGGAATGGCACACAATCTTATGTAAATTATTTCACCAAGCATGTAACATATTTCTATGATCATGAAGGAGATCAAGGAGGTGATTACGCCTATAATCTAGTATCAATAATCCCTATACAATATAATGAACCAATCAAAAAATAGAAAAGCTTAAGTGACAAAAAAGATGAAGGACAACCATTGATTACGATCTAGAATATTCTTAAGATGGCTATATAAGCATGGATTCAAGATTAAATATGCAACTTGTCAGTTGAAGGAATGCATGCATATGAAGTTGAAGGAGAATCAATGAGTAGCAAGTTTTGAAGAACCAAAGGCAACTGAGCAGTGAAGTGAGAACATATTATAGAATAGATATATTGAGGTAATCATATATTGGAAAGAGAAGATCAGTTATATTAAAAATTAGTGTAGGCCAAAGGATCATGGTACTATTATATTCTAATCAATGTATTAGGTGAATCTCTTAACAGAGTGTTCTTACAGATCTATTGTAAATCTCATCATAAAGTACTCACTTAATTGTGAAGTTAAATCTTTGTGTAATAGTAAACTTGACAATCTTATGTGCTTTTAGCATAACAGAGCCCTCATGGGGTAGAACATCAGACATGATCAAATTGTAACCCTAATAGACACTTTATTACTGTAGTAATGAAGACTTTGTGGGTGTCATCCCCACCATAGTTTTACCTTCATCATGGAATTTTTCTATGAGACCAAGTCTTGTGTCATATGTTTATTACTTTCTTATGTGTTTTGTTCATGTTAGTAGATTTTATATTTGTTATTACATGATTGATTACATACAAGGTTAAGCTTGATGAGTTGTAAGGCAAATTATGGTTAATGTGTGAAGTGGTAAAAGTTTTTGAGAGATTCTAATTCACCCCAACCCTTAGCATCTCACTTTCCCATTAGACTTCCAACATAAAATATGGTTTTCACTATATTATTTTACTATTTCCATTTTTTCCTTTCGTTTTTTAAATAATCACTTTAAGATTAATGTGA
Source organism: Cupressus sempervirens (assembly GCA_028749045.1). Lineage (NCBI taxonomy): Eukaryota > Viridiplantae > Streptophyta > Pinopsida > Cupressales > Cupressaceae > Cupressus > Cupressus sempervirens. The sequence goes on from CM053789.1 coordinate 8,129,104, forward strand.
TTATTGAAGTACCTCCTTTAAATCAAAATAAATTAAATATAATTTTTAATAAAAAAAAAAACTAAAGTTACATTTCTAACATCTATTCTTATGCAACCTTGTTAAAAATAAAGACAAAACATTTCAAAAGCTATATAAAATTAAATTTAAAATATATAATAAATTTAATTATATATTTATACATAATATAATATATTTTTAAAATAAATATAAAAATAATTTTCTAATTTTTTAAATTAATAAACAATCTTAAATTATTTTAAAAATTTCAAAGAGTTCTACGGGATAAATTTAATTATTATGTAACTTGTTATTATAAGGATGTTCTTTAACATATGTATTTGGTAGTGTACATATAATCTTTTTCCCAAATAAAAGTGAAATAGTTTTTCACCTCTATATTTTCTCATAATAAGAATGATTGAAATAAACTTTTATTGTCAATTAAAAAAATTGTACAAGAATTAAACCTAAGATTACCAAATAAAATTAATATAATATTACCTTGAATAATCATTTGATAAATACTTTATAATGCAAAATTATTATTTTTAAATTATTTTAAAAAATCTTATAGAAACTCAGACACAAAACTATTTATACGATTATAATCTTTAAAATTTAAAAATACCTACGACCAATTTTAAAGATTTCATGCCTTACAAACAAAGAAATAAATGCTATACTCAGAAATATTGGAAATCCTTCACTGCGATAAGACAAAGATGGACTCTAGAGTTGACCATACTTCTCAATACTTTTGCCTCTTCTTCTGCTTTACCACATCACTTGCCACTAAATTTGGTAGGGTACTTTTTTCCTTTTATTTAGGTAAAGATGGCAGAACCACTAAATAATATCTAATAAGATGCTAGTTCTAGAAATTCTATAGGGAAAGAACTAATAAGAAAACCCTATTTCATTGTTCATATACAATAGATACAAATAATTACAAAGATCAAATATCAGATCAGACCATGTCAGGCTACAAAATTTGGTACCGTTCTTTGTGGGTACAGTCGATCAGCAATTCTCTGTAATACAGTTAAAGCTTTCCCTTCTTCTCCAGTTTTCAGTGTGACCTTAAATCCCTTCTTTACTGTCCCGTCCTCTAGGCTACGTTCAATATCATGTTGGTTGAATACAACTGTGATTAAGCTATACAAATCCACACCACCCTCTGAACCAAAATATCGTAGCAAAGCGTATATAGTGATTGCACTCGATGAGCTGCTCATCTTCACATCCTTCCAGGGCGACAACTTACTGACTTTGTGGGCGCCAACTACCTCAGTAAACATATTTGCATTCAATTTGGATGATACTTCATCCATTTCCTCCTGTTCCAAAACAATGCGCATGATTGTCTTTGCCGGAAGCTTCTGAAACATTTAAAATATTAGCGTAAAAAGAGCGAATAATAAAACATTATTCTGAAAATATTAAAGATAAAACACATGTTTAAAAGACTGAATAAACTTGTTTTCCACTCAAAAACAAATTGATTGCGACGAGGAAAAGTAGTACTACCTTCAATCCACATATGTAATTCCGTACCCACGATGCACATCCTCCATCAGGAATTCCAATCTCCAGACTTGTCAATCCGGGTAACTCTTCTTCGCATTCTACGCTCTGCAGCCCACGACATTTTGTAATACTGATTTCCTGCAGACGATGTAGATGAGCAAGGTGCACCCATTTCAACCCATCACAGTTGTCCAGTCTCAAGCTTTGAAGCCCTATTAGAGTAGATAAATCTAATATTGCTTCCAACAACCCACACTTCATTAGCATCAACTTTTGAAGCCCTATTAGAGTAGATAAATCTGATATTGCTTCCAACCGAGGACAGTCATACACAACAAGAGTGCTCAGAGTCTCTAGCTTCTTTAACTCCATTTCTTGTAGATTGCGAAGCTCACTAACTTCCAGTATTCGAAGTCTGGGGCACATCTCTCTACTAATTACCAATTTGGATATATTTTGAAGAGTGACAAGTTGTATGGTTTCAAGGTTATCCATGATGCGGCTGCTTGTAGAAGTATATGGATTGTTTGAATCTCTACCTTTGCTCAGATCAAAATTCCCAAGGTTATCCATGATGCGGCTGCGTCTAAACAAAAATGCATAGCCCAGATCATACTCCCCTCCGAAGAAGATCCTATCGCTTTGCTGCAATTCTAATGATCTAAGATTACTAAGTTGTTTAATTGATTGCGCCAAGAACGTTGCGTCTGTCTGATGTAGTGAATCAATAATCTTCAACTCCTCCAGATGACTGAACATTCCTATCAAATCTGGAAGCTTTTGCAAAGAGGGAGAGTCATAAATCGTCAACTTTCTCAACTCGAAGCTGGCCTGACATTGACGGTTGCATTAACAAATGAATTGCTTCTCAGTAGTTAACGATCTTCTTTAAACAAATATTATGAATGGAGACTTACTTAATTCCATGAAAAGTTAGCGAAATACCTGGGGATTGATCTGCAACTGTTGCTGAAAAGTGCTCCACAATTCTTCCACACAGTGAATGATTAAAATGTACAATTTATGTAGAGGAATCCACGAAGGAATGGTAATCGGTAGGTCGTCGCCCGAACTATGAACTTCAAGCCACACTAGGCCAGTCTCACCTACAAAATAAGTAATGAACCTTCCGACAGTCCAATCCTTGAACCAATCGAAACACCTGCCCTTTGCTTCTGCCAGTAATTGCTTTAATCGTTTTGCTTCCTACAGATAAGTTAAGGGTTAAGTGTTATTGGCGAGAAAAACTTTTCAAAAACGCATAAATTAAAAGATTTTGACAAAAGCTTTCTATAGTTCTTTTTTTTTTTAAATGTAAAGAAGAAACACACCATAGATCGCAGGAGTTCTGAGTGCCATAGCCGAGGAGGGCCCAACTCATCTGCCATCTGTCTTCCCAGATCGCGAAGGTGATCGTGCATTTCAAATCGGTTGTTAACCACTTCAATCAGGCACTTATCTTGCAGCGTTTGAAGGGCATGCTCAGCGCTCCAATCAGACGCATTCCAGATTATTATAGCATTACTTATCAAATCAGTTTTATATGTTTCATTGAAAAGGCAAGCTATATCTATAAATATCTGTTTCTCCTCTCTGTCCAGACCATCAAAACTAATTCTGAGCCTCTGCATTATATCTTTGTGCGGGATTTTCTTCCCTTTTTCCAATACCTGCTCCCAATATTTCTCATCCCTACTATAAACATCTGCGCCCAGAACTTTCAAGGAAAGGGGCAAACCTCCACAGTATTCCTCAAACTTTTCAACTAATTTCTCGAACGCAGGCGGTGGATTTCTGCACCCACTAAGACGGAAAGCATAGCTGCAGAAGAGCTCCTTAGCATGACCCTTCTCCATCCTCTTCATCTGATAAAGGACATCTGCACCCCTTAACACACTCTGGTCACGGGTTGTAATGATTATCAGCCTGCCAGAGCCCAGCATACCTTCAGGTATTAGAGCGTTCATCTGATCCTCATGGTCAATATCATCTAAGACTATAAGGAAATTCAAACGCCTTGACCGTCCCAGATGATCCTTCAGCTTTCCAATTCCATGGTCTACACTCCTCACCTCTTGATCATCATCGAAAAGATCTTTTAAGAGCTGCATTTGTAAGCAGTGCAATTCACGTCTGGCATGTGATTCTCTCACATCAGAGAGAAAACATGAAGCGTTGTAGCGTGAACGCTTCCTATTAAACAATTCCTTTACCAGGGTAGACTTACCAGAGCCCCCAAGCCCGAAGATTCCCACCATCCCCGCTGTCTTTGAACAACATTTCTCAAAATCCTGGACGAGCTCGTCAAGTGCAACTGGATATTTGGCAACAGGCAAGGGTGTATTCCTCCTCTTTTCTTCAATTACTTGTACCACACGAGATACAATCTTTTCACACAAATTGCTGAAACCCAAAATCCAGAATGTCATTAGAAATGAAATCTATTAAGCTAAAAATGAATGTCATGTAGTGGAGGAAAACTTGAAGTAAAACATGAAGAATCATAGTCAATACAAGGCGTATGATTGTTATCTTACTCTTTATGATGGCTGAATTCGTAACCGGATCTATCTGAAGCGGATGCGAGGGCCCCTTTCCATTCATCCAACTTATCAAGATTTCTGCCTTTCTGTTGATACCCAGAAAACGCCGCAGCATACTGTGACTCGTTGTTGATGTGGCGCAGCTCCCAGGGCTGGACATTGAAGAAGACGGGAATAAAGACGGCATCGGTTTGTTGTAACATAAGAACAAGTTCATTTAAACACCAAGAGGACTCTGCATATCCTTTGGAAAATATGGCAATCTGCACACGAGATGAAAGTATGCCATTTTTAATAGCAAAAGAAATAGAGTCTCCCCCTTCAATTTCTTCACGATCTAGAAAGGCTTTGCATTCTCTTGCCTTGAGAAGGTCATAGAGTTCTTTGGCAAGGGTTTCTTTGACGTCAGGACCTCTATGACTGATGAAAACATCATACAACTTAGCAGACCCAATCGATCTTGCCGGAGGAGCTGAGGAGGTGGAAGCCATGAGTGCAGGACGAGAATTGCAGAGGAATGTGGATATCAATGGCAGAATGTGTGAAACTCTCTCCAAACTTCCAAAGCAGAGTGGGCTAATTTGATACAATTATTGGAGGAAACGAAGAAAAAACGAAGGGATGAAAGAGTGTAAGAGACAGTGATGTCTGCCACTAGACAAAAAGATAAGAGGAATCAGTCCAAAAAATCTCACGCGCTGGGGACCACCAACGACACAGAGATCGGAAGGAACACAGTATGCCTCTGACTGACACAGTTTATTAGGAAAATCAAAGTAAATAACGAAGAAAGACACAAGAACGAGTAAAAGTAGTGCACATGAAAAAGATATTGAATAGGAATAAGGCGTGGTCAATGAAATGAAATGACCAATCAATGAAGCGACGAAGAAACAGCGAATATAGAGGAAGGAAACAAGAAAGTACCGAGAACAAAGTGGGAACCAGCTATAGAAAATAGAAAATATATGGAAAGGTCGGCGATATGGAAAGATTGTGTCTACCACTAATAAAAATGTCGGTGGAATGGTATTACACTGGTGGGGACCGCCAATGAGGGTGGTCATGTGGGAAGATGCCAATGTCTATGGGCAACGGCTAAAGGGTAAACTATTTTGTTTACCCCAGTCGCTAGCTCTAGCCTGTACCCTGCCCTCCCGTCAGTGAAACGTCTGACTGAGTCTGAGCCTGATCTCCCCATCTGCGACCTTGCACGTGATCTGATCTGCCGATCTCACGTCACCGTCCGTGTCTAAGCATCACACCAGTGAAAGACAATAACGACGTCCTATCCCCCAATTTGGATGCTAATTGGTGAAATGAACTCCCATATTTAGGCGTTTTTGGTCAAAGTGAAAAAAAAAATTTGTGATGGAAAGTATAGTAGCTTTTTAAAATTATAGACTAAGGATAAATTAAGTGAACTTTTTAATTTTATTTTCCTATTTTAAGGGAGGGAATTGTTAGTGTGAGATTTTAAGCTAATTAAGAAAATATGTCAAAGTACTAAAGAGGGTAGGGGAGTGGGCATAAAATATTATATTAGCCTATTTGTTTATAACTAAAAAATAAAGAGACTAGTACTACTATGTTTTACAATTAGTGATAACATAATTTGGTTGTTAAGTTATAGCATATTTTTATTTTTACTGTGAATTGTTCTTAAGCTATTGATGGCTTAGTCGAAGAATTGTATTTAGTATGGTTATTCATTCTCGTACATTAGCGTACATTCATTTATTTGTGTTATTCATTCTCCACTTGACTCACAAAAATTATTTCTCCATAGTTTGGTGCCACTTATTATATATTTTATTAGAATAACAACAATTGTCTTATTGAAATGGCTATCGCTAGATCATGATTAGTTTGAAGATTAGTTTGTTCGCATGCAAATTTGTTTTTTAAACTGATAGAATTGAATTGAAACCTTTATTTTAGCTTGTATATTGTATAAAACATTGCAATGTAATTGTGAATTTTTAAATTAATCTTATAAACGTTAGATTAATTTTTAAATTTTGTACTAGTTTTAAATTGACTTAATATATATTTTTTCAAACTTTTATATTAAATTTGAGATCATTTAACTATACTCAATTTTATAATTATAAAGCATTAAAGATCAATCATATTTACTAAAGAGACATTTTGAATATTTAGATTGGATTACATTAAAATACATATTTTTACATACAATTTTATAATATTTTTATAATTAATTCTTACAACCAAATTTCTAGAGCTTTATCTAAATGAACTTTGTAAAGTAGAAAAAGAAGAAGACAATTTATCAAATAAGGTGTGATTAATCTTATTCTTATAAACTTATTCTAAGTTATAACTTATTCTTAGTATTAATCTTATTCTTAGTTATAAACTTAAATAATATTATATTTAAGAATTAGATTTAAGTTTATTTTTTATATTATATTAAATATAAATTTTATAATATATTTAAAATAAATCTAAGAATTAGATTAAGGCTCAAGTTTTATATTATATTATATTTAAATGTAAAATATATTATATTCACTTTGGTACTGCAACATAACATAAACCTATAGGTAATAAAGTTTTGTTAACTTAATAAATCAAAGGCTGTATTTCAAAGTTACTATACATGAATTTTTTTGACTTCAAGTTATCCCTTCCCCATTTAGACTTTTGTTCAAAAAAGATTAATACTTGCTAAATAGGCTATGATTCCAACTATACAAATTTATGAAATAACATGACCTAATGTTTTAATTTCTAGCATTTAACACTTCTCCAATGTAGTCTTCAACCCTTATAAGTGAATGTATAGTTGATTTGAAGTTATCATGTCTCTATTTAGACCTTTGTTGCAAAGAAAACATTAATAGCTAAGTATACTATGATTCAAACTACACAACTTTATGAAATAAAAAGAGAATTTTTTTGAATTACTAAGATTGAACCTTAAATATTCTACTAACCTAGAATAGTCCATCTAGTAAAAAAATTAAATATAATTACTTTTGAAGCGTTCTTTTGATTGTTATCCCACTAACCTATAAGATAAATACCTTGACTTGAGAACTTACAACTATGTATTTATAGATAGTCCTAGTTAACTAGAAAAGCATTTACAAGACATTTAAATTTTTAAATGAAGATATCAAGTAAATGCATTTGAAAACTTAGAAATTAAACCACTTCAACATTGTTGCATAACATCACTTGTTTCTTGACTCCATGTAATATTAGGTTGGTAACGAAAAATGCAAGTTCATTAACCTCTAATAGAGAATTTATAAGTAAAATAGTCATTCAAACTACAAAAGAAAATTATAGTAAAACATAAAAGAAGATGGAAAAATTATATTCTCTTTTCCCAAATAAGTTAAGGTCAAGAACATCCATAAATGTAATAAAAATTATTGTTATATGTTATATATAAAGTACCTATATAAATGATGAATCTATTGTGAATTATCAAGCTACTCCATCCAAAATGTCATTGTCAAAATGAGAAGTAATTAAACTTACACATTGAATAAGTCTCTTCCTGCCCCCACACTCAACATTGTAGTATTAAATGTATTCTAAACTATCAAAACATTGGAAAATCTAGTAAAACATATTGAATATTTGTAATAGTGTTGATGATAACTCCCCATGCTAATTTCATTAAAACTTGCATATAAACATATACTTTGGTTGTTAAAAATAGATGCATGAAAATATATATGCATGAAAATCGTAAGAAAAAATATTTAACAATGATTTTACCTTCACTAGTTTGCATTGCTTACATTGTTCCTGGCAGCTGATTAAGATCGATACAAAATGGTAGCCCATGTTGTCCACTATTTTTTCACCATCTTAACTTGCAATGACATGTATAATTAATTAGTCAACACAAATTAATCCTTTATTTAGAAGTATAATATGTAGTTAATATATTAGTAATATTGAAATTCTTAATTACCTAAAATCCTTTGTTCAAATGCTTGAGTGAGGATAACACCAATAGTTGATGATGGTTGAGTTTCACAAATTGTACATGCTAATTATTTGATTAAGTATAGAAAGGATGTTAGAATCAACAAAGAATGACAATATTATAATTAATGAATTAACATATTTAATCATTAAATATTACCATCTATAGTTTGCATTTCATCTATTGTTGATTGGTTCAAATCAATAGAGAAGGGCAGTCGACACTAGCATGTATTCTCTACATCTTTCAAAGCTACAATCAAATAATTTTACACATAAATAAGAGGAAGAATTATTATTATGAAAATTACTAGAACAAATTAAAATAAATGTACTAACCATGTTCCATGATAGTAGTTGTTTCTTCTTGTATGGCTATGCTTGAATGATGTAAGACCTTCTTTTTCTTTTTCTTTCTATGAGATATGGAATGGAATTGAAACTCTTCCTGCCCTACAACTCTTTCATTTGATTCTTGATGAATGTCACTATGTCTTTGGAGAACAATATGTTTTTTATGTAGTTTGGTTGGACTAAACCATGGTGGTATTCGTCCCATGGGCATGTTCTCAGCACCAAGGAGTGTTGTAAACTTTGAAAGGGAAGACATAGATGCATGAAAATCTTTTTTAAATCTCTCAAAACATTTAGTAAATATGAGTTTTACATCTTCTCCAGGTGGTAGATTTTGGAATAATAAATTCATATAATTCAAAGCATTTTGATACACATCATTGGAAGGACTTGACGAATTCGAACCATCTATACAAAAATAACAATTAAGTTAAATAAATGGAAAAGATAAATATTTTAATTGAAAATTCATGGCATTGAGAGTTACCAATTCTTTGGTCTTGAACACTTTGAACTCCAATCACTTCTTGATCTTCTAACGGATTATATGCATCTGCACTTTGAATAATAATTTATTAAGCTTAAGAATCATAAAAAATCAATAATTATTTTTACTATTAAAGATAAATAAACATTACAAATGATATTATTCTCATGATAGGAACTCTCTCCACCATTATTACCATGATCAACCAATGGAGTAACACCTTCTATAGTTCAATTCATTTTTTGTTAGTTCAAAGAAAACATAAACTTCGAAAATAAATCTATATAATAGTCAAATGTTAGAAGAAACTTACCAACAACTTGATCATTTTCATTTGTTTGGTTTCTCTTTATAAGATCTAAAATCTTCAACACATGCTTACATGTGTTTCCTCTTTGTGCCCATTGACAATCACACACGTGCAAATCTGGTCCAAATTTTCTAACAATGTACCCCTTCATAGGAATCTGAATTTGGTATTATTTTTTTATCTCTCTAGTGTAGTTCTATAATATCTTTCTTTTTTAAAGTTAGTGACAAATTCAGATAACTGCAAATATCTTTTATTTTTATAAAATGGCTCTATCCTATGAAGAAGTGGTGGATAAGCCAATCCATTCTCCTTGTACATTTTTTGGTACATTTTTTGGTAGAATCACTTAAATAATGACTCTTGATATGGAAATGATAAGACTCTATAGATGCATTAGTTTCTTGATTGGCATGCAAGAAATTTCAAAGATTTTTCACCCACATTGCTATACAAGAAAACATAAAAACATTTTGTTAACTAAAAATAATAAATTTAAACATGTAAATACAAATATACAAAAAAAATGAAATTACCAACAAACTTACCAATACAGGTTTCATAATGGCACCAAGTTTTTAGAAAATAACTAGTGAATGTTTTCTCTTCTTTGAACTCCTCCATGAATTGTTTGATTAAGTGAATGGTGGTATTTTCATTATCACTCATTGCATGCATTATGTCGCCCAGTCTATCAAACATGTTTGTTCCAACATCCCTATTGCTTGCGAACCTATATTAGAAAAGATATTATGAAGTTTCATACTCAAATAAGTGATGCTTGATATATTCTGATTAAATATTGACTCACCTGTACACATATTTTAGCCATGCCCTACACACATGCCAAATACATAAAAGTACTCGGCAATTAAAAGATGATATGTATACATTGCAAAAATTGATCAATAAAATTCTAAGAAAATGAATGCAAAATTGTAGTTTATATCATAAATCATGACTAAAATTGAGTTAATTTTGGTTTAAATGTGTAAATTAAGATCAATAAAAACCTGATAGCTTCAATTTCTGCATTAGCATCATTTGTCATAAATGCGTTGACATGCCAATCATCTCTCAATTGTTTCCCTTGTCTATAGATCACTGTTAACCATTCATTTATATCCTCAACTCTACTTCTCGAAGATATTGCCCATGCAACAAGCACACCAGCCTCTTGTTCATAAAAAACAAGCAATGTATATAACTCGTACTGCACATGAATTCAACTTAAAAAAAATTAATTTATTGAAATAAAAAAATGAATGAGTAAAAAATAAAATTAATAAATATAGTTAACATTTCTATACTTACACTATATTTGTTTGTTGAAAATGTTGAATCCATTGCTATAATAGAGTTATGTGAATGCTTGACCATCATTTCTCTCATCCAAGGTGTTTGGATGCCTACAATAAATGGAACATCTCCCATGGTGTTTGGTTTTTTGTAAACGAACAAGTTATCTTTCTCTTCTATATGCCATAAACTAACACTTTTTGCATCATCCTCATTTTTTTGTGATCGAAATGAGCGTACTCTTTTCCATGCATTTAATACATCTTTCCTTAGTAAACAAGCATCTCTCTTATTCATCATCTCTATTAGACCATGGTCTAAGTAATGTTGCTCACAAATTGTATCAATTCCAACACCCATCATTAATAAGGACTCAATGTATGATTTACATTCATTTGATAGTCTTGGTGCAAAGCTAGTCCTTGGATCTCTCGAAGGATCATTCTTTCCATGACAAAATTCACCATTAACATCTTGATGGATAAATTCATTATATGTGATAATAGCAACCTGTGGTGTACCATACATAACTCTAACATGAAAGTGGGTTTGGCAACCCCTTTTTTGTATAAACTTTCGTATCCTTTTCACCTTTTTAATGTCTTTAAGTTTTTTTCTATTATCCTTGGGCCCAAAAGCACAATGATATCTATTTAAGGACACGTACAGAATAATATATTAATCAACATGATAAATAAATAAATTTAAAATATATATATATATATATATATATATATGAATGACATGCTTAATTATATGAAAAATGTTAAGCATACCTTGAATACATTATGGTACTATGGTCAGTAGGGTTTTCCAATTCTAGCTCTCTATGAGCTTTACGTAGAAATGTTGTCTCTATGCCATCTTGCAATATACCTTCTCCTTTGATAAAGTGAGCAAGTCTCCCAAGAGGGATAGTAGCACATAAGTCAAGCTCCTAGATATTTTCATTTCCAATAGGTGTCCATTCAAGATCATTCATTGAAAAAAGATTTCCTTTTTTTGGAATGTCTTGGACATCTAATCGAATGAGTGATTCCCATTTCAATCCCCTACTCATTTTGTACAATATTTGGCTAATTAGTAACCCTCTATCTTGTTAAAACATGCATGAAAAATACATTTATTCTATACATTTATGCTAATTAGTAACCTGAGAGAGAGAGAGAGAGAGAGAGAGGGTGATTAGGGGAGATATCTAGGGAGAATGGAAAGGCGTGTGTGTGTGTGTGTGGAAGAGAGGGAGATATTAGAGGGTGTATCTATAGAGAAATGAGGAATAGAGAGGTAATAGGGGCATATCTAGAGAGAGATTAGCGGGTGTATCTCAAGAGAGGGGAGGGAGGTTATGGAGCATATCCTAAAGGGAGGGGGAGGCGGAGGGTGGGGGGGGGGGGGGGAGAGAGAGAGAGAGAGAGAGAGGGTGGTTAAAAGAGGAAGATATGGTGAGAGTAGGTAGGGGAGAGAGTGTTAGAAAATATTAATTTCTAGCAATATTACTAAATTAAACTATATAGCCGTAAGACCAATTTAACACTAACACTTAACCCAACTGACATAAGCAAAAAAATTGAAAATTTTCAAAGTTCTATCTTCAATATAATATTTATTAGTTAAGTTGTTCAAATTTATTAAATTAAATAGTTTTAAATTATACATCATAAAGAAATATAAATAACTGTACATATTTAAAAGTAAATACAGATGCATTTTGATTAAAAGGAGAAGGTTCATTAATATTTCAAAATTGTGAACAATGGAATAATGAATTAGGATTATATCTCTATAAAAATTTGTGGGTTAGGGTCATGATTGAGGTTCAATTAGGGCTAGGGATTAGGTAGATTATGGTCAAGTTTTGATAAAGTTTATGGTTATAAATCTTTATAAAAAAAAATTAGTTGATACATAAAAAGTATGAATATAATTGTATTCTTATTATGTCTCATCTATAGCACTAAACCCTAGAGAGTTTTTCTTTGAAAAAAAATAAACTCATTTTTTCCACCTTCACCTTATATCAATTTTTTTCTTTGCTGTAGATATAAGGGTTTTAACAATCCAAAGGGATTAGGATACTACAATAATCTCATCAATGAACTTATTCTCCATGGTAGTTGACACATGAAAAAAACCCAAGGAAACAAATTCATAGTAAACAATAGCAACTGACCATATGAATGAGTGTGTGTGTCACTAATAAACAAACTTGATTGAGATGTCAATAGTAAATTCATAGACACTAGACCATTTACTTTTCAAAACTATTTATCTCATAGCTTAGAGAAATATTATGAGGTCATTTGAGTTTAAAACATAATTAGAATTTCCACTTTCAAATATGAAATAGGAGTTTTTAATAAGATTCAGTGGTATCAGAGCCTAGTTTCTTTGCCAGCCTATAGAGATGTTATGTGATTAAGTCAAAGAGATCAGCGCACTCTTGAAAGAGAATGAAAGAAGGAAACAATGAATTTATCAAGGATAGGAGCCAGCGCTAATAAGATGGACAAGGATGAAAAACCTTCATTCATTCATACCCAAACAGGTCCTTAGTAATGGAGGTGAAGAACTAAGGCTTGCGAAAGGAGATCTCGATGCCAGCATGGAATCTTATATGAATATTGATCCAGAAATAAGACGACAACTCCCATTTATCTAGTTTCACAACTTAAAGAATGGATCAACAAGAAGTCAAACAAACCATTTTTTCAACACGGATCTACAGAATAGGATGTCTAGGTTGACACTGCCAACAATTGATGGTATAGAAAAAGGTTCAACACAAGCATGGATCAAATAGTTAGACATTAATATTAATATGGTTGGCATTGGTATAGTTGGATATTAATATATATTAATATAGTTGACATTGGTATACTCACAGCATATTTGTTTGTTGAAAAAGTGGAATCCAATGCTATAATAGAGTTATATGAATATCTCACCATCATCTCTCGCATCCATGGTGTTTGAATACCTATAATAAATGGAATGCTTTCTCCACTATTGGGTGTCTTATAGTAGAAGAAGTTGTCATTCTCCTCTACGTGCCATAAACTTACACTTTTGGCATCATTTTCAATTTTTTTTAATCGAACGGAACACACCCTTTTAAGCTTATAATAATTTTGAATGAACTTGAGTACAACTAACATGGGATGTAATCTCAATGGGATAGTTTTGAGATGACCAAGAGAGGCAAGAATAATGACTAAAGGAAAAAATTGTATTGACATCAATGACAAGACATCTCCAAATATGTGATAAAAATCTCTAAGGTACACATAATTTACACAATATTTTCTTCTCCAAGTATGTTATTGTTTCCAATTCATCTTGTCTGATTTTATCATCCATTGGGTGAGAGGATTTAGGTGATAATCCAAGAGGAGCAAGAAATGGAGAGTAGTGTTGATTTCCTCCAAAAAAATGATTTTTTGATGTAGTTCCATCAATATCTTCATGAGTTATGTGAGATCTCAAAGTTTCAACCCCATGTTGCCTCAATAATCTATTATTTATTATCTCATCCATGCTTTTATCTTTGCTTCCAGTGAATAACATGTCTTGCTCAAAAAGTGAGGAGGGCCTAGGTATGTTCAATTTACTAAGATTACTAGGAGGAGTAAACTCAATTTCCATTTTCCCCTTAGGTGTTTGATCAAAGATAGGTTCTTTTCTTTTATGTTTTTGACAAGTTGGAACTAAGGGTAATTGACCAAAGTTAACTTGAGGTTGTTTACCTTGACTCACTTGAAACCTAGTCATAACCAGCATGAGAGGGAAAACACTAGTAAATAGGAAGACTCCAAGAAGCATTGGTATCACTCTTGGGTAGTAAAGTAATCACTTGTCCAATTAATAAGGTGTAATAATGTAACTGTCTATCACTTTTGTTAACAAAAAGTGCCAATAGAGGTCTCACGATTGGTTAACACAATATGCCATTGTTGGTCTCACAATTATGGAATTATCCAAGAGTTATAATGTTCTGTAATAAAATGTAATAATATGAGATGAATTGATATGTTTAGACAAGTGAATACCCACAATCCAAGGATGAAATCAAAGAATCCCAAAGAAAACTTTCTCCACTAGGGAAATCTCTAACTTTGCAAGTTTTGATGTTGGTGACAAGATAAGACAAGACTTACTAACTCAAAGATAGCTATGATGCAAGGATCTAAAGTGACAACAATTTTAAACACTCAAGATTAGGTCCACAATGATCAAACCAACTCAAGAATAACAAAAGCACGGTTACCGTAGAGTCCAAATGATGATTGATGAATTGTCTTTTTTTAACCAACTAAGATCAATTTAAGATTTATAAATAATAATTAGGCACATAGAACAACAATCAAGAATTTCAAGAAAATGTCTGCAAGCAATGGGCAAGGGACAAAGAAACCTTGCGTATGAAAAAAAATAGTGTCGTAGTATGAATATAATCCCTAGAACCACTACTGTGTATGTTCTTAAAATATTTTTCAATCACGCACATAGTCTTAGAAAAGAAAATTTGGCAGCACTAAAGTTCTTAGTAATGGTCAACTCTACAGCTTTTGCAATCTAGAGTGGGCGAAATCCAATCCTGGCATACCAGGGTTTTGACATATTCCAAGAATTTAATCAATCAGAGATACTGAGGAGATCCGACAACCCAACAAAAGACTACACCTGTGGGGATTCCCCCCACAAGGACATTTATTTAGCAGTTGCTACTACCACGTCAAAAATGGCTATTACCACTTGAGGTACCATCCACATGGTTGACCCATTAAAGGGAATGTCCACTCTAGTTTAACCCTCTCTAATCAAGGAAGACTCACAAAGTTGTACCACATGGGGACTTGGTTTGGATTCAAGGGTTCCAAGTTTTTGATATGCCCAAAAGAGAATAGAGCATACTCCTCTACCCTCTTCACCTTACCTAACATAACAAACAAGATTCTTTGACACGCTAATTTGAAATCACCCAACTAACTTTTTGGAAAATCCAACAACAAACACCACTAGTCTCAAAAGAGAAAGTACTAATGGATATTGAAGACAAACCCAAGTGGAATAGTGAGACAATGACAAATATCCTTCCCTACATACAAGGGGATCCATTGTCAAGAGGAGCTTTGCATGTAAAGAAAGCGAATGAAGCTCAGTCTCTCAAGATCTCCCAAATAGTGTTCATAGGGCCTAATTACTATGTGAAACATATATGCATGAAAGCAAATCTAGATCCAATTTTAAAGCACCAAATGAAGTGTGAATCTATGAAAGTATGTAAAAGCACTCAAGCCAAACATATGAGATATTTATTTTAGTTCCAAATCCAAATGTTATAGAGATCCAACAAAATACCTAGTAATCGTTGCAACATATTTTTCTCTATTGTACCTTTCGTTTATGCTTGAACGCTCGCTTGCAACGAACAAAGTAACAAGTAAAACAAGCAAACACAAGATATGCAATATATATATCAAAGCGTAGAGCACATATATATATATACATATATAAGAATTATGTTTGGAATGTCATGTACCTATAAGTATGGCAAAGAAAATGATTACAATTTTGAAATTTTGAAACATGTCATTCTAATTTACATTAAAGTTTTTGAATCAGATATCAAGCTAGAATTTCATTATAGATAAGTTCAGAGATCACTTGTCAGCAACTTGAGTTATATATGAGACGAAGCAAATAGTCAAAATCTATTGTAGCTTAGGATTCAAAATTACTATAGTATACTTATTTTTATATATTAATTATTGTATAATAAAAATATCTAAAATGATGTGTAAAACAATTTGATCAATATCTAAGGAAAAGTAAGTTCATATTGAATGAGGAGGAAAGAGACATTTAATTTTTCCTCTAATTTTTTTAGCTTTAAACAAGAGACGTTAATAGTTTTTTGTCCCCATGTAATTATAATAATATCTTCCACTTTCGCAGGAAGTAAGGGTACTTTTGCAAATTTTTTGTTTTTTAGACTGCAAAATTTCTATTTGAAGCTCTTTTACTCAATGGGTGAATATTCACACTTGGAAAGCTCTGGACCTGTATGACATCATCTTATTGTTAAGGTAAAAGGTAATATTATTAGTCCCACCTATTTGTAAAATTAAATAATCTATTTTCCAATATTGGGATCTAATTTAAATGTTGGTGGTTTGTTCTAATCTATCATATCATAATTATTTAGGTTTTTCTTTATTTTTGCACAATATTTTAAACAAATAGAAGGTGACTTGTGAAGGTTTTGAAAAGGAAACTTTGAAACTTTTATGACCTTGAGTTTTATGAAGATGCTGAGAGATTTGTATATGGGATAATCTTTTTAAACATAGATTTCAAGGCCTCCTCTTATTGTGTTTTTACGATGGTGAGAGATTTGAAGGTGGAGGGTTTTATGACCAAGCTATTAAGAAGAATCATAACACCAAATAGGAGGAGATCTTTATGCTATCCCAAATCCAGGAGCGGAAGACTATCGTTTGGATGGAGGCCCCACTCTGTTGGACCTCGTGGGTGGATGCATACTCTGATACTCTACACTAGCTCTATTTCTTTCTTTGGGCTATTGTTGCATATGATCTATTCTTGTTGTACTCTTGCCACTTTAGTGTTAGAGTGAGGCTATGCCTCTATTTTGACTCTTTGTGATTGTATAATTTTTTTGATCTTTCTATAGTTAATAGAAAAAAGAACAATATTCACATCTAATTGGTTGTCATTGAAAGGATTAATCACTAGGTGATTGTATCAAATACAACAAGGGTCGTACATGCCTTCAGTAAAGTAATAGATATAATTTAAATTTAGTGTATGTGTAAGAAAATAACTTTTTTTATTTTTATTTAAAAAAATTATTATAAGTTTGAGTTAATGTATTTTAATCAACATTGAATAAAGTATAGGTATATTATGACCTATAAGTAATATACCTAACAATCTCAATATTCAAAATGGTAGCTTAATTTTTTGTAATGTAGATATTACTAAGTGTATATAGTAATCTTAATTATATTTTTAAAATAAGATTCAAATTCCTTAAATTAGAAACACTTTAATGTTAATTTTATTTAAAAATTATTTAGTATAAAATATATCTTAATATTCATATTATTAAATTTTTAAATTTTATATATAACAAATACATTATAGTGACTATAAAATTACTTTTAAATTTATCAATTTAAATATAAATAATAATTAATTTTATAATTAAAACTAAATAGTAGTTAATATTTTTACTTTTTTTTTCCGTTTTAAACATAAGTATTTACAATGTTTAATATGAAAACCATTTGTAATTGTTAATTTTTTGGAAAAATAATATATATAAATTGAAAAGTTAAAAAATTTTCATATAGCTTTTAAAAATATAATATTTATATAAAACATCAATATTTAATATGAAAATTTTTGTAATTGTTAATTGTTTTAGAAAAATAATATATAAAAATTGAAAAGTTAAAAAATTGTCATATAACTTTAAAAAATATAATATTTATAATAAACATCAATGTTTAATATGAAAACCATTTGTAACTGTTAATTTTTTAGAAAAATAATATATAAAAATTGAAAAGTTAAAAAATTGTCATATAGCTTTCAAAAATATAATATTTATATAAAACATCAAATAAAATGAATTGTAATTGTATTTGGTAGAATTAGAGTGAATTTAATAAGTGTCATCACAATAGTAATTATTGGACAAGTAAAATTTATATTTTAGATAAATTGAAAGCTTTTTTTTTGTTGTCTTCAATGTTAATTGTATGCACCAATTCTAATCAATTAACTGACAAATTTGACATGGAAGAGAAAGTCTTGATCAACACAAATTTTGTTCTATCATTTAATTTATAATATTCCATATCTAATTTATAATATTCCTTCTTATTCCTTTCTTACATTGCCATAATTTAGAAATATAAATGATTTAATTTCTCCTTTATTAATTATATGATTTAGAAAAGTATAAATCAACTCTCGTTGTTGAACAAAAATGAAATTTTCTTCAACTTAGAAATTTAATAATAATTAGAAAAAATTGGAAATCTAGTATTAACCAGAAACAATAAGACATTTAATAGTAATGAGAAACAACTATAAATTTAATAATAATTAGAAACAATTAGAAATTCAGTAGCAATTATATATGTAAAACTATTGAGGTTACATATTGTAACTTCCTGCAACACTATCCATGTAGTGTCAGAGTTTCAATTTCATATTGATTCCCACTAATATTCATCTTGCTTTATTATGACTATATATGTCAGTGTCATGTCCCCTATTTTGCTCCTAGAATTTAAATTAATAATAAAGAACAACATAAGGAGTCTAATAATAAATTATATTATAATATTATTAATAAAAGATCAAACAAATAAATAATATAATTAAGAATGATAAGATATAAAATAATATAAATGAACATACTAATATTATTACTTATGTCATTATTATAATATATATGTTATATTATTATATATTATAATAATTTTATCAAATATATATATATAATCATATATTGATAATATATATATGAACAAAGTAATTATAATAAACATATTATAATATCATGACTAAAAGTCACGACCCATCTAAGAGACATGATCCTATCTCTTGTGGCAGATACATAAGGCAGATCTCAGCGAAGAAAGTGGGGAAAATATACACAACAAGAGGATTAGACCAGTGGATATGGAGATAAGGAAAATTGCAGTAACTCAGACATCGACCGACCAGGATAATTCCATGATGGCACCACATGTGTGTAATATAGACAATCAGTAATTACACAGGGAAAACATCCTGAAGCATAACGATGAAATCATACAGATCTCGATATTGCCCATACCCCATTATTTGGGTTATCCAATTCACAAGAACTTAAACATTGTAGATGCCGATACAGATAATTGAAGCTTGGATGCTCGATAACTCCAAGAAGTGAATAGGAAGACGAAGAGAAATCTCAATTGACATTAACAACACAGAATATCATTGAGTAGAAGTTACAAACTAGAAGGATAGAGAATTGATCATAGGATAACTAAACTTCAGATAGTCAACTACATATGAATGGAAGACTATCCAGTGTAGTCTAAATATAATCGATAATAATAAGACCAAGGAGTTGAGAAATCAACTATCAGGAGAAGAGTAGGGGATCATATTATCTTCCATTATTAAATTGGGGGAAGTATCATCAAATTTTCTTATTCAAGCAAATATCATATTCAAATATAGTAACGATATTGATAAGGACAACTATCCCCTAAATTTAATAACATATTTATTAACTCTATCAAATCTTGTAAACCCAAAGGAAATATCAAATGTCAAATACCATAATTCATAATAAGAATGGGGAAGTGAAGGTGATTTTCTGAAATTTCCAAGCCAAGATAGAGTAGGTACATTACAGTCAGAAACCTCATTTCATTGAAAGTATTACTATTGTCATTATGGGAATACTAAAACTCACTGGAGATATTATAGCTGTAGTTGTTGGAGGATAGTTTCACAAATGGTCATCTATGCTCAAGACCTTGCCTTTAAATGTGTGTACACTATTTATTGATTTAAGCACACACAAATGAACCAGACAAAACAAACAATAGCAGGGAGAGACAAGACTATTACGATGGTGAGAGATTTGAGGGTGGAGAGTTTTGGAAATCCTACGCAATTATAGAAGATTTCAGCATTCATTTTTCTTTAAAAACGTAAACAGAGTAGAAAATCTAAGGAAAACTAAGTAGCAGAGGAGTACTTACATACCTTTTTCCTGGTGAAGAGTGGGGAGGCAGATGGTTCGCCAGTAACAGCTGCTACTTACAGAAGATCCAAGCGAAGCTTACAAATTCAACAACCAAAACAAGATGTTCTCGTAAGGAAAGGAAGAACAAACTTATCAATGTTTTTGTGATTAAATTAAGCTTCCTGCTTATTTTGTTGTGAAAACATAGAAGCTTCCTGCTTATTTTTGGAGAAAGTGGGTGTGTCATTTATTTCATGGCTTCAAACTTTGGTGTGTCTTGTAGCCATTGCAGAGATCCGATCTGCATTGAAATAAATTGCCAAGTTGGCAACGCCCACCATTTATGAGATAAGTTGTAAGCAGTTGGCAATCACATATCATAGGATCTTCTGAATCGCGGGAGGTGACGTGTAGGGTCACAGATGGGCAGATCACGGCCAGACTCAGTCAGACGTTTCACTGACGGGAGGGCAGGGTACAGGCCAGGGCTAGCGGCTGGGGTAAACAAAATAGTTTACCCTTTACCCGTTGCCATGTCTATGTCGGTATCAAAACAGTAATTTAGTGTTTTTAATTTATTCTTTTGGTTTCTAAATACTAGCAATGGCATTTCTAAGTAATCTAAGTAGCAATTGCATCTTATTAAGATGTCAATAGATATTATTATGGTAATAAGGTAGATATATTTTGATGATACAATATTATAATCTAAATTATAAACACAATCCTAATTCTAATCATCACATAAATCTACACTATTATCCCAATTCTAACTATAATAAAAACATCTAACTTTAATCATAAATGTAGCCTCAATCTTAACAACCCTAAAGAAAAGGACCATAATCAAAAATCTAAGACTAAGTATAATACTAATCATGATGTAAGTCCTTATCTTAACTATAATTGTAACTTTAAATCTTATTGACAACCCTAATGTTAACCTTAGTTCTAACCCTACCATAACCCAAATATTAAACCATAATCCTAAAGAAGATCATAATCCAAACTTTAAAACCTCATTCTAACTTTACTCATGACATTAGAACTAGTATAAAAATTTTAAACTATATAAAGTTTGAAATAATAAAAATATAAAACTTTTAAATAGATAAAAAAATTGATAAAACATCGTTGTTAAATAAATAGATCCATATATAAATAAATGTCATCTTTTTTATTTATTTATTGAATATTATAAAATTCAATAATTTTTAATATAGTGATAATATTGTTAGATTTTGAGAGACAAATAAAAATAATTTGTTTTTATCGATAAGAAGTCAAACTAAACCCAAACTAAATAAATCAATTTTTTTAATCATTAGCTTTCAAAAGTTTGGGGGTAGTGATAAGGTGAGTTGGAGTAAATGGATTATAGTAAATTAATTTGTTCACTCTCTAAAATTTGAATAAAATTTGAATGTTTTTAAATTCTCAACCCTTCAAACAAAATTTGAAACCTTTGAATCACTAAAGTGTCAAAATTTCTTTGAAGTTAATTTTTTTTAAATAGATTAATTGCCAACATTAGAATTGTGATAACAAACCCTAGTAAAATGAAATTGACAACTTGAATATGATCAATTGAAATGAACTTTTGATATGATCGTCAAAATAGGAATTATAGAAAATGTATTCAACAACAAAGACAATATAAAATTAACACTAACCAATCCTAACTTCCAAAATAGACTTTGCAGATCACCCATTAGAATTATAATAGTACACATGAAGACAAACTTTTGTATACATGCAAGATGAAAAAATATATAATGACCATTCTTTTTAGCACAAATATTTGCATCTAGATTGAAATGACATCAAGCCATAGTTATGCGCAACCATAT
Organism: Cupressus sempervirens; assembly: GCA_028749045.1. NCBI lineage: Eukaryota > Viridiplantae > Streptophyta > Pinopsida > Cupressales > Cupressaceae > Cupressus > Cupressus sempervirens. The sequence goes on from CM053789.1 coordinate 8,151,230, forward strand.
AGATTTAATGCAACAAATTTATAAATATTTTTTGTAGTTTTTGATACATAGAATTTTCCCTGCAGTAAATAATTTTCTTTTCATAAATTAAAGTTAGTTTTGATAAATATGTAAAAATCTATATTATTTATTACAAATTTATAATATTTATGAAAAAATTATAATAAAAAATGGACAAATGTAAATTAAATAAATTTAATTGTAGACTTTAAAAATTTTAATAACTAATAAAAGCGATAAAAGGCTTCAAGAAATTATTCATATAGTATTTAAAATTACATTTTTATTTGTATATCCAAAACTCAAGTAGAATAAATAATTTTCCATTTACAAATTAAAGTTATTTTTGATAAATATGTTAAATTTGGTATTATTTATAACATTTTTTTATAGGTAATAAGCCTTGACTATTTATTATTCATTTACTATTACTATTAGGATTAATTATTATTATGTGTTTATAGTAAGTATGTTCAAACCCCAGACCTCTCTAATGAGAGGCTTAGAATTTATTGATGCATTGTAGGCTCTATCCTATTATTTATAACAAAATTATAGTATTTAGAAAAAAGCTACAGTAAAAAAAATGGACAAATGTAAAATCAAATCTTAAAAGGTCATATGAATAGAGTTAAAAATAGAATACGACAATAGAAGAGTTACATACATACATACATACATACATATATATAATTCTTGATCATATTTAGTATTATTGACAATAAAACATTTATAATGATTTTAAATTATATAATAAATAAGTTTGAATGTAAATCTAAAAAAATTGAATAAATAATAAAAAGAATAAAAAATGCATGCATGCATACATACATACATATGTATGTATGTATATGTGTGTGTATATATATAATTCTTGATCATATTTAGTATTATTGAAAAATAAAACATTTATAATGATTTAAAATTATATAATAAATAAGTTTGAATGTACATCTTAAAAATTTGAATAAATAATAAAAAGAATAAAAAGATTCAAGAATTATTCATATACTATGTAAAATTACATTTTTATTTATATACATTATAATTATAATTCAAATATAAATCTTGTTGTATTTTAAATATATATTTTGAATTTGAGAAAATTACGTTTGATTATTTTTTTATAATATTAGATCTTGTACTTAATTTGTTTTAGCTAACTATTTTTGTAAGAATTTGGCTTAGGCCAAAATTCACCCAAGACCAAGGAACTCAAATGCACAAGGACAATAGTAGACCAAATAGATAGTATGATCAAAATGACGATATTCATTCAATATGCCATGTCAAGATTATACTAGGAGTGCCTGTATATAAAGGCCTCAAGATAGCTTCTAGAATGCATAGAAGTCAACATCATGATAAGTCATACGACTAGGCACATGTCCACCAGATATGGATTATCCTCCATTAAGCATGGAATTAAGTGCGATGATGTGAGGATAAGCCTACAATGGTGTAGCACACAAATTAGTGGTGTAGACAACATGTGCCAAATTAGGAGTGAAAATAATTGTGTTGTCTACATGACAACTTAGTGAATGATGCAAACTCTCGTGTTGTAGACACCATGTGCATAATTAGAGTTGCGTACTTCTGTGAGAGTACACAAACTCCTAAGTGTCTCACCTAAATAAATAATAAAATAATTCAAAATAATTAAGTAATACATTAACCTAAGTAAACTTAAGTAAGTGTAATAAGTAAATACTTATTTACACCAACACCCCCCCTTAAGTGTAACTTAGGGGAATGCCCTTAAGCTTATGAAATCTAGGATGAAGTGCATGATGGGTTCCATCTACTAGGCCATGTTAGGTACCCATGTACATAATGCAAATGTAATCTCTCATAAAGCAGAGAAAGAGGGAAAACCTCGTGGGAAAAACCCTCCCCCAAAAAGAGATGAAAAAAACACATGATGTATGGATGGATGGAGTAATCAAGACTCCCCCATTACGACATACATCAAGTATATACAAGATAGACATGGAGAAGAACAAAACCCCCTAAGAGAAAAAATTCCCCTAGAAAAGGAGAAGAAGGAGACAAGGTAGTCCCCCCCCCCCCCCCCACTAAAAGTAGTGTGTTGATCAATGAGAAATGCTCTGATGTAGAAGCTAATCCATGACCATTGAATGATGTTCCTCCCCTTTGGAAGAAACAAATGCAAGGGTACAAAGAAGATGCATCCCCTGTATGAAGAAGGAATCTCTAAGATGAATGGTGTCTCTGAAACATGTTCAAGTGTCCCTATGTCAATGCAGATGATGGCTTCCTCCAAAACTACTAAGAAGAAGTGAAGATTGAACAAGGAGTGATGTAGAACCCATTTCATAAAACCAACGGTCTTTTCAAATGCAAAAGAGACCTCCTGCAGATGTTGTACATAAGTGTCCACAATCACATCAGCCCAGAAAAATTGATCATGTAGAGAATGGACATGAGGGTTGGAGTGGGCCCTCGCAACAATTGTAGAAGTGTCATCCTTGGCAAAGAGAAGTGGTAGATCATCAAATAAGTCTTCCAAATTGGCTATGTGTGACTCCACAAACAAGGCTAAAATGTCAGACAAGAAGTCATCACGTAGAAGACTATGTGTACCCTTTTGTGCTGAAGTACATGAATCTATCTCTATGGAAATGAATGAAGAATTCACCTCAAAAAGAAGATGAATATCATCTAGGATGTCTCCCACATCTTCAATGTGAGACTCCATGAATAGGTCTGCAAGGGTAGAAAGGAAGTCATCACATGAAGGTAGAGTAGGAACACATAAAGGGTCCTGTTGCACTAAATCTAAAGCATTTGTGGCTAGAACAAGATTAATAGGAGCAACAGGAGCTGGAGGTGTGATCTCAACTAAAGAGGAGTTAGCTACAACTAGAGGTAGAAGATCTTCTAAGGATGGAGGAATGGTTGGATCTCAATAGTGCTCCCAAAGATACATCCAAGTAACATATGGATCAGACGACTTAATGTTAGACATTATATCTAGAATGTCATCAACAATAAAGAGAAAAAGAGTATGCCAAATGATGAGACTCTTGTTAGGATTATACTCAAGATTTGGCACATAGGGTAGTGCATTGTGCTGATTGAGATATCTAACAACAAGTTGACTCCATTATTGATAGTTGTCTAGGTTCAAGTAAATCAAATCTTCCTCTTCCATGATGGATCAATCAAGATAACCTCCAAAGAATCAAGAATAATGAATCAAAGAACCCCCCCTAATGTATGATTTAGGCACTTGATAGCCACTTGCCAATTTAGGACCTATTTCTAAAAGCAATATTTCTATCCATAGAACCTATAGTCTAATTTTAGATCTGGAAAGTAGACAGTGAAAATGCACTTTCAAAAAAAAAAGAACTTGATTTGGAGATCAGATGAGCCTGTACTAAGCATTTTAAGTGACAAAAATTGGGATTTGCAAGTTACAGAAAAATTTAGAAATAGAGATCTCAAACCACCTACACCAATGTGTAGATCACAAAATTCTACCCGAAAACCAAAAAAATTGCTGGCAAAAAGGAGTTTGTATGAGGGAGATATCGCTATTTGAAAATCATTACTACTATTATTTTTTCTAAATTGCTTCCCCCCTTCAAAAAACAAATGGTTCTAGATTTTGCCTTAGATGTCCAATTTGGATGAAACAAAATTTGATTTGGGAGTTTTTGGATCTTCTAAATGTGATGCAAATATTTGATTTGCACCAACAAGCTCCAATCTTCACCTGCAAAAAATCTCTCCTATGGTCCTATGGCCAAATTTTTTTTGGAAAATAATGTAGATCCAAAAAAAATAGCAAAGATGCTAATGAAAAAAATGTAGATTTGAAAATTAAATGTATAGATCTGAAATGATCATACCAATACTGCAAATCAGTCCTTCATGTGCTAGTTTGCAAAAAACAATTTGCCTTACAATTGACTTTGGCCTAGGGTAGGCAACTTTATAGCAGATTTTCATCGAATCAGAATTCCAAATGTAATGGAAAGGTTAGATCTAGCTCTAGACACTCCCAATTTTTGTAGTACTCTAGAATTGGGCTGAAGTGTTGAAGCAACAATGGTCTCGAACGACTATCAAATGAGAAAATCTCCAAGCTTTGATACCATGTAAGAATTTGGCTTAGGCCAGAATTCACCCAAGACCAAGGAACTCAAACACAAGCACAATAGTAGACCAAATAGAGAGTATGATCAATATGAAAATGCTTTCTATTATCAAAAGCATGTAGAAGCATGTATATACACACTAGGAGAGCCTATATATAAAGGCCTCTAAGATGCATCAAGAATGTGTCTGGAATGTACTAGGAGATAAGCATGACAACTAAGCACATATCCCTCACAATAAGAGGATAAGCACGATGAGGTGTCTAGAATGTTGTAGACACCATGTGTTCAAATAATGTGCTAACTCCTAAGTGTAGACAACATGTGCATAATTAGAGTGCAAACTCCTATGTTGTTATCATGACAACTCACAAGAGTACACATACTCCTAGGTCAATAATAATAAAATATGCATTAACCTAAGTAAACTTAAGTAAGTGTAATAAGTAAATACTTATTTACACCAACAATTTTAAAATTATATTATACTAAATAAATTTATATTATTATCTTTTATATTTGATAAACTATCTATCATAGTGATTATAGATCATATAATGTCTCTAAGGAATTTTTTTAATTTATAAATCAATATAAATGAGAGATAAATAATAATAACTATTACACAAGTTAAACCAAAGAAATCAGTGGTAACATTCCACTTCAAAATTTGTAGTGAATTAAAGGGAAAACAATGCTTACAAATCTTAGATCAATGAAATGCATGTAATGCTTTAGGACAATAAAACCAATTCATTATTGTAGGAAAAAGTTGTGAATCTATACAAATTAGAAGATGAATTTTATCCAATGGTTTTTTATCCTAATGTTATTCTACCTACATATATCTCTCTTGGGTATGTCTCTAAAAAATCCACCTCTTCTCAAGTCAATTATAATGACAATTGATTATGTAATAATTACACTCATTTAAATTCTAAATTTTTTGATATATAATTTATATAGTCTACCTACAGTTTTATATTAATCTTCATGCAAATGGAGTAAAAGCCTCAATGGATACCTATGTCTTATGAGAGAGTGCAATGTTTAATAACAACACATAATCAATTCTACATCAAAGCCTCCTCCATAGGCTATTCTAGCAAGGATTGCCCTAGGAACCAACCCCACTTCAAGGTAAATTATACACCAAAAATTTGCTAAAAATAATTGTTGTGGCATTCCATAATATCTTCATGAAGCATAAATTCCAAGTGAAACCATAAATTAAGATTTTATATAACTAATAATAACAAAGAAATTAGACAAGTCTCAAACAAATCTACAAAATCTAGTGATTTTCTTGGTAAAATTGGGATTCAGACTCTCTTGATTTCATTACTCCTAGCCTTACCTTACTATTTGTGCCCACAAGAAACAAAAAGATGAGAATGATGATCACAAAATCTAATAGTGTGTGGGGTTTCAATTGTCTTGCATGCTCAGCCCCTTGTACATCGTGGACTATTCATTTTCATAATTCATGTTGTTCTCTTCAATATAGGTATGTCTTCGACATAAAAAAATAGTAAAAGAATTTATTTTTGATGAATAATACCTTTCTATTAAGTAAAATATTAAAGTTACATATTTAATATAAAAAGGTGAGGGAATACAAAGATCACCCAACAAAAGTTCACTCTGCCCAAGGCTAGAAAGATTAACGAGTATTTATAAAAATAAAAATAAAGATAAACATCCCTCAAGCAACCAAAGCAATGTTAGCCAAGGGAGAAGGATCATGGAAATCATCAAATTCCCATACATCAATGGGGTTAATGGGTGGCTTAGGAAGAGCCCATCCATTATCAATAGGAGTAACATTACCTTTATCTTTCTCTCCCTCCAACCTGGGGAGTGAGATCGCTAAGTCTGGGTGGCTGAATGACCACATTTGGTCCCTATTGGAGAAGAGCTAACCAAAATCAACATTTTCAATAGGAGGAGCAACCAAGAACTAGCTAGAAGACTTTCGTGGAGAGACAAAGAAGAGACAATAATTGAGAAACCCGTTGCTAGGAGAGCAATGAGTAGAGGTACTATGAACCCCATCGATGATCATGGGAATTGTGAAGTCTATAGAGGAAGAATTTGATGGAACTTTGGAAACCATACATGGTGCATTACCCAATGGTTTAGTAATTCTTCAAAGTGAGTCACCTCTAGTGCAACCTTGTTAGTTTGTACTTGAATTTGAAACATGACATTATTAAATATACAAGCCTTGGTGTACATTGAGATATTAATATCCAAAAAACTATGAGTGAACAAAACATCATTTCTATCCTTCCAATAGTAAATAAGATCTCTAGTCTAAAAGTATGCCAAATCTGAAAAAACTTGAAGGGAATTCTGGGAGAATCTTCTAGCAAGATCATATGCCAAGAAAAGGGCTGTAGCCAAAAAGGTTTGAAAAACTAATGAATCTAGAGCTCCAATAATGTTAAGTCCTAAAAAAGAAGAATATGTGTGGTACAATAATATAATAATTTTGTTTGAAATGTGCATTGTCAATATTTACAAATTTCTACTTAGAAACTTCTATGATTTAATTCTAAAAATGACAGCATGGAAAAGAAAGAGAAAACCATTTGTCATGTGCGATAACCTAGGGAAGACAAGGAGTCTAGGGCATTGTTTCATTTAGTGGCCAAACAGAAGAGACTACAATTGGCATGCAAAGAAAGAAGGCTTAAGATTATGAATGCTTGAAGGGTGAACAAGCTATCAAAGTTAAAGTGTGTGAAAGCAAAGCAGAATGGAACATAGATCAGTAATTTGCAAGTGACTTGTAACTTATTATCAGATCAAGCCTGACTATTACTTCCTTATCATTGCATCATTCTAGGGTAAATCCTTTGGATTAAGATTGACCTAATAGTAATTTATAAATCCTTTAATTGGGTGACATTCCAAATGAATGATCTAAACTCCTCTAACAAGGCTCACTCCTAACAAGGTGATTGAAATCCTCACACTAGGTCACATTTAACAGTGTGTATTATAACCTTTAACATGGTTGGCCTTTCATAGAGCATCACTTCAGAAGAGTGAGAATTAGTAGCATGTTACTAGTGTTTTCTCCAAAATTGGGTTTTCATGTAAAATCCTTGCGACAAATGTGCCATTGAATCTATTATGTTCCATGTTTATATTTCTCCAAAGTTGTTTTGACGTAGGATAGCAACATACAAACTTTAAGATTTGTATGATCTAATGGATGCATGCATAAAAAGGTTTTATGGATATTGGGTCTACTAAGCATTGAAAAGTTTTATTTGTACATATGGACCTTGGGTAACAGATTCACCCCCAACCCTCTTAGTTATTCTAAAGAATTCCAACACAAACATTATGTGGATCAAGCAGTTGTTTAATACGATGAAAGAAGATATTGCAGTGTTAGAGTAATATAATATTTTCTTATTAATTAAATCATATTGATTTAATTATTAAGTCAGTTATTATGTCTAGTTTACCTAAGCTAAATTTTGGGCATGTAATAATTAATTTTTTTATTAATTATTATCATCCAACCTAGGTTAGTTACTTGTTATGGTTTGGATCTCCTTTTATAAGGATTAATCTCTTTGTAATTTATTCATTCACTTTTGATAATAGCAATTTCTCTTTTTGCTCATCAAAAATGTCTCATCTATGGATCAAGGAATTTCAACATCCATAGATTTTTGTTATTACCTTCTATGATAGGTTTTTGTGTGTAGGTAATTCTTGGGAGCTATGCAATTGATCTTTCATGAAATTTAAAATAGTATCAGAGCTCCAGATCTTCATGCCCCCTATTCTGTTTATGAGAAGTTTGGCTTGGCTCTTAGATCTCTATTTTTTCTTTTTGAGAATTTCTTTTTTTTTGAGATTTTTTGTATTTCATCTAGGGTGTCAAATTTTTTAATTCACTTTGAGCCTAGATGAATCTCATCGTTAAGCTCAGAGCACCCAAAACCCCTATTTTCATATAAAAGTTGTCCAATTTGGACATAGTTGGAATCTGAAGTAAAACAAATTACTCCTAGATTGGGTACATTTCATGGGGTGGTGATTTTACGATTTTTTGGCATAGAAATCAACATTTTTGGAATGGAAATCAAGGTTTTATGGCATAGAAATTGAGATTTTTTGACAAAAAATTTGAGGTTTTCTGGTACAAAAATTGAGATTTTTGGGTGCATAAATTGAGATGTTTTTTGATACAGAATTGAATTACTTCCTAAGGTAATTTGGTACAGAATTGAAATACTTCCCAAGGTGATTTTGGTAGGGAACCTTCACGCTTCCCGAAATAGTTTCTGGTGCAAAGTAGCTCACTTCTTGAAGTATTTTCTAGTGCTTGTAGGAATGCTTCCCTAGGCATTTTGGTACAAGTCCTAAGGAAATGATTTTTTATTTTGTGTTGTATGTGTTCCAAGGGGTGTTTGCATTACTTCCCAAGAGACCTAGCTTGTCTCTTCTAGGCACCTAGCCCTCCTAGGTTCTTGATTGGCTTAGGTAATTAAATAATACAAATCCAAAATCCTCTCCAAGAGTTTGATCCTTTGTGCTCACCCTCAAAAGAATAACACACTAGTTTTGTTACTTTTCTCCACACTCACTTAGAGAGCTCTATGTGCAATTTGCTCACAAAACTCATTCTTCATTTCAAGGTCATCCATCAACATGAGGTCACTCCATTTTCTTGCATTTGAGTTCATTTAGAAAGATCTTTAGACTTGTTCCTTATTGATTTCAACATTTTGCCTCTAAGAAGCCTAATTAGGTCTAATACCATTTAGCCCTTGAAAATGGCTAAATCCACTTTCTTGCAAAAACTCTCCAAACAACTTGTCAAATAAATTCCAATTTCGAGCACCCTTTTGGATTTCATAAAGGATTTTGTAGTCTTAGACTCCTATGTGTCTTGTATAGGTGATTCCTATTATCTAGGTCTAATAGGGCAATTAGTCCTAGTTTATAGGGCTTACTAGTTTCTTGCTTGCAACTCACCCACATGGATTGGTGAACTCTTGAAGCTTCTCATAAAAATCCTTATGATCACACCACACATTCTCATGTGGTTCCTCCATATAGTACACTCAAACCTTGCAAGATTTGTTCATTGTTTCTCCTCCAAACCTCTAATTAGACATTACCACCTCGACTAGGGCTTGGTGTTAAAAATCCTTCCCCTAAATTCCATGACTCCTACTCCTAAATATTTATAGCTAATTGACTTCCCTCACATTTCCATCCAATTTTAGGGCTTACCCATGGTTAGATTTCATGGGGTGGCCAAAACAACACTAACTGGTCTAGATTGGACTAGTGAATAGGCTAAATATAAAACAATTTACAAAGGCAACTAAACTATCTCTACACTCAAAGTACAAATAATGAAAACACTGAAATGTAAACCTATTACATGAACCTAATGCTAGTTTTTCTCCTTCAATCCATATAACACCACACAAGATGAAAATTCTCTATCTACACACTAATTGTAATCACAATCACTATTGTATTCACAAAAACTTCTTACAATCCAACATTCATAACTCAAGATTGAGCCTTCAATAGGTAGTAGATGTCTTTTCCCTAGTTTTTAGGCCATCTTGGTGGATTTTCCACTCCTCATGTTTAGGGGATCCAAGGTAACCAAGTTGCATGCAATATTTGCAATAAATTGCAAATGTTGCATGACAACTTTTTGACAACATTTGGCATCTTTGCACTTATGCCATGATCCTTGTTTCTAGGACTTCTAAACACTAAAGAAATTGAATTAACAACTAAAAAGTGCTATTTGTGTGACCTTATTCCTAATGACTAACTCACCTATCCAATAATTCAAATGGCCTTCTAAGGTCTACAACCAAACTATACTATGCTCTTGACTTGGCTAGAGTCGTGTACAAGCCAAAAATCTTTCAAACATAGGAGGTCAATTAGATGTTCTCCTACACCATCCTCACCAAAATTAAAAGATCATTCCACCCTTGGATTGAGGATATTTGGATCAATAACCAACTTTTTGAACTTTGATTCCTTTACACATACTACATCAACATCAATTTGTCCATGCTTCCTTACCAAGTGTTCCTTGTACTCCTTTGTTCTAGTCTTTTTATAGACTCTAGTGTCTAGTTTAATTTTTGGTCCTATTGCTGTAACACTACGTAATTGGAGATCCCCTACATCTCTGACCACTTCATGAAAATTCTAGTCCACTTCTTGATGTGGTCCCCTACAATGGACTAAGTCAATAATGTTGAAGATTGGTGACAATCCATTATCCTCTAGTAGTTCAAACTTGAATGCATTGTCACCATACTTAGCCAATATAGGAAAAGGTCATATTCTCTTCATCTACAACTTGTGAGGGATTCTCTTATTTATTCTTGACTTGATAAGATGGACTATGACTAAGTCACCAACATTAAACTCAACTACTTTTCTACTTTCATCCACTTTTGCTTTATGTTTAGTGGTGTTTTATGTCAATGTTTTCCTCACTATTTCATGATCCTCCTTCATGGAATATAAAAAATATTTAGCATATCCACTTGCTTAAGAATTTACTATGGAGAATGGATTATATAAGTTTCAAGAATTTACTTCTAAATGTGGAGATAAACATATGTGTGCTATTGCCCAATATGATGATATGAGCAAGTTATGGCATGAGCATTTGGGGCATGTCAATTTTCAAAGTCTCAATATTATGGAGTCGATTAAAAATGGTGTGTTGGCTTCCAAAGATATCATTAAGTCATAAGGTATGTGAAGGATGTGCAATGGGAAAACAACATGTGGAAAGTTTTCCTTAAGGTAAATCATGGAGAGCAAAAGTTCCTCTACACCTAGTTCATATTGATGTGATGGGTCCTTTCAAAACACCTTCAATTGGAGGATCAAGGTATGATGTCACCTTTATAGATGATTATACTAGAATAATTTAGGTGTATTTTCTGCAAAAGAAAGATGAAGTGTTTCAAAAGTTTAAGGAGTTTAAAGCTTTGATTGAAAAACAAATTGGAAAGTTTTTAAAGGTAATAAGAACTGATAAAGGGATTGAATACATGAATAAGGCTTTTTTAGATTTTTGTAAAGAACATGGCATAAAAAAAGGAATCAACTATCTCCTATTCACCCTAAATAAATGGGATTTCTGAAAGGAAAAATAGAACTACAATAGAAATGGCTAGGTGTATGCTTCATTCTAGAAATCTAGAAGCTAAATTTTGGGCTGAAGGAGTTCATACTACTGTATATATCTTGAATAGAACACCTACTAAGGTAGTTTTGAACATAACACTAGAAGAGGCATGGAGAGGAAGAAAGCCTATAGTATCTCATTTTAGAATTTTTATTTGCAATGCATGTGCTCCCATTCCTAATGAAAGAAAGAGCAAACTTGAAAGGAAGAGTGAGAAGTGCATAATGGTTGGATATAGTGAGGAATCAAAAAGATATAGGTTATACAATCCCAAAAAAAATGAAATCTATATTAAAAGAAATGTATGGTTTGATGAAGATGTTAAGAATGATAACTCTCCAACATTATATTTCTTTCCAATTTTGATTGATTAAGAAAATTTTAATTTTACCAATGGTCAAAGTCAAGGTGTGCAGACTACTACATGGGAAGAGATTCAAGTCAAAGAATCAAATGAAAGTGATAATGAAAATCCAAGAAAATTTAGAAGCATCCAAGAAATTTATAAAGATAGTCCTAGAAATATATTTTCTAATTACGCTATTATGACCAAGGTGATGCAGCTTGACATTCCAAGCACGTATGAAGAAGAAAAAGGAAAATATGAATGGGAAGTGGTTATATAAGAAGAATACAATTATTTGATAAAGAATGGAACATGGGAACTAACAACACTTCTAGAAGGAAAAAAAAATTGGTTACAAGTGGACCTATAGAACCAAGTTCACATTAGATGGAGCTATTGAAAAATACAAAGCAAGGTTAATGGCTAAAAGTTTCTCACAAAAAGAAGGTATAGAATATACTAAAACCTTTGCTCCAATAGCTAAGATGATTTCCACTCATACAATAGTTGCTTTAGCTACAAAGTTTGGTTAGAATTTTTTTCAAAAGGATGATTTAAAGGAAGAAATTTACATGCAACAACCAGAAAGATTTATTAAATATGGTGAAGAACATTAGGTGTGTAGATTAAGAAAATCACTATATGGTCTTAAGCAAGCATAGAGGGCATGGTATTCAAAAATAAATAAATACTTTCTAGATGTTGGATTTAAAAGAAGTAAAGTTGATCCAGATGTGTATATAAAATATAGTGATGATAAAGTTGTTATCATTGTATTGTATGTGGATGACTTGATTATTACAAGAGATCACACACATGATATTGAAATAACTAAAGATCAACTCAAACAAGTTTTTGAAATAATTGATTTAGAACTAATTCACTACTTTTTGGGTATGCAAGTATGACAAGAAGAAGGAAGGATCATGCTTTCTCAAACTAAGTATGCTCTTGATGTACTTAAAAAATTCAATATGAGTGATTGTAAACCATCTAAAACACCATGTGAAGTAGGATTAAAGTTGAGCATTAACTCTATTCAAAGGAAGGTGGATGGAAAATTGTATATGTATCTTGTTGGAAATCTTTTGTATCTTACCATAACTAGACTAGATATTGCACATGCAGTTGGTATTCTATCCAAGTACATAGAAGATCCACACATTGAACATTGAAAAGTAGCCAAAAGAATATTAAGATACATTAAGGGTACTTACGAGCTTGGCATCAAATAAAAATATGGAGGAGAGCCTACCTTAGTTGGATATACAAATTTTGATCATGCAGCTGACATTGATGATAGAAAATCAACTTTAGGATATATCTTCCATCTTGGATTGGGACCAATCTCATTGAGCATCAAGAACCAATCAACAATATTACTATAATCTACAAAAGCTGAATATATTGGTTCATCAAAGGCATTTCAAGAGGCATTGTGGCTTAGGAGGTTACTTGGAGAATTGCATCATCCACAAGACTCTCCAACAACAATATTTTGTGACAATCAAAGTGCTATCAAGCTAGCTAAAAATCCAATATATCATGCAAGGTCCAAGAATATAGAAGTACATCATCATTTTGTTCGAGAATTGATTGAAAGTCAAGAGGAGGAGCTACAATTTTATGGAATAGAAGATCAAGTTGTTGATGTATTTACAAAAAGCATTATCCATAGCCAAATTTACAAAATTTAGAGATCTATTGCAACTAAAAGATGTTTCTACTCTCTCCAAATAAACATTATGGGGGGGGCAGGAGGGTGTTAGAATAATGTTTATTTATTAAGTGGTAGAAATTAATTTAATGCATACTCTAGAACTTTCAACTTACCTCATGAAGCTTCCTTCTTTGAGTAAAAATATATAAAAATCTCTAGAATGCTTCATTTCTTGAAGCTTCTCAAGAAATCTCTAGAAATATATATAATCTCTATAAATAGAGCATTCCTCTCAGCTGTAAATGCATGAAGAAAAATTATAGTGCTTTAATAATAAAGTGTGCATATTTGATATATAGTTTTTATGCTCTATTTTATTTAGTTCATCAAGGAGAATGAAAGATCTCATCACCTTCCCCATGGGTTAACAACTTTGTCAAATTCTTTAGTCAGCACATATGTGTCAAGAATATACAAAACTATGATAACTCCTACTATTGCTATCAAGGATGCATGTCTTTCACTTCATGCCTTCTTCATTGATGCCCAAGTCTTCAACTGATAGAAGTAATATCTTAAGAGAAAGGTATTCCAATTCTTTCAAAACTCTATTAAGATATGTAGACTAGCCAAGCACTCTGCTAGTGTTCTAATGAAGTCCTCTCTTTCTAGTGTCCACAACATATAGAAGAGTGATTGTTGAGCACATTGAGCCATTGTATATGTTGGAATAATCCACCTAGATTTCCTTAGGCATTCTAATATTTTATATTCATCATGTTCACTATTGTCGTTGATGATATAGTTGATATTTGACTTTGCTATTCCATTTATAATTTGACCATGCAAACTCAAAAAGAAACTTGAATTGGATCATGAATTTGGAGGAAAAAAAAAGAATATCACTCTAAAAAAGCGTAAAGAGAAAAAATACTAATGCATTGTTAATAATGAAGGTGGGAAAGACACAGAAAACTTAAACAAAATAAGAGATCTTTATGTTATTGTTTCTTTGCCTTATGATTACATCCATTATAGTTGCCTCTATTTATGAAGGTTTGAAAAAAGATCCAAAACCGTGCACATTCATGGTAGGAAGGATCTAGAATTTATCCATCAAAAATCACATGTAAAAAGTGAAAGAGAATAGTGTACATAGGAGGGTGGTGGGAAGGTTCCATACTAAATTTGGTAGTTGGAATATTATGCTAGAAAGTCTAGATTGTTGGTAGTGGTAGAAATCACCACATACCAACACTCCCCTCTAATTTCTACCATTAATTACATCAAAATTTACAATATTCATTCGGTCTCTTAAATATTCAAATTGTTTTTGTGCTAATGCCTTTGTAAATATATCTGCCAATTGACCTTTGAATCTGCAATACTCCAAGCTGATTTCTCCATTATTGACCAATTCTCCAATAAAATGATATCTAGTATCAATAATCTTTGTCCTCTTATGAAAAACATGATTCTTTGATAGTGTGATAGTGGACTTGTTATCATAACAGATTGTAGTAGACTCATCTTGCTCATACATTAGATCTTTCAAGACTCTTCACATCCATACTACTTGGCATGTTGCTGATGTACCAGCTGCATATTCTACTTCAACTAAAGAAATAGTAATGATGGGATTCTTCTTTGATGCCCATGCCGCAATACCTATTCTAAGATGAAATGCATATCTAGATGTGCTCTTTCTATCATCAATACTTCCTACAAAGTCACTGTCAGTATATCCAACTAGCTAAAAATCATCTAAAGAATAATACAGTATGCCATAATTTAGAGTCCCTGCAATGTATCTCAATATTCTCTTTCGTTCTTGTCAATGTCATCTCTTAGGTGAATCAATAAATCTAGAAATTACACTCACTACATACATAATATCAAGCCTAGTTGTTGTGAGATACATCAAACTACCAACCAACTTTTTGAATTGAGCAAAATCAAATTCAATCTCATTATCTTCTCTACTTAATCTTGTGCCCATTGTCATAAGTGTAGAGACTAGACTACAATTTACCATTCTAAACCATCTAATAACATCTTGTGCATATTTATTTTGACAAATGAAAATACCCTTGTCATTTTGTGTTACTTTAATACCAAGAAAATATTTCATCAAACCCAAATCTATCATCTCAAATTATTTCTTCATTGTCAATTTAAACATATCAATGGAAAGATTAACAGTAAAGATCAAATCATCAACATACAAGGAAACAATCAAAATTTGACCTTCCTTATTGACTTTGGTGTATAATGTTGGCTCACTAGTGCTTTTATTAAATCTATTCTTAATCATATATGAATCAATTCTACTACACCATGCTCTTGGTGCTTGTTTCAACCCATAAAGTGCCTTCTTCAACCTATAAACCTTGTGTTTGTGTCGTTTGATTTCATAACCTGGTGGTTGTTGCACATAAACTTCTTCTAAATACCTGCATAAGAAAGCTGATTTTACATCCATTTTTCTAATAGTATCTACTCTAGCTATGAGTGCAAAAGTTGCATTATAATCAACTCCATATTGATGTGCATACCCTTTAGCTACTAATCTTGCCCTATATTTATCATCGTTTTCATTTGATTTATACTTAGTTTTATAAACCCATTTACACCTATGCATTCTTTATTCTTAAGTAAATCAACTAGTTCCCATGTATCATTTTTATCGATAGATTCCATTTCTTTGTTCATTGCATTTATCCATTGTTTTTCCTTGATTGCATCTTCAAAATATATAGGATCTTGAGAAAATAAAGCAAAATTTGATTGTAAATCTATTCTGTCCCCTTGTTCATAAATCTCTTGCAAACTTTTAGTTTTATTATTCTTAATCCTTGATCTCAATGATGCAAGTGTAGGATTAGAGTCATTGCTTACTTGTGGACTTGAAGATTCTCCTTGCCCATCTTCCATTTGTGTTTTATTTCTTTTTGTACTTCTTGAAGGAGTTCCCCCTTGCTCATTCTTTTGATCTACTTGATTCTCTTGGTCCTTTTCTTCTTCATCACCATATACTATTGGAATTGTGCCTGTAACTATCTTGTCTATATTGCTATCCCAAGATTCTTCTTCTTTGAACACAACATCTCTACTTATAATGATTTTTCAAGTTATAGGATTAAATAACTTATATGCCTTAGATTTTTCATCATTACCAATAAATATACATTTGTCACTCTTATCATCCAATTTACTCTTTAGACACATGTGTATATGCAATACAACCAAATACTCTAAAATTGGAAACACAATTATGCTTACCACTCCATGCTTCTTTTGGAATCTTGTCTCTTACAATCTTTGTTGGACTCCTGTTCAAGATATAAATAGCACAAGCTACTACTTCAGCCCAATGTTCATTTGATAGATTCTTTGTAGGAGTTGAGAATTTGACTCTGATAATGCACCAAGATCACCTGTAATGCAAATAGCTTGCTAAAGAGAAACCTAGAGAGCAAAGAGCTTGAAGCAAAAAAATGCACAAGAATATTTCACAATAGAAAATTAGAATTGCTATGTGAAAATGGAATGAATTTACAATGAGTGAGAGACCGCTTATAAAAGGCCTCATGGAAGCTTGTAGAACAAGCTGGAATGTGGTAGAAGATAAGGATGAAAACTCAACACACATCCACAAAAGGTGGAAAAGATAAGTATGCTAAAGGGAACAAACTCCTGTGTTGTCAACAACTAACCTCAACTGCATGCATTAACTTAAGTAAGCTTAAGCAATAGAATAAATAATTAACAATTAATTAATTATTTACTCTAACACCCCCCCTTAAGTGCAACTTAGGGGAATGCCTTAAGCTCACAAAACAAAGGAAAAAATGCAAAATGGGTCCTAACAACGAGGCCATTTTAGGTACCCAAGTACAATAGTACAATGCAACTAAATGCAACCTCTATAAAATAGGGAAAGAGAGAAAACCCTATGGGAAAAACTCTCCCCCAAAAAGAGGTAAAAAAAAAACATGCTAAGAAAAAACATGAAGTGAAGGAAGGAAGGCCTCAACCAATCCCCCCAAGGACAACTTCCGTAACCCCAAGCATTGATCATTGCTGAAGAAAGTGTGGTGATGCAAAAGGTTTAGTGAAGATGTCTGCAACCTGACCATCGGTAGGAATGTACTCCAATGCAATAACACCATCCTAGATCAACTGACGGATGAAATACATATGCAACTCAATGTGCTTGGTATGTTGATGTTCCACCAGGTTGCGTGAAATGTGGATGGCACTCTGATTATCGCACCACAAAATAGTAGGATGATCAAGAGGAAATCCAAACTCAGTCATCAACTGACGAAGCCATAAAGCCTCCTAACTAGCAAGAACTGTGGCCCTGTACTCAACCTCTATAGATGAAAGTGCTCGAGCATGCTACTTCTTGCATGACCATGTGATGGGACCAGAGCCAAGGCAAAAGACAAAGCTAGAAGTAGACTTCTGATCATCAACATCACCGGCCCAATCTGAGTCAGTGTAGCTAACAATGTGTGGAGTCCCTATAGTGTAGTGAATTCCATACAAAAGTGTGTCTTGTATGTAGCACAGAATATGCCTGATAGCTTACCAATGACTCTCATGAGGGTCTTGAGAAAAATGAGAGACTAGGCCAACCTCAAAAGATAAATTAGGGCAGGTGTGTGTCAGGTACAAAAGGCTGCCAACCAACTGCCGATACAAAGTAGCATCCACTGAAGGTGAAGAGAAAGAGGTAGACAAAGTAACACTTGACTGAAATGGTCTAGGAGCAGCCTTACAATCAAGCATGTGAAAGTGATGAAGCATGTCAAGAGCATACTTCTGTTGATACACAAAAATGCCAGTAGGAGACTGATATATCTGAAGACCAAGAAAATAGTGCAGTAAACCTAGATTAGTCATCTCGAACTAGTCCATCAGTGTACGCTTAACATACTAGAGGATGGATGATGAACTACTTGTAAGGATAAGATCATCAACATACAAAAAAAGAATCAAAATCTCATCACCAAGATGCTGAATGTACACTGTGGGATCGAAATGGTAGCGTGTGAATCCTGTAGATAGCAGAAATGAGTCCATCTTCTCATACCAAGCTTGAGGGGCTTGCTTGAGACCATACAATGAACGTCAAAGCGTACAAACCAAGGTGGGATCCTACACAAAACTTGGAGGTTACTCCATGTAAATCTCCTCTATGATATCACCATGCAGGAAGGAACTCTTCACATCCATCTGATAAACTGACCATCCCTGTGAAGCTGTGAGGGATAAGACAAGGTGAATAGAATTCATCTTGGTGACAGGGGAAAATGTGTCAGAGTAATCAACACCCTTGACTTGCAAAAAACCCTTTGAAACAAGACGAGCCTTATGCTTATAAATGGAACCATCAGTAGTATACTTAGTGTGATAAATCCACTTACAACACACTAGTTTTCTCCCCTTAGGAAGAGAACAAAGATCCCATGTGTGGTTCTTCATCAAAGAAGAATATTCCTCCTCCATTGCACTGTCCCATTCTGAATGTCCTGTTCCCTCCACAAAAGTTTGAGGATCGATACTAACAACATGACTGAGTAGACTGGAACTTGCAGTGTGAGAATGGGTGTGACGGGATGTGGATGGGTCACCAACTAGAGATCCTGCAGCCTCAACAGTAGCTCGAGCCCATTTAGGCATCTAGGGAGGATCCTATCGTGGAGTTATATTAGGATCACCATGATCATCATCCTCATCATCTCTAAAACAAAGAGGGAGTAGTGGGAGCTGGAGGAGGCGCTGGAGGTGAGGAATGAACTGTAGGAGGGCTCTCATCAAATTGGACATCCTGTTGAAATAGGACCTCTCTGGAATTAGGATCAAATAACCTATAAGCCTTTGCATCCTCATAGTAGCCAAAAAAAATCAATAGTTGGCTCTTCGATTCCATTTCTTTCCTCTGAGCATCAGGTACAAATGCATATGTTGTACTCCCAAAAACTCTGAATGACGACACATCAGGCTTAACATGGGACCAAGCCTCCTTAGGAGTCATATGTTGAAGTGTCTTGTGAGGCATCCAATTCTGAATGTAGTTGGCACAATTGACTGCCTCTGCCCAAAAACATGAATCCATGGACCTAGATTGAATCATGCAATTTGCCATCTCTCGAAAGGGTTCCATTCTTTCTCTTGGCTACACCATTCTGCTGAGGAGTGTAGGGCACTAAAAGCTGATGCTAAAGACCATGCTTAGAAAAAAAATCTCTAAAAGTCTGGTTCACATACTCCTCCCCATTGTTCATGCATATCCATCGAATAGAAAGTCCAGACTGCTTCTCTACAAATGCCTTAAAAAATTGAAATGAATTGAAGGCATCAGACTTGTACTTAAGAAAGTACACTGATGTGCATCTGGAGAAGTCATTAATGAATGTAAGCACATATCTAGCACCTAAAAAGGGAGTAGGAAATGACATGAGGTCACTATGAATAAACTCCAACGGTGCTAAAGCACAAGTGGCTCGTCCATGTGGAAAAGAATGCCTATGTTGCTTTCCAAGTGCACATCCCTGACAAACACCATCTAGACAGGAAATCTAGGGAAGCCCAAGAACAAGTGCCTGTGTGCTCATCTGCTAAAGATATCTGTAATTGACATGCCCAAAATGTTCATGCCAAAGTTTGCTTACTAAATTTGCATGTGCAACTAAACATGAACCTGTGTCATCAGAAGACTCAAATCCATCAAATCTGTAGAGGCATGATGCAAAGTCAACACTCCCAGTGGCCATGATCATCCTCGGATCATGCAAGTCTCGAATAACCACATCATGTCGTGAGAACTTGACTATCTTCCCAGAGCTAGAGTGGCAAATTTGATAGATAGACAGAAGGTTCATCAAAATATTAGGAACACAAAGTACATCCTTAAGAGAACCCCCAGCCAAAGAAACAGTGCTAGAACCCAAAATTGAAAGTTGTGAAGACTTTCCAATGACAATCTATGTGGTGGTGCAAGGAGAAAGTGAAGTGAGCAACTTAGGAGTGTTTGTTAAATGGTGAGAAGCCCCAAAATCAAGAATCCACAAAGGCGCTGAAGTCGTAGCTCATGCAGAAAGAGCATGACCTTTCCCTGTAGATGGAGATGAAGACTAAGGAGCTGAAATGTGATGATCCTTCATGGCTTCCTCTAAAGCCTCTAATCATTTCCAACACCTAGAAATTGAATGTCCATCTTTCTCACAAAAGCTACAGTTCTCACTCAATTTCTTCTTGGTCTTGGAGGTAGACTCACCTAAATTTGAAGAATCTTTACCCTTGGGAGGGTTTGCTGGAGGATTAGTTGGAGGCTTAGGATCAAATTTTTATGTTTCATTCTTTTATTTTCCTTTCTTCTTTGATTTCCCCTTGGAATTTTGAGCAACCAAGGCTTGGCTGGAAGAGCCAGAGCCATCCACCTATTGGATCTTTGCCTATTCCCTAGTCAACCTATCACAAAATGTCTCAAATGTAGGCATCCTATGTCTGTCTCCAAGGGCATCCATGGTGGAGTAGAAAGTAGAAGAAAAAACTTGATACTGCCCCTTCAGCTTTGAGAGTATCAAAAATATGCACTCATCATTAGTTTTGTACTTCCCACATCCCTATAAAACTGCACGTAGGGATTTTAACTTCATTAGCAAGTCCTCGGTGGTGGGAAAGTTTCTTGGTGACAAAGAAGTCAATTATGCATCCAACTAAAGTGCTCAAAACTCATTCACCTATCCAAACAGAGTTTGAAATTTCTGCCAATAAGCTCATGGAGTAGTCAAACCATCCAAGTGAAATAGCAGACTATCTGAAATATTGAGTGCAATTAGTCCCATGGATTCATCCATCTTGTTCTTGTGTTGTAGAACCTCATAAGGTTGCATAACATTAGGCTGATTTGCATCCAGACAAGACCATAGACCTCTTGACATGAGAAGTCTAGTCATTTGTGCTTTCCAGGTTTGGCAGTTGTGTGGCGTGAGACAGGTCACAGATGGATTTGCCATTGAGAGAAAGAATAAGACGAAAGTAGAAGGGTCTTCACTGAAGTAAATTATAGAAAAGAAAGAAACCCCCCAAAAAACATACAAGAATATCTCCCAAATACCATTAAAAAAAACTATAGAAAGCATAAAACTAGAAAAGAACCTGGATTCGTTGATGCAGAATAGGAGGAAACAAAAGCCTCTACTTTGATGCCAAAAATGGGAGCTCAAATAAACTTATAATCTAATGAAACTAGAACCAATGTCTTCATCTCTGAGTCAACTTTCCAATGCTTCTTTCGGATCAGAAAAAGACCTCCGTATGCTCAAGTTATAGCCAAAAAACTGACTGTTGCTCAAAAAATGCACCTTGCTAGAAAATTACAGACATTGGCTTAAATTTGATGCCCATATGGTCATCATAGAACC
The DNA here is from genome assembly GCA_028749045.1 of Cupressus sempervirens. Classification (NCBI taxonomy): domain Eukaryota; kingdom Viridiplantae; phylum Streptophyta; class Pinopsida; order Cupressales; family Cupressaceae; genus Cupressus; species Cupressus sempervirens. Next base: position 8,173,017 of record CM053789.1, read on the forward strand.
TTCACTGGGAAATGACGTTAGCCACCAAAAAGATGACATCAGTGGCTAGAAAGATGATGTCATCTGACAAAAAATGATGTCAGCATCGGGTACAAAAAAGTGACATGGACGATGGGAAATGATGTCAGCCTATTTGAAAGTAACGTCAGTCATTGAAAAAGTGACGTCAATCACTAAAAATGTGACATCAACCTACAGATTGGTGGAGTAGTGGGGTTGGCAGTGGTGGCACCCGGGAGGAGAACCTAGCAGCGCCGTTGTCGTCAGTGGCACGTCAGCTAAGCTCTGATTGCGCGCTGGCAGCATGCTGGTGGAGTGCCCTTCGGGTGGCATTGTAGATAGAACCACCGGTGGAGCGGTGAGCTAGTGAGTGGATGGTGGTAGTGGGGTGGCTGCTGGGTGGTGCTTCGACACTACTATAGCGGTGCCTTTTTTTAAATTTATTTTTTATTTTTGTCGCTCTATTCGTCCGTACGACTATTTGGGAGGCCAAAAAATTTTCCAGAAAAATGCCTAAAGCCAAAAATGAAAATTTTTATATGAATCTTAGCTATAAACGGTGTTTTGAATCCAATGGTAGTGTCTGTTTGGGCTGAAAATGCTCCAAAAATTTGCTCTAGCCCTGATTTGAAAAAAAATTGTACAAACAAACTAGGGTTTGTGACTCCAAATTATGGCTTCAAAAACTTTCAAACAAGAAGCAGTAGGGAGGCTCTGATACCATGTAGGAGTTGAGAATCCATTTCTAATAATGTGCCAAGATCACCTGCAATGCAAATAGCTTACTAAAAAGAAACCTAGAGAGAAAAGAGCTTGAAGCAAAAAACTGCACAAGAATATTTCACAATAGGAAATTAGAATTGCTATGTGAAAATGGAATGAATTTACAATGAGTGAGAGACCACTTATAAAGGCCTCATGGAAGCTTGTAGAACAAGCTGGAATGTGATAGAAGATAAGTATGATAGCTTAGCACACATCCATAAAAGGTGGAAAAGATAAGTATGCTAAAGGGAACAAACTCCCGTGTTGTCAACAACTAACCTCAACTACATGCATTCCTAAGTAAGCTTAAGCAATAGAATAAATAATTAACAATTAATTAATTATTTACTCTAACATTCTTACCTTTCAACATGCTTCTTGCCATCTCCATTATTGTTTGATTCTTTCTTTCAGCAACACCATTCTGTAGAGGTGTGTAACTTGCAATGAACTGCTTCTTTATTCCATGACGCCTACAATAATCCTGTTGGTAAATAGATTTTTCTTTCTAATTTTGACTCTTAAATGCCCAAACTATGAACAATATTTGATTACAAACAGTTGAAAAGTTGCTTTTGAAAAGCCTAAATTTTCTCTAACTTTATAGGTATAGCTCCCTATTTTGGATTTGCAATGAATTATGTTTTCTTCCTAAAACTTATATGGAGTGTGTTATTGACCCGAGAAAAGGAGAGGTAAAAGTGAGCTAGGTCTAAATAGGATCTAACTCAGGCAAGAAGTAATTTCTAAATAATTGATTAATGTCATGAACCCACACATCTTATGAACTCACAAAGCTTAATAACTCAAAATGGCATAACAACTAATACTAAACTAATTCAGCTAGAATCTAAGCTACAAAGAAAGAAAGATTAACTAAAGGAAAAAAAAACATCTAATGAGATTTATTTTTGAACATGCAATGACACTACTTATCACATCTATTCACTACTTTGAAATAGGGGAATGAAACTTCATTTGTTCCTTGCTTTAATTTATATTAAAGAGAAAACATGTAATTAACAACTAATAGAAATGGAACAGAAAATAATTGATACAAAATACCATTCAATTGACTTTGCAACATCAAGTGCTTTACACCAAAAATTAGCTGACCTTTAATTAATCTTTGAATTTCATTGATATAGGATTTTTAGATGACCATCACAATAGAAGTTCAATTGGTTCATCTTCTCAAAAGAATGACAAATGGCAAGAAACCAACTTGACATATTATAATGATTACATTAGAAAATGAAAGGGGTGGAATATGAATCAGTTCACCTTCTTTCCCTTTTCTACTTTTCCCCTATAGGCCTTAGCAACAAAAATGATTGGGATTAGCTCTTCATGCCTAGGCATGTGTATGTTAGTGTATCTCGAGGTCCACTTAGAATGCTCCTTGGCCAAATCCTTCATAGCATTCAATCTATCTTGTGATTCCTCCATGGCCACATGTATGCATCCCCTGAGTTTTTGGAGTTCCACAACTCTATTTTGATTACTAGAAGATACATTTGTTAGACTATCTATGAATTTGGAGAAATTCACCTTCATGATGGTTATTCCAATGAGTCCTTTCCCTTGGCTGCTAGTTCATGAATCTATATGCAGTCCCCTCATGAGCTCAAATTTTTTGTCTTGGTCCTTCTTTACTTTATCCTCTATCTCCTTAAGTCCTTTCTCTACCAACAAGATCATTTCTAATTTGAGTTGCATTCTTTGAAGCCATTCAAACAAAGGTTCATCTCCCTTGGGAAACATATTTTCTTTGACAACTTCCTTTTCCTTCATTTGAATAATCATCTTTAGAAGAGAAATACAAGCATCACTCTTCACTGTTTCTACAGCCAAAGTATTTCTATTTGTTGAGATGTTATCCTTCTCTATTTCTAATCTTAAGATGGCATTGCCAATTCGCTCTATAATAGAGACTCCCTCCAATTTGAGCTTCCCAGTCTAGTCCTTACCAATTTGGCCAAAGTACCTATCTTCCTAAAGCTAAGAAATAAGGGCTTGAACTTTGGTAGCAATAGGATTACTTGTTACTAGCATTCTGGAGATACTTTCCAATGAAGTGACCAATTGTCTAATAAATTTGTTTAGCTCTTCTATCTCTGCCTTCATCCTAACCTTTGACAACTTGAGGCTCTCCAATTATCCTTCAATTACTTTGTTGGTTGACTTCCACAAGCCAACCTTGGTGTTATATCTGGCCTCTCCAACATCCATTGGGTGCAAAGTGAAATCATCTGTGGACATATCTTCTATTTGCTCATGCTTGGTGGTCTTCACAATCTTCGTTGTTAGGTGCCCAGTTTCAAGATCTTGTCCAAGGATAAACAAGGACTTTTTCTTTTTGACCTTACTCAAGGCAGACCCAGAGTGAATTATAAGAGATAAGGTATTCTTATTTGAAGCACCTTCATCCTTCCTCTCTCTTCTTCTCCAAAGTGTCCTCTAGCTAAGAATCTATGCCTATCACCTTGTAGGTTGTCCCAAGTGAGTCTATGCTAAACATCTTCTTCTTGACTAGAGTGATTTCCATCGCAATAGAGGAGAAGGGGTTGTTTAGAGCTTGAGAAATGAACTTGGAAGAGCTCTGGCATTTCTCTACATCTAAGGTTTTTTTAGCTACCTCGTTAGATTTAGTTGATTCACTACTATTGCTCCTTCCATCTCTAAAATCTACTATTTGTAGTGGGGAGCTACTTGGTCGTAGATGTGCAACACTTACTTGTAGAACTAGGCTATGATGAGGTGAGGGAACTTGGGTGACATGAGGAGAGGGAACTAGGGTGACATGAGGAGAGGAAACTAGGGCAATAGCACTATCTTTTAGTTCCTCAATCTTCTTCTTCTCATCATCACTTTGGGTTCCAATGACCAAGAGGGAGCCATCCTGATATGTCTTAGCCATAGGGATGTTTTTGTTTAGAGGTTGATCACCTCCCCTTGATGGCTGATCTGGTACTTGAGTGATGGCCAAGGTCACATCTGTTGTGCAACCTTGAGAGGAGGAAGGAGCTGTAACTACTAGAGAAGGTTGAGTTGGTGTGTTTTTACTTCTACTCCTCATTGCAGTAGTCCATTCAACACACTATCCAGTTCTTTTGATGGTTCAATCCATCATGACATCTAAGTCTTCCTTAGCATCCTCATAAGGCTCCAAACTAATAGGAGTGCCTCTTAACTTAGTCAGATATGTATTACTATACATATGTTTCCCATCATCCTCTAATCCTTCAACATCAAGCTTGATATTATATGTTTTTATTTGCTCCATTGTGAGCCTGGTGAAAGCATGATCTCAAATTTTAATTCATCTTTACAATCTACCCAATAATCTTCAACATTTGTAATGTTTTTGATCACACTCCCAATCTACAACACCTCCCTAGCATATCTATTCAGATCAAACATAGGTCTCAGGACCTCATACATCTCCAATTTGTACCTCATCTCAAACAATTTAAGCATATTCTTTGGATCAGATTGGGACTCACAATAGAAAGCTCCTACTTTCATAGGGAACTCATATCCCTTCTTCTTCAAGCCCCTGCTCAGCATGTTCACTTTGATTTCCTACTTGATGATCTCGATCAACAAAATCATGTTGCTTGGATATCTGGGTAGCTTCAAGGGGAATTCATTGAAAGCTGCAAGGTGAAAATATGAGAAAGATGAGAACTGGATAAAATCACTTCCAAACTGGCTTATAGTTACCATTGCCTCTAGGTTGAATCTCCTCTCTGGGCATCCCCAAACCTTCCTACAAATTCTCATAAAGAATGCATCATTAACTTTGACATACTCTACATAACTATTTTTCAATTAAAAACATTGATAGAACTCATAACACATCACATCATCGGGAAACTTTTCTATCCTTGGGAGGTCCAACCATAATTGTAGAGAAGCTAGCATGTAAATTATAAAGGAAGACATATAGAAGGTGTTGTAGAACTTCACGATGATGAGAGCATTGGAAATATTTTCACTTAGCTCATGAGACTAGTCAATATAGAGTATTTGAATAGATAACTTGTCCCAAGAAATATTGTTGAATGAAATTTACAGATTCTATCTCACCTTTTAGTCTAAGCAGGAGAACTAGAATGTCTACAATCTTGGGTTTGAGATTGGTATGAAAAAGGGTCTTAGGGACCTTACTCTTGGTGCTCTATGGCTTTTGAAACTAGGATTTCATAATCTCCTTCCTCTAGACCATCTTCTTAGTAGAGAATTTAAAAATTGCTCCTACCACTATCAAATCCAAAAACTCTTCCCATTCTAGAACTCAAAGGCAATTCACCATAGTTTTCCTATTAATGGAGATCAACACTACATCATCTAGTAACACAATTTGTCTGGTATCTAGATCGTAGTGATTTATACATTCATAAATCAATTCCAGAGCTTGGATTGCCACCAAAAAATTAGCTACTTCCACTAGCCCACATTCTCAGAGCTTCTTAGTTATGAGATGAATTGGCTTTGATTTCAGCCTCTTTTGAAAGTCTTGCATATCATTCGTGAATTTCTGCAATGTGGACTTGATTCCATTCAACCCATCAAAACTCACAAATCTAGTTGCTATTCTGTCTAAGAATTAAATGAGTTGAAATTTCAAATCTAGAAGAAGAACAGGATATTGAATTCACAAATATAGGCTATTTGAAAAAGTTGTGCAATTTAATAGAATAATAGTTCAAGAAAAAGCAATAGTTTGAATAATTGTTATGTTTCCATCTATATAGGAGTCTCAATTCATCCACTAATCTTCAGGATTCACACCACATGAATGGATTAAAGGATAAATCCATTGAAACACTAAATGGGGGAGCTCTAACACATATTTTAGTGTCTTTTCACTATTTCTGTTGTCCCAGTGGTAGCTTTCTATTCTTTTATGCTTACTTCCCCATTTCCCATTAAGTTTCAGAAAGTTATGAACAAAGTACTCCATAAGAAAATATCTGCCAAATTGAATTTTTCTTAGTATATCTTTCCTAAAATGGTTAGATTGTTTCCATTATCATCTTAAGATGTTTTGTGTACAATTTGTGGGTCCAATCCTCTTACCAAGTTGATTTTCTTCAAAACCCAAAAAATTGTCCTCATGGGTTGAAAACTCACTAAGGAGAAAACAATTTTCATTTATCCACCCAGTCTTTCTTTAAACTTTATCTTTGAAGTTAATATTTCCTTTGGGTTCAAAGAAGTTTAAAAGGAATGTGAAAGTCAAAAGGGACCCACTCCTTGTTTCTTTTCCTTTACAATTGCCTTTAGTGGAAAATGGACTTCATGGGTTAAAATCCTGCCGAGGAGAAGTCAATTTTGAGTTTTCCACTTGAGATGATTCTGAGCATTGTGATGAATGCTAAAATGTTTCCCAAGGTAGTATGTCATAGTGAAAATATGAATTTACCATAAGTTATCTCATTATCATCTTACATGGACCTATTTGCATCATTTGGTGCTCTTCATGGGAAATCTCCTTCATGGGTTGAAAATCCACCGAGGAGAAGGTGAAGCTCAATTTTTTGCAAGCTTCTTCTTTTCATGGAAAATATGGTAAGTTTCAAGCAAGCTCATCTTTATGAATAATTTTTACATGTTGCAAGAATCCCCATCGAATCAGGTACTAAGCTACCCATAAGACTCACAACATAAAGGAAAACCACTCGGCTATGAAATGTGAGGGAAGGGAAAGATGAAAAATCCAATGAAGACTCTTTCCACCTAAGGGAGCTTAAAATTAGACTCAAACATACCTAATCTTAACTAAGACACAAAATTCTCCACTTTTGTAAAATGGTTATAGGATGAAAAGTGGGGGCAACAGCTGGCTCTAACTAGGGACTTGGGTAGACTATACCCAAGCAAGAAATCCAAAATCTCTAGTTTTGTAAAAATAAAAGGTGGCTACACAAAAAAACTAAAGCAGGGGAAAAAAAGGAAGCAAAGGCAAGAAAGGAAAACTAACTAGGAAAACATAGAAAGGGACTAAATGTAACTATAATACAATACAGGGGTTACTTGTTTTCAATTTGAAATTTGATAGAGTTTCAAATCTTGACCATTGTTTGTTAGGGGAAGCACTTTGCCATCTAAGAATGCCGATTTAAATGAGTTGTTCTTGAATGCCCAATGAATAGTAAATGGACCCTTCCACAAGGTATCAAACTTGTTATGCCTACCTTTGGGTGCTCTTCACTTATCCCATAGTAATACACTATCTCCTACCATGAATTTTCATAGTCTCATCCTCTTATCAAACTAACTCTTCACTCACATCTGGTGTTGTGTGATGTGATCCATGATTTCTTCTCTTTCCTGTTCAAGTTTGCTCAAGTACAAAATTCTCTATTCTAAGCCATCTTTATAGATATCATCTTCAATTATTTTTCTAAGTTTGTTCATAGCCAATTCCAAAGGCAATGGATATTAGCCTCAGTTCCATAGACTAATTCAAAAGGAGATATACCAATCACCCTCTTAGGTGTCACCCTATCTGCCCACAGTACCTCATGAATTTTCTTGTGCCAAGTATTTTGATTATTTGACATCAATTTCTTGACAATATTCATCAAATTTTTGTTACTAGATTCTACTTAACCATTTCCTTGTGGGAAATAATCATATGAATGACTAACCATAATGCCATGCTCAAAACAAAACTTGGTGATCTCTACAGAAGAGAAATATGCTGCATTATTCATCACCAATTTGAAGGGGACACTAAACCTAACTAGTATGTTTTCCTTAATGAATTCACACACTACTTCGAAAGTAATTTTCTTAGTTGCTTTGGCCTCCACCCACTTGGTAAAATGATTAGTAACCGTTATAACATATTGGTGACTAGCACTAGATGTTGGGTTAACTAGACTAATAAAATCAAAACCCCATTGTTGAAAAGGCCTTTTGATGATGACAAGCCTTAGCAGCAATGTGGCTAATTGAGGTCTCCTGGTGAACATCTTGCATTTTTCACATTTTGATACCTAGAAGTAGGCATCTTTAAACATTCTAGGCCAGTAATAACACTATCTTAATGTTTTGAACACCATGACTAAAGAGGAGAAATGTCCACCACATGCTTCACCATGAAAGGTTCTCAACAACTTTTCTTGTTGTTGTTTGTCTATGCATCTGAGAAATGTACCATCTATAGCTTTCTTGAACAATTTGTCATCCCAGATTACATATTTAGGTGCTTTTCAACTTGAGATCTCTTCTTTGTTTGGCCATCATACCTTCTGGGAATTCCCCACATGTTAGTAGATAAGTAATATTCTCAAACCAAGGATCATGTAGGCCTATAGCCAAAACTAATTTCTTTTCTCCCAATTCTTTTGATTCTTTAGCGATCTTGTTTTCTATAATCGATTTGCACAAGGTATTACCCCTTACTAGCTTAGTAGGTTTAATTTCTATATCACACTCTTATACCTTTGCTATCCATGTTCCTCTGGCATTACACTCTACATCTTACTATGTTAACACACCTTTTACTAATACATTTAGGACATAGACCATGGAATGTGATTGCAAGATATATAAAAAAAAAAAATTAAGTGCTCTGACTACTACAAAAGCATGTTTCTCAATTAGTGAGTACTTCAACTCATGATTTTTTAGTAGTATTCTCATGAAAGCTATTTGGAATTGTATCCCTTCATCATTATCTTCCATAAGTATTGCTGATAAAGTGTGTTCAGAGGCATAATAGTAAATGATGATATCTCACTTATAATTCGGGTGGCATAATACTAGAGCATTAGCAATGGCAGTTTTTATATTTTGAAAGGCCTACTTTCCTGCCTCATTCCATTTAAAATTTGAATTTTCTTTCATCATGCCCACAATACACTTAGTAGTTTTTGCAAAATTTGATAAAACCTTATGAGGAAATTCACCTACCCAAAGAATGATTTAACTCCTATTTTATTTGATGGTAGGCTCAATCTTCGAATGGCTTCGACTCATTTGTGATCAATTCAAATACCTTCTTTAGGAACTATATGACCAAGGAGCTTTCCCTTTGTCACAAAAAAAATAGATTTTTTGGGATTAAGTGAGATTCCATGTTCCTAATACCTTTGCAATACCTTCTTCAAATCTTCTATGTGGTTTTTTTCTTTTCTTTGAAAACATGGTGAGGTCATAAAGATATATAAAAATAGTCTGGTCCTTTAGATCAAAAAATGTTATACTCATACACCTTTGAAATGTAGTGCCAACATTAATGAGCCTGAAGGGAATTCTATGATATGCAAATGTACCCCAAGGAGTCGTGAACATTGTTTTATGTTGATCCTTTTCTTCTACTTCAACTTGATTGTAACTTGAGAACTTGTTGAGCATGGACATCATTTCAGCTCTAGCCACTATTTATAGTAAGTAATCCATATTAGGGAGAGTGAAATTATCCTTCAAGGATGCCTAGTTCAAATTTTGGAAATCGATGTAGATCCTTATTTCTCCTTTCTTCTTTCTAACTAGTACTATATTAGCTACCCAGGTGGAGTGATGGATGGGATAGATGATTTTTGCCTTTAGAATCTTGTCTACTTCTTGAAATATAGCATCTGCTACCTTAGGATTGTAATTCCTCTGTTTCTACCAGAAAGGGACTACATCAGGTTTTAGGGATATCTGATGTTTTATCTTCCCTCCTCTATAGCTTTTCAAGTCTTTGTAACTCTAGGCAAAAACATCCCAATATTCTATGGAGAGTTGTTTTGTAGCTTCTTTCTTTTCAAGTGAAAAACATTTTCCAATATTAATCATTTTAGGATCATGAGTATCTCTAATATTCACCCCTTCATACTCACCAGTAGTAGGACCCTTTTTGTCCTCTTTTGTTTAATGTAAGCACCATGTCTATTGAACAATTTTTCTAAAGATACAAAGTATGGGGGAATGATATTACCTCACAATTGGACTTCATCATTTTGATTCTCTTTCCACTCGACATTAGAGTTTTCATAATAATTATCATTGGATTTGTGTCTAGAACTAGGTTTGTCATTTTCTAGGAAGAAATACAAACTTCTATCATCTTCAAAGACTTGCCAAGACTCTACATTGTCAGGGATAGAGGCTCGATATATGATTTCTACCTAATACTTCTTGTCTTTGAATTTTGAATGGGGAAGTAATAAGGAAGCAGAAATAGCTAGTGAATCTACTTTGGTATTCATCTCTCTTAGTATTGATTTGATAGAAAAGGCATCAAGACCTTCTATTTCATCCCAAACTCTATTTATGTAATTCTTCAACTTGTGATTCTACACAGAGTGTTACCCCTTAATTTGTCTGACAATGAGCTCTGCATCTCCTCAAGCTTTTAGGATCTTTATTCCTTTTTCTTTCACAACCACTATTCCTAGAAGTATGGCTTCATACTCTATAGTATTATTTGTATTTCCAAACTCTAATTTCAAAGCCATGTATTTGGGTTCTACTTCAAGGGGTATTAACACTACACCTATGCCAGTTCCTAATGAGGAACAAATTCCATCAAACTCCAATGTCCATATAGATGATGACTCTTCATTCTTACTAAGGATGTCTTTTTCTAGGTCTCCCCCTCTTTTTTCAATTAGAATTTCCTCAATAAAAAACATAGAATTACCAAATTCCATCTCCTGATAGAGGATCTGAGCTTTAGGATCATCTAAATTTGGCATAGTGAATTTTTCTTTTTCTTTAGGTTCTAGTTTAACTTTCCTATTCCCTATGGGTATAATTGGTTAGGACCAGTCTAGTTTTATTTCTCCTCCTATGTCTTGGCAAAAGCTCCTGCTTAAGAGAAGCCCATAGCTTGCTAGAATATCCACCACTAGAATAGTTAGTAAGAGTTTCTTTTCTGGATGAGAAGCTAAGTTTACTTGAGCATCTTTAATTTTTCCAAGCAAGGGAACCTATTTGGCATCCATAGAATAACATCTCCCATGAACTTTAGTTTGAGACCTAGGGCATTAGCTACATAATAAGGCATAACATTAGCTGACGCACCTAAATCTATTATTTAATTTCTCAATTTGCATCCACTGATGTATAGTGAAATATATAATGGGTTAGGTTTTTGCCTAGGAGAGGTTGCTAGGATAGTAGAACCCTCTTGGTTAAATAGGTTAGATGTTAAAGTTTCATCTCTTTCTTCCACGTGATTTAAATCTGAAGTATTCCCTTCACAAAAATCTACCAGTCTTTTCAACTTAGAGGGATGAGACTTCATATAATCTATGGGGGAAATGTGGATATTTGATTCTTCATAGATTTGAATTAAATCAAAGGGCATTTTGTCCTTACCTATTTGAGATGTGGATACTCCTTGATCAACATGAATATTATTTGCTGAAGGAGCAGGGTCATTCTTGTGAGCATGACTGGATGATTGATTCTTTTTCCTTTGACCTTGAGTCAATATTGTGTATGAAGTTCCATCAATGGTCACATAACATTCACCCTTAGGTTTAGAATCTAATTCATACTCCAAAAATAAATTTCTAGAGTTGCCATTCAAGTATGAATCTGTCTCAAAACAAGGAGTTGTAGGATTCAATTATTGGTGGATAACAATTGCATCATATGAGAAATTTTTGGACAACTCTCACTATCATGATCTGTTGTCAAATGAAACACACACATATTTCCTTTTATTGGTGTCACTTCAATTGCCAACCTGGGTTGTGAACTTGTGGACTGTGGGAGTTTTCCACCATTATTCCTTCTTGGTGGATTTTGATAATTTTGCTAGTAAAAATTATTGAATCGAGGTAATTTGTTTTTTGTTGCTACCAACTAATTTGATATTTTCTAAATCATTTCATTAGATGATGTGGTGTTACTAGAACTTCCTTTAGTTTGAATTTCTCACTTCCATTTTCCCATAGAAATCAAGTCATCTTCAAGTTCAATTTCCTTCTTTTGTGCATTTGTTAAATGTGTGGGATGTGCCCTTCTTAAGTCACAATTGATATTCGGGGGCATCTCACTTATCAAGAAGGTTTTTAGTAGGCCTATTAGCAATTGGAATTCTACTAGTAATCTTATTGAAAGTAGCAACAAAATCCTTCATATTCATGGTGGGCTGCTTTTTAATAGATGTCAACTATGTTAACAAGACATGTTCATTTTCCATAGTTTTAAATCTTGTCTCAAAGGTCATTCTCATTGTATCCCAATTAGTGATTGAGACATCATCCAAATGATAGAACTAGTTTGCTGTACTTTTTGTCAAGGTTTCCACAAATAATCTTACAGCAACATCCTCATGTGCAACTCCTAAGACATGAGTAGCTGCAAAGAAGGCTTTAATGTGTTCATCTATGGTAACCTTCCCATCACCTAAAAATTTAGGGAAATTCTTCCTTGAACCAGTTGGGAGTGGGTGATAAGTTGTTAGTGCTAATGGTCCTATTATTGTAGCCCATGGAGCAACCATAATTGTTCTGGAAAGGTATGGTGGAAAATTGACAACTAGGGGAGTAGTGATTCTGTGTAAGGCCAATACCTAGCAAGTAGTAGGTGAAGTGCTTTGATTCCTAATAGGGGAAGGTGGTCTACTCTAACTTTTATTTTCATCTTTCTATTTACGAATATCTAGGATGGAAAAACTAAGTTCTATAAGTTTATAAAAAATAAGGTCTTGCCCACCCTATTCTTTGGTACTTCTAAGGAACCTTGTTTGTTCTAGGGTTCTAGGTTAGTTTTGTCTTTGAGCCTCATGACTCAACTATCTTTCTACTCTTCGGATGTCTCTCCTTTGAACAACTCTTTCTAATGCTTCAGCTCCTTATTCTTCCTCTTCCAATACTCAGCTAGTGTTCCTATAATGTTTAGCATTCCTCCTATTTCTCCAATCAAATGTATTAAGGGATGAAATTATGTCTTCTTGGTTGTCTTAGAAACCAAGATTAGGTTGGAGCACTAGTACAATATTCTCATGAGGTAGTACCATTTTCCGTCATGTTATAAGATCTATCAATCAAGTGATTGTTCATCTCTCCAATAGAGTTAACAAAAATTTGTTTGTAAACAGATTGTTCTTTTTTATTCTGACTCTTAAATTCCCAAACTATTAACAATATCTAATTACAAACAATTGAAAATTTTCTTTTGAAAAGGCTAACTTTTCTCTAAATTAATGGGTACAACTCCCTATTATGGATTTGCAATGAATTATGTTTTGTTCCTAAAACTTATATGGAGTGTGTTCTTGACTCAAGAATAGGAGAGGTAAAACTGAGGTAGGCCTAAATAGGATCTAACTTAGGCAAGAAGTGAATTTTGAAGAATTGATTAAGCTCATGAACCCACACATCTTATGAACTCACAAAGCTTAATAACTCAAAATGGCATAACAACTAATACTAAACTAATTCAACTAGAATCTAAACAATAGGGAAAGAAAGATTAACTAAAGGGAAAAAAAAACATCTAATGAGATTTCTCTTTGAACATGCAATGACACTACTTATCACATCTACTCACTACTTCGAAATAGGGGAATGAAACTCCATTCAATCCTTGTTTCAATTTAGATTAAAGAGAAAACATGTAATTAACAACTAATAGAAATGGAATAGAAAATAATTGATACAAAATACCATTCAATTGACTTTGCAACATCAAGTACTTCACACCAAAAATTAGCCAACCTTTTATTAATCTTTCAATTTCATACATATAGGATTCTAAGATAACAGTTACAATAGAAGTTCAATCAATTCATCTCATCAAAAGAATGACAAATGGCAAGAAACTAGTTTGTCATATTACAATGATTACATCAGAAAATGAATGGGGCAAAATATGAATTTGCCTTCTTTCTCTTTTCTACTTTTTCCCTATAGGCCTTAGCATAAAAAATGATTGGGATTAGCTCTTCATGCCTAGACATGTGTATGTTAGTTTAGCTCAAGAGCCACTTAGAATCCTCCCTAAAATCCTTCACAGCATTCAATTGATCTTGCAATTCTTCCATGGCCACATGTATCATATGCTAAGTTTCTGGAGTTCTACAACCCTATTTTGATTACTAGAGTATACATCCATCAGACTATCTATGAATTTGGAGAAATTCCCCTACATGACAGTTATTCCAATAAGTCCTTCCCCTTGGCTTCTAGTTTGTGAATCTGTATGCAATCCCCTCACGAGCTCAAAATATTGTCTTGGTCCTTCTTTACTTTATCCTTTGTCTCCTTAAGTCCTTTCTCTACCAACAATATCATTTCTAATTTGAATAGCATGCTCTGAAGCCATTCAAACAAAGGTTCATCTCCCTTGGGCAAGATCTTTGCTTCAACAACTTTCTTTGCCTTCATTTGAATAATCATCTTTAGAAAAGAGATACAATCATCACTCTTCACTCTTTCTCTAGCCAAAGTATTTCTATTTGTTGAGATGTTATCCTTATCTATTCCTAATATTAAGATGACATTACCAATTTTCTCTATAATAGAAACTCCCTCCAATTTGATCTTCCCAGTCTAGTCCTTACTAATTTGGCCAAAGTGCCTATCTTCCTAAAGCTAAGAGATAAGAGCCTAAACTTTGATAGTAGTAGGATTACTTGTTACTGGCATTCTGAAGATACTTTCCAATGGAGTGACCAATTGTCTAATAAATTTATTCACCTCTTATATCTCCACCTTTATCCTAACCTTTGACAACTTGAGTCTCTCTAGTTGTCCTTCAATCACTTTTTGGTTGAATTCCACAAGCCAACCTTGGTGTCATGTTTAGCCTCTCCAAGATCCACTGAGTGTAGAGTGAAATCATTTGTGGACATATCTTCCAATCCATTCATCCTTTGTGGGCTTCGCAATCTCCATTGTTAGGCACCTAGTTATAGGATCTTGTCCAAGGATAGAAAAGGTCTTTTGCTTCTTGAACTTACTCAAAGTAGACCCAGAGCGAACTACACGAGATAAGGTATCCTTATTTGTAGCACCTTCATCCTTCCTCTTTCTCTTCTCTTCTTCTCCAAAGTTTCTTCCAACCAAGAATCTATGCTTATCACCTTGGAGGCTGTCCCAAGTGAGTCTATGCTAAACATCTTCCTCTTGACTAGAGTGATTTCCATCATAGTCGAGGAGAAGGGGTTCTTTAGAGCCTAAGAAATGAGCTTGGAAGAGCTCTGGCCTTTCTCTGCATTTGAGGTTTTCTTAGCTGCCTCATTAGATTCAATAGATTCACTACTACTACTCCTTCCATCTCCCAAATCTACTTTCTACACTAGGGAGCTACTTGGTTGTAGAAGTGTAGCACTTACTTGTGGAACTACACTATCATGAGGTAAGGGAAATGGGGTGACATTAGGAGAGGGAATTGAGGTGACATGAGGAGAGGGAACTAGGGTAATAACACTATCTTTTGGCTCCTCTTTCTTCTTCTTCTTAGCAACAATTTTGGTTCCAATGACCAAGAGGGAGCCATCCTAAAAAGTCTTAGCCATAGGGATGTTCTTGTCTAGAGGTTGATCACCTCCCTCTAATGCTTGAGCTAGTCCTTGAGTGATGGCCAAGGTTACACCTATTGTGCTACCTAGAGAGGAGGAAGGAGCTACAACTGTTGGAGAAGCTTGAGCTGATGATTCGGGCCATCATGATATCTAAGTCTTCCTCAACATGCTCGTAAGGCTCTAAACTAATAGGAGTGCCTCTTAACTTAGTTAGATATGTATTACTATATATATGTTCCCCATCATCCTTAAATCCTTCAACTTCGAGGTTGATATTATATGTTTTTATTTTCTCCACTCTAAGCTTGGCAAAAGCATGATCTTGACTTTCAAATTCATCTTTACAATTTTCCCAATAATCTTCAATAGTGGTAATATTTTTTATCATACTCCCAATCTGTAGCACCTCCCTAGCATATCTATTCAGATCAAACATAGGTCTTAGGATCTCATACATCTCCAATTTGTACCTCATCTCAAACACTTTAAGCATATTCTTTGCATCAGATCAAGACTCACAATTGAAAGCTCTTATTTTCATAGGGAACCCATATCCCTTCTTCTTTAAGCTCCCACTCAGCATGTTCACTTAGATTCCATGCCTCATGATCTCGATTAGCACAATCATGTTGCTCGGATATTTGGGTAGCTTCAAGAGGAATATATCAAAAGTTGCAAGGTACAAATACAAGAAAGATGAGAACTAGATAAAATAGCTTCCAAACTAGCTAATAGCCACCATTGCCTCTAGGCTGAATCTCCTCTCTAGATATCCTTGAAGCTCCCTACAAATTCTTATAGTGAATACATCATTAACTTTGACATACTATGCATAACTATTTTAAAATTGCAAACATGGATAGAACTCATAAGACATCACATCATCAAGAAAATTTTCTATCCTTGGGAGGCCCGGGCATAACTATAGAGAAGCTAGCATGTAAATAAAAAAGGAAGACATATAGAAGGTGTTGTAGATGTTCACAGTGCAGAGAGCATTGGAAATATTTTCACTTACCTCATAAGCCCAATCAATATATTGAGTATCTAAAAAAGTAACTTGTGCCAAAAAGAAATATTGTTCAACAAAATTTAGAGCTTCTACCCCACCTTTTAGTCTGTGCAGGAGAACCAAAATGTCTACAATCTTGGGTTTCAAATTGGTACCAAAAAGGGTCTTAGGGACCTTACTCTTGGTGCTCTATGGCTTTTGAAACCAAGACTGCATAGTCTCCTTTCTCTAGACCATCTTGTTAGTGGAGAACATAGAAATTGCTCCTCCCACTATCAAATTCAAAAACTCTTCCCATTTTGGAACTTGGAGGCAATTCGCCATAGTTTTCTTATTAATGGAGATCAATATTGTATCATTTGGTAACACAATTTGTCTATTATCTAGATTGTAGTGATTTATGCATTCATAAATCAATTCTAGATCTTGGACTACCACAGAAAAACAAGTTGCTTCTACTAGCCCACATCCTTGGAGCTTCTTAGTTATGGGGTAAATTGGCTCTGATTTCAACCTCTTTTGAAAGTCTTACATATCATAAAAATTCAATGAAGTATCCATGAAATTATACAATGTGGACTTGATTCCATTCAACCCATAAAAACTCGCAAACCTAGTTGCCATTCTATCTGAGAATGAAATGAGTTGAAATTTTGAATCTAGAAGAAGAACAGGATATTGAATTCGCAAATACAGGCTATTTGATAAAGTTGTGCAATTTAACAGAATAACAATTCAAGAAAAAGTGGTAGTTTGAATAATTGTTATGTTTCCATCTATATAGGAGTTTCAATTCACCCACTAATCTTCAAGATTCGCACCACATGAATGGATTAAAGGATAAATCCTTTGAAACACTAAATGCAGGAGCTCTAACAGATATTTCAATGTCTTTTCACTATTTATGTTATCCCAAAGGTAGCTTTCTATTCTTTCATGCTTACTTCCCCATTTCCCATTAAGTTTCAAAAAGTTATTCATGAATAGAGTACTCCAGAAGAAAATATCTACCAAATCAATTTTTTCTTAGTATATCTTTCCCACAATGGTTAGATTATTTCCATTATCATCTTAAAATGTTTTGTGTACAATTTGTGGGTCTAATCCTCTTACCAAGTTGATATTCTTCAAAATGCAAAAAATTGTCCTCATGAGTTGAAAACCTACTGAGGAGAAGATAATTTGCATTTATGTTCCTAGTCTTTCTTTTAACTTTATTAATATTTTCTATGTGTTCAGAGAAGTTAAAAGTAATGTGAAAGTTGAAAGGGACCCACACCTTATTTCTTTTCCTTTACAATTTCCTTTGGTGGAAAATAGACTTCATGGGTTGAGAACCCGTTGAGAAGTCAGTTTTGAGTTTTTCTCTTGAGATGATTCTAAGGGTTGTGGTGAATCTTGAATGTTTCCCAAGGTAGTATATCATAGTGAAAATAGGAATTTACCATAAGATATCTCATTATCCTCTTACATGGACCCGTATGCATCATTTGGTGCTCTTTATGAGAAATCACCTTCATGGGTTGAAAACCCAATGAGGAGAAGGAAAAGCTCAATTTTCGACAAGCTTCTTCTTTTCATGGAAAATATGGTAAGTCGTGAGCAAGCAAGCTCAACTTTATGAATAGTTTTTACATATTGCAAGAATCTCCATCAGATTAGGTACTACACTACCTGTAAGTCTCACAACATAAAGGAAAACCACCTGGCTATGAAATGTGAGGGGAAAAGATGAAAAATCCAATAAAGACTCTTTCCTCCTAAGGGAGCTTAAAACTAGACTCGGACATACCTAGGCTTAACTAAGACACAAAATTGTCCACTTTTGTAAAATTGTTATACAGTGAAAAGTGGGGGCAACAAATCCAAAAACTCATTTGACATGTATTCTCCCCCTCTATCTGACCTTAATACCTTAATAGATAGACTACTTTTTTTCTAAACAAATGCCTTGAACTCCTTAAACTTTCTAAATGTTTTAGATTTATATTTAAGAAAATAAACACATATCTTCCTAGTAAATTCATCAATGAATGTTAGAAAATAAATGCTCCCCCCTAATGATGGTACTTGTATAGGACCACATATATTAGATGCACGATTTCTAAAAGTGCCCAAGCTTTATATGACATTTCTTTTCGAAAGCTTTCCCTATGTTGCTTAGCTAAGATGCAACTTTCACATGAAGTAAATCGTGCTTCAATGGGGGGGTAAGCCTCTTACCATTTCCTTTCTTTGCAATAAACTCAATCCCTTAAAATTTAGATGATGATACCTTAAATTCCATATCTATGATTGATCTTGACATGTTGCCTTGAAACTCACTCCATCCTCGTCCATCACTCCACTTTTCATGTAAAGTGGAAACATTCTATTGTTTGTCATTTCAACCCTTGCAATGACCATGGTACTAGGAGAAATATCAAATATAGTGCAGATGTTATTTTCAAAAATAACTTTATAACCTTTTGTGTAATTTGTCGCACACTTATAGGATTATGCTTTAAACTGGGTACAAAATACATGTCAAGAATATATTTCTTACCAAGATTTGTCATTACAACAATTGTACCTTTTCCACTTACTTCCACTATGTTATCATTGCCCAATTTTACTTTTGACTTGACTAAGGTATCCAAGCTTTCAAATATATATCTATTTCCTATCATATGATTGCTACAACCACTATCTAGAAACCAAATATCACTTGAGCTCTCTTGAGCTGCATGACATGTAATGAACCACTGTGAAGGTGGGCAGAGACAAAGAAAACTTAAACACAATAAGAAATCTTTATGTTATTGCTTCTTTGCCTTATGATTACATCCATTACAAGTGCCTCTATTTATAGAGAGTTCTAAGAAAGATCTAGAACCATGCACATTCATCGTAGGAAGGATCTAGAATTTATCAATCAAAAATCACATGTAAAAAGTGAAAGAGAATAGTGTACACAGGAGGGAAGTGGGAAGGTTCCATATTAAATTTGGCAGTTGGAATATTATGTTGTAAAGTCTAGATTGTCAGCAGTGGTGGA
The DNA here is from genome assembly GCA_028749045.1 of Cupressus sempervirens. NCBI lineage: Eukaryota > Viridiplantae > Streptophyta > Pinopsida > Cupressales > Cupressaceae > Cupressus > Cupressus sempervirens. The sequence goes on from CM053789.1 coordinate 8,192,316, forward strand.
AATTGCCACATGCCAATAGATAATGAGTTACTAAAGTAGTAATATAGTAATAGTAATTATTTTTGAGGGACATAAAAAACAAAGTAATCGTTGAGTCCTAAAATGAAAGCATACACCATATTCATAGCAAGTCCAATTGAAGGCTTGTTTCTCTCCTCTTTAAATTAATCTTCATCTAAATATCACAATAACAACCAATTATTATTTTTAATTAAAACTCCAACATCTAGATAAAAGAATGTTAATTAAAAATAGATATTTTTCAAATTCGCTGACATTAGGAGATGATCAAATGAATGTTTTTTAAATTTATCATGATTATTCCCTAACATTCAATACCATCTTAATGAAAAACCATTGTATAGTAGGAAATCTAACTGGTTCAGGATTATGTGCTAGAACCACATTGGCTTGTACAAGCAATCTATTAAAATCAAGTATGAAAGAAAATAAAGCTCGATCAAAATACAAAATTTTATACAATGTGATTTAAAAAAAGAGAGATGGGATTATGCAAGTTTGGTAAACAATTTTAGAACCAACCATTTTTATTTTGCTGCAGACAAACAGATACATCAAGTCATAAGATGTTGAAATGGACATCAGAGTTTCACACAGAATTTGAAGCCTATGAAACACTAGGAATAGAAGCCTAAACTGCCAAAATTTGGCATGAGATCTCGTCACTCTGCTTAGCATAATAGAAGTAAATATTAAGTACTGAAAATTTAAAAAGATAGGCTGAATTAAATTTGATTACAAACTAGCAGTATCTATATTCAAACACATGGCTAAATAAGTGGCAACATACTAATCTTCAGCGATGGAGAGATAGACACAAAAAATATTTCCTTTCCATAGTATCTATTATGCTATTGTTGAATGTGCAGGCACCAATTTCAAACACATCTAGAAAAGAGCAATTTTTAGAGGGACGCGCCTTCTGACGTTTAGGGAACTTGCCTTCTATCTTACAACCATAAACTCAACCAATAACAGAGTTTTTTAAAATATTAGAATGATAAATTTGTTAAACAATATGCATCTGCATCTTCACTGATTAAAATAGTGAAATAAAAAATTAATCTGTAGAAAAGATGAATTTTGATTGGGTGTTGTAAATAAGATTAATCACAAGTTAATGGGAGAGCCCTGGGAATAGTTCCGGTCAGGAACTAATAAACTGCAGAAAATTTTGAGATGTTATTATTAGATATTTTAAAAGATTGATCATATATTTTAAAAAACTTGACAAGAAAATAAATTGACTTGTGTAGAAATACTTGATAACAAATAAGTTACCATGATAAGTTTTAAAGTGGAGGAATGGCTATAAAAATAGGATGATATTGAACAAAGAAGGAACCAAATTAGAACAAAGAAGGAACCAAATTAGAACAAAGAAGGAACCAAATTAGAACAAAGAAGGAACCAAATTAGAACAAAGAAGCTCAGAAACTAATGGAGAAGAAGTTTCTCAAGTAAAAGTGGTTGAGGTTGAGATGGAAGACAATGGAAGTTCAGGCACTTACACTTATGAACATTTATTCAGCCTAAATCCACCAATCCAGCTACAATTTATTCACCACTTCAATTTTTTTGTGGACTTGAGTCGATATTTTATGATATTCATCAATGGCAAGCATATTTAACACAGGAAAAAATTCTATGAGTAACCTATGTAGAAGAAGGAGATGTGGAAGAATGTTTTTTATTTGTTGTAGCATATAGGTGCCACGATGAATATTTTTGGTGTTGCTATAAGTCAAGTCAGAAATGTGATGTGTTTTCTCTATTTACAGTTATTTTTAGTGGTCTAGAGATTGGGCACTAGATTCCAAAGAGTAACCTGCAGAATGCCCTTCCAACCATTATCTAATTTGTACACTAGTTTTTCCCCTAGCGATTTCAATACATTTGAGGGATCATTGCCTATAAGGTTGTTAGGTTTGTGTCTTTGTATTATTTTTTTGTGAGTGTATAGGTTTTGTAATGACTTGTATAGGACATATCTGTAAATGCATCTGTCAAGACTTGAATTATGTTTAATCATGTGGAAGTAATTGGCTATAACATTGATGAATTTTTTGTCGGTATTTTGTGCCTTTTGAGAGTTTTATGATCTTTGTAGTGAAGTTCACTTAATTGAGATATTTTTGTAAAGATTGAAAATACTACAATATGCAACATATGCAAATTTTCATATATGAAAAAAATAAATGGTTCCAATAGAAAACTCAAGATACATGTGTAAAGGACTAATTATACTATTTAATTTAAAATACATTAAGCATTCAATTTGTTCACATGAAGAATCCACATAATCTGTAACATTATCAACCATAGTCACAATATATTTATACAACATACTTAACATATGATCAAAGTTCATTATGCAACCAACCAGACTAGTGAACTAACATGTCATCACACAATAAAACAAATAAATAGTAGATCCACAAATAATGTCAACCTAACATTGAACATAGGACCATGAGTATATCATGAAAAGATAAAGTGATAAAATAATATCAAGTCAAAATAAATACATGCTATCGAACCTATGTCCACCTGCATGAAGTGCTATCTCCAAGCCATTGGATCGTTGTTCACCTACTATCATGAAACAGAAGTGTGACCTAGGTGCTTTACTACCCAACCACAATGTGGTTAGCTCCCCTAAGT